>CAMZMU010000034.1:4886212-5284850 GCA_947311845.1 Poa pratensis
GTGCAATATGGCCCCACCTAGGAAGAGCTGGACTAGCTTAGAATTTTTGGACTGTTTAGCATCGGGCAGAGCTGGCTCCTATCGGTCTGACCCTAACTGGCGACGAAGCCTACGCCAGCAGGCCGCAGTTCTTTAGTATTGCACGACAAGCCTTTCTCCATTTCCTTACCTGCTCAGCTAAGTGCCTTGATGTGGCTATTAATCTATGGGGATAGGGATGTGAAACGTGCATGATATGGTCAGCGATGGTCATTCCAGCATCGGCAGCTACGCTGTAGAATCCAAAACCCAAAATCAAATGTACATAGCGGATTGTAGGACAACTCCTTTGCAAGTGGCTGCAAATTAATTAAGCAGGACTCAGAGTTACTAGTAAAGTTTAAATTCTCCGAAATCCTTATGCTACTAGTTAATTACTTGATGCTCATATAGGTACAAGTAAGACCGGGTTAGAGTGAGAGCGATTGTGGTATCCACATCAGAAAATTAGAGTTATTTACTAGTTAACAACATTGTTCATAAATATATTTGGAAACTTAAAGGTGCCCTCTAAAGCATTAATATTTTTATGCAGTTCATTTATAAAAATTTTATAATTACAAAACATAAGATCACCGAGCAAAATGTAATGGTGCATGAAATATGTGTTCTAGTTGTTGGGTATTCTATTCATCCTTTCATCTTTTTGTTGCGGTAGAGTACAATGCTCATTTAATGGAAATTATCTAGAGGTTGGCCACGGGGTAAACCATATTTCATCTTGAAATATTTTCTCTTATAGTGCAGTTTGCATACGCCTTAACATCTGCTTCACTTTAAAGCGAACATATGTAGTAGACTAGTTTTATGTTTGCTACCCACCTACAATAAATTCCAACTGTTGTATGTTTCCCATGTGAACAACTTTCGCGCTTTCATCATATTAACAAGAGAAAATGACGTCTCTCTGAATTAACAGGATTTGAACGATTGATAAGATCTGTTGAATTATCTGATCCTAGTTACAAGATTCTTTCAATGGGCTACTATTGCAAATTCGCCCGAATCTATCTGGCCAGTCAACAAAATAGTTTTAAAACTTGTATCCACCACATAGTTTTATCGCGAAGGTTGCCTTTATTAGCAGTGGCTACATGATTGGTCATAATTTTAGGATTCTTTTTGGGACGGTAGAGTTTGAGTTTTTGGTCGTTTTGGTATGTAAAAATGACAAAGGGTTTATTTTCTCTCTTATGCAGGTTATCTACCGGTGTATAAGTTTACTCTGTTCATGGTCAGTGATACAACACATGTGGAGTATCGAGACCTATTTAATGGAGGTGTCTACATTGTTAGAGACTACAACAAGGAGTATTAATACCTATTTAATGGAGGTTCTACATTGTTAGAGACTAATATCGAGAAAAAAAATTATCCAAAAGGGGTGGCCGTGTGGTTTACGGATTTGTCTTCCATCGCCTTAGGCAATCTACTGTTCATTAAGGATCCTTGTTTTTTCCCTTTTAATGCTTTTGTCTATTTCAGACTACTTGCGGATGTGCATATTTATTAAGCAGAGGTTCGTGTATTTTTCGAATCTTTTAAGCATCCTTTATAGAAAGAAGACCAAATAGAGTTTCAGTGTTGATAGACTCCCTCGCCGGGATGATGGACTTTCCCTAACTTGGATCAGGAAATTTCCATGTGGTTCTGCTCAAGGAATTAAGATGACCGTCATCATGTAAAATATAGAAGAGACAAACAAAGAGTAATCTGTTCTATACGAGAATGACTTCTGGATGGCATTTGTATACGGGATTAGGAGCAAATTCATGGTCCCGGCACCGGGAAACAGTGAAGCAAATATTGTTTCGTGAAAACAATCAGTGTGGTAGAAATGAGGTAGCCATGCAGGCGTCCGTTGAAGACACGTCCGTTTCCGGCGGGAAATAATGAATGACACATTAGCGTTCCCGGCACACATTGCAACATGTATGCCGGCTGTCAGGTGATCGATCCGTTGAGAATTTATTTTATTATTATTCATCGCATACACAAATACAAAGCATATGAGACGAGGAGGACAAGGACGACAGGGAGTTTTGTGACCCTCTCCGCGAGGCACCTGCTCTGGGAGAGAATGCCGATCTCGCCGGGTTTGCAAACGAAGGGATCCTTGCTACTGTTGCGACGGCACGCGACTTGGTTGCACCTCCGCTCGCAGAAATCAGCCGGCGTCTGCCCCATGATACTGCTGGGGGCGCAGCAGAGGGTGGCGACCAGCAGCAGCACCGCGGCGGCGTCCATCTCCAGCCATGTTGAAGGGAGGGAGAGAGACCTAGTGAAGGCGAGGATAGGAGGAATGGAGGATGTGTCTCCTCGATCCACCAACTAGACTTCCTTTCGTTTCGTTTTCTCAGCACGGATGGAATGGCGTCCAACACGACGCGCGCCCGCGGATCATATCTTCACTGTCTAGTCCCTGGCGTCGTGTTCATGACTTGTTTAATTCAACCTAACTGTTGTTTTAATGGTAGTATATATGAAGCTAACTGCTGGCGGATCATATCCGATCCGATCGGATCACAACCGCTGGCTCTCCATGCATTGTCTGACTTCCATACCATATCTCCGCTGGCAGGCGTGCATGGCATGTCTAATTCAGCAACTACGTGCGTGCATGGCACGATGCTTCATCGAAGATTTATTGTTTATTTACTATTATTAAGCTAACATTCTGATCACGAAGTCCAGGCTAGCAGCACATCTTGCTCGGGGCGCAATCTATACTATAACTATACTATTTTTAAAAGATTTAGGTCAACCGCCGCCTCCTCCTCTCCTCTCCGTCGCCACCTCTGCGCTATGTCTCCGCCGCCTCCTTGGCGAGCCTCTCCTCCTCTTCTCATATAGTTAGTTGAATTAGTTTTGTGCAGTTTCATTTAGATAGATTTAGGTCTGTTCCGATTGATTTAGTTAAGTTTAGATCGATTTAAATTGATAGCTTGAGTTGTTGGATCAATAATGTACGTCCCACCATGGCTATGACTTCCGTCGGCGGCAATGGGAACACCACCTTTGAAGATTTGGATGCGGTACATTCATTTTAAGTTTAGTTTCATTCCATTTTTTAAAATTGTGACGACTTTGATTTCTTGGATTCAGTATGTGATTGTGTTATGTGGGATATGAAAACCGAGTTGAAGCATTTTATCGAAGAGTTAGAAACTAATTCGGATTGACACTGTTTTTCACAAGTTCTTTTGGTGTGTATATTTTTGTGCAAAAAAAAAAGGAAATCACGCCATACATTCTTTCGGGCAAAAAGATCCAAAGAGCCAGAAGGTCACTAGTCACAGTTTGAAGCCGTGTCCAACTCTCAACAATCTGTGAAGGTCTCTAGGTCAGAAGTGGTGTCCATTAGACATGACGCTTCTAGGACTGCTTTCACGATCGACGGCAAAATTTTGCTCTTCTAAGTCTCGGTTTACACTGTCCTCTATGCCAAGGAAGCAATCAACATCCGCGCACCCCGCATCTAGGTTCTCGCCAGCAGCGGCGGCATGCTCTAGCTCCTGGTTATCATAAGCAACCACGTTCTTCGGTGCATGTGTTTCGATGAGTGTTCCTACTATCTCTGATGCCTCCTACTCCCCATGTAGTGCCACTATTTCCTCTACTCGTCCTCTCTCTCATACTCTCATATGTTTTTCTATCTGAAACTTTCAATACAGTATCGACCGGTTACTAGAGAACAATGTAGCTTTCTTTTATGCCTTGGTTGTGTGAACGTTGGATAGAATGTCGACGTTTATATATAGGAACACGTTAGTGCTACGTGCACTCCCTTTATTTGTCCTGACGTACACAAGGTGGTTGATCTGTGTCCCCAATTTTCTACTCCCAATTACTAAACTCAAGTAGATTAATGTCTACTCTACTCGTGTACCTCTATGTACTCTGCTGGTCTACCCCTATTTATACATTGTTTATTCAAGTCTTCTAGACAGTAGACACAGAAGGCCAAAGGATTAAATCTTCAGAAATCTGAGAAATTATTTGTGGGCATGCATTAATGTAACACGTACAGATGCACAATACTGCACCTCTATAGATTACTAAGGTGGAGTTGTTCTCCAAAGCTGCAGAGAGAGCAAGTAGAAGCTTTCCTTTTGAGTAATGCATCATTGTGGGGAAATCGCTTGGAACTAAACAAAGCCTTGTGAGTTGCGACATAGTTAGCTCATCGATCATGCTCCGGCATGTTCTTTTGATCTCTCCATTTACGGTTATAGTAGCTAGAGATGGGTTTGAGAGGCCGCACGGAACTAAGCCGTGTTGTTATCACTGCAATATTGGGTGTCCGGCCGATTTTGCCCGGCATTTTCTCAGCACAAATTTGAATTCCGCAAAAATTATCTAGGATTACTCCAACTTAAACGGCAGATGTTTCTTGGAAGTACCTATTAGGCAACTTTGGCACGACCATCATAGATCTTCAGTGATGCACATTAAGAGAGACTGCTATATATTTCTTGTGGTAGACGGTGCTTACACTTTTTGTTCGGAGTTGTATATTTTCTCACATAATGGGAGGTTTCAGATGTGTAGTGTGGCATGTTAGAAATTCACATATTATAATAGTTAGCTATATATAGAAATTATAGAGAAATATAAGTTTGGTAAATATATCAGGACAAACATGTAAGAGTCAAATAAGAAAAAACTACTCTTAATTTGGTAAGTACTCTTTCTGAGCATGGAGTAAATGATAATTAATACTTGAAGATATGTACTTGGGATACGCTTTCTTGTCATGAAGGCGCGTGCAAAGTAACAATGCCACACTATTTTTCTGTCGCGGAGTCAGATAGCGGCGGCTCCATTTACCACGGTGCCATCTTCCGACCTCGTTGATCAGTCCACCGACCAATAATCCTGATCTACGACAAGCACGTCTACCTGTCTTCCAAGATAGTCGCCTGATTCAAACCATTACCTTGTCCAGCCTATCATTAAGCTCATGAGCTTCCATGATCCTTGTGTCTAGCCCAGCCATGACCGAATTGTTGTGTTTGATTTTGGCGGATTACATGGAAGATGTTTTTGTAGGCAGTCAAGCTAATCCAGGAGGGACTTGAAATCCTCCCATTGTGACCAAATTACTTACTAGCTTGTGTTAATTAACAGAAAGAAAGCGCATGCATGAAAAATTAATTTGAATGTTTCCCCGATATAGCTAGGTTGTTCCCTCTTCTTATGGCTGAGACTCGCTGCCACCGTCACAAACAGAGGGTAGTGTTGCCTTCTATTTGTTACATCACACCAAACGGGGTAGCTAGAAGGCCAAAGGAATAAATCTTATAACGCTTGGAAAATTATTTGCGAGTGTGCATTAATGTAAGACGTACATAGACACAATACTACACCGCTATAAATAAATAAGATTGAGTTGTTCTGGAAAGCCAGCAGAGAGCAAGTAGAACCTTTTGAGTAATGCATCATTGTGGGACATCGGTTGGAACTAAATAAAATATTCGGGACATAGTTAGCTCATGTTGATCATGCTCCGGTATGTCCTTTTAATCTCTCCATGCACCGCTATAGTAGCTAGATAGGTTTGAGAGGCAGCCAGGAACTAAATCGTGTTGTTATCACATCGACATTGGGTGTGCTGTCGGTTTTGCCCGGCATTCTCTTGACACGAGTTTGAATTTGCCAACATTGTCTAGGTTTAGTACAACTCAAATGGACGCAATTCCTGAGACACACATATTAGATAGCTTTGGCACGGTGGGGATAGCCCTTCAATGGTGCTAAGTAAGAGAGGCCACTATCTAATGCTTGTCCTAGATGGACTTCTTCTCTTCTTTGTCCGGAGTTGTTTATTTTTGCCCACAAGGCGAAGGTTCTAAACAGTATTGTGGCATGGCAGGAATTCACATATTCTAGTTAGTTTGTTATATATAAATGATACAGAAATTTAAGTTTGGTAAACAAATCAAGAGAAACCTGTAGGAATCAAAATAATTACTGGAAAAACTAAATGATGATTGAAAATAACAGATTATCAACAAGGCTGCGAAATAATCAGTGAATAAAGTAAAAGTAAGTACACTGAACACGTATACAAGGGTATACGCTTTCTGAGCTAGAAAGCGTATGCTCGCAATTTTTATTCCTCTCATTTCCACAAGGTAGGCCGGTCTGAACAGAGAGGCAACCTAAAACTAAGGAGAGTTGTTATCGCAATGTTGTGTGTTTATTGACACGGACTTGAATTCCCTAGCATTGTTTAAGCTTTCAACGTTCTAATTGGACATCATTCCTCAGAAGGCGACATTAGGTCGGCCCTAACTATCTTTGTATTTTTCTTCGGAGTCGCACAATATATTGCCCTCCAGTCCTCAATGGTTATTGCTTCAAGGCCAAAGAACTAAATCTTCATAACTTTGATCAGTCGCGACGTCCGACCAACATTGGCAAGATACAGATCTCCTGATCTATGACAAGCACATATACCCATTCGCCAAGACACCCTAGATGGCAGGCGTTGATTCAAACTGCTAGTTGATCGAGTTGTTGCTTCTGATGGAGGCTGCTGACACAGATGAACTTTTAGGTAGTCAAGCCAATCTAGTAAGGACTTGCAATCCTCTCATCATGATCAATTACCTACTAGCTTGTGAGTTAAGAGAATGAAATCGTATGGAAGATCCATGCATCTCGTGAGTATATGTATCCAGAGCACGGAAATGGATTAGTCGGTTCAAGCTGAATTATTTTTATTTGAATGTCATTTCCACTAAAATATGTCTAGATATGTCCGGTGCATAATGCCACTCGCTGGCAGCACCGCAATATTAGGGTGGCATCATCTCCTATTCAATACTACATCTCACCAACGAGATAGCTAGAAGGACAAATAACTAAATCTACATAGCTTTGAGAAATTATTTACGGGCATGCATTAATGTAACACGTACAGACGCACAATACTACGCCCCTATAAATTACTAAGGTGAAGTTGTTCTCGAAAGCTAGCAGAGAGCAAGTAGAAGTTTATACTTGTAATAATGCATCACTGTGGACATAGCTTGGAACTAAACAAAACTTGGCGAACATAGTTAATTAGCTCATCGATCATGCTCCCACATGTCCTTTTGATCTCTCCGTGCACCGTTGTACTCCAGTAGCTAGATAGGTTTGAGAGGCATCGAGGAACTAAGTCGTGTTGTTATCGCAGCGATAGGTTTTGTCCAACATTCTCTTGACACGTACGAGTATGAACTTGCTTTAATGCAGAAGCTGAGCTCCTGCTGTTCTCTGTTAAAAAACAAATAAAAACTCTCACGCCAAACTTTCTAGCTAGAGAGTGAAACTGCTAAATCTTCATCAGTCATCACCTTGAAATTGTGGTTGGCATCCATTGATGTCAGCCTCTATAAATTGCAAATGCGTAGTTGTTCTGAACTAGCAAAGAGAAAGTAGGGGTTTTTCGTTTTAAGCAATGCCTCAATCATCAGGGTATATCATGACACTAAACGTAACTTGCTGTGTTGTGAACATAGCTAGCTCATGGATCATGCTCTCACATTATATTTTGATCTCTCCATACACATGGTAGTAGCTAGATAGGCTTGAGAGGCAACCAGGAATAATGGAATCTTGTTATTACAGCGAGATTGAGTGTTTCAGTTTATCCAAGTCGGAGACAAGTCATGGCGACGGTGGCGGGGCAAGGCAAGGCATCAGTTTCTAGGACACTTGGAGGCCAGGCCCGGATTCGGCGAGAACATTGGGTGCGGCGTGCAGGATGCTCGGATCGCGGCGGCAGCATTTGAGGAACAAGTTGTGGCGCTAGCAGCAAGCGGCTAGGGGGGAGAGCCGGCGATCAATCCGGTGGCTTGGAGCGTAGGAGGAGTTGCGCCTTGGAGGTTGCCATGGCATCCTTTCCCTCAGCTTGACGTGTAGCTCAGACCACTTGTCAAGTCCAACCTTAATTCACTTGATCACACACACAGAAGAAGACAACAAGAAGAATACACAGGATTTTGGTGCAGTGAAAACCTACTGGTTTTTTTTTGGTTCTCTTCCCTTATATTCACAACAAAGTAAACGTGCTGTGGCTTTCGCCCGCGTCCCCGATTGAGGCGTGCCTACCATCCAACGACTCGGGACGTGCCAGCAGTGATCCTACAATGCCGGACAAGATCACACATGCGCGTCATCGTCTAGCTCAAATCCCTTGAAAAAACGCCAACTGAAAACTGAACCAGTCTGTCAAAACTCAAGATTAAATCTAGCTGATAAATGATTAACATAACTATAGTCCAGCAATGTAGGTTTCCTCCGGATTTTTTTTCCGTTCCATCTCCTTTCTGTACAACGACCATCCAGGGCATGAGGTCTCAGTACACGCCATACAAGGCACGATGGTGCAAATCATGCTCAACGACGATCTCATCCTAAAACTCGCCTCTACCTCGTTACACGTTGTGCCACACGTAGACTGTTGGCACCGGCGTGATTAAGATCGAGTCGCCGCACTTTGATAGAGCCAAAGGACGGCGAGATGATGCATTGCAAATGTTTGAGTTGTTTAGAGATGCCAAGAGAGAGCCACTCGGCACTACGGGAAAATGACTCGCCGCCGAGTGGTATCAGCTTCGCTGAGTGCTAAAACGCGGGGGCAACTCGGCGAAGAGGCCTACGCCGACGCAGGACAAAGAACACTCGGCGAAGTTCAGACCACTCGGCAAAAGTATACTTCGCCGAGACCAGCACTCGGCGAAGAACCATTTTCTCGGCAACGACCAAAAAAGAAACTCGGCAAAGCTGTGGTCACGGCGAAAAGGAGGGACACGTGGCACCAGACAGTGGGACCCACGGGCGTCATGATGTCACCGTAAAAAAAATATTTAATGGAACTTTTCTTTGCCGAGTGCCCCTCTCGGCAAAGAATGCGCGCGAAACTCTCTGGGTTTGCCGCGCGAATTAGGCCCCCTTTGCCGAGTGTGTCAGTGGTCAGCACTCGGCAAAGTTTAGGGCGGGAAACGAAATTTCGCCCCGCGCCATTTCTTCGCCGGGTGGTTGTCGTCGCCGAGTGTTTCTCTCGGCAAAGATGGTGGGCGGGAAAAATATTTTAGTTCCGCGCCAAAACTTCGCCGAGTGGTTCGTTTCGCCGAGTGTCCCTCTCGGCAAAGTGTACGTTTTTCCCGCTCTTTTCACCACTTTTGCGTCTCGTTTTGGCGCCCGTTTTCAGCCCTAACGACGCGTATAAATAGGCCACTTCTCAGACAGGTTACTCACTCGTGCTCAAACACAAAACATTCGGTCTCCCTAGCTACGTCCTACAGTGAATGCAAGGCATTCGAGCGTGAATCACTGTAGGGCTGTACCTAGGGGAAACCGGGTGTTTTGTTTCAGCGTGAATCTCTGGAGGAGATCGATGTGGAGTTCTGGTGAGTCTGAACACCCCGAGCGTGGGCACTGCGTGTTGTCTCGCACTCCCGGCATGGTCAAGCTGGAGGAGAAGTGGAGCGGGCGCGCACTCATGGCGACAGTGGGAGGTAGCCGGCCACCGGTGTCGCCGGAGACGGTCGTGGGGGCGGTGGTGGTGCAGTGCGGTGTGAACCGCCGCAACGTCAAGGTGGAGGTTTGCGCTCCGCCATTCGACTTCTTCGTGCGCTTCCGCTTGAGCGAGGACTGCACTCGTGTCCTCCATGCCTCCCCCGGCCTCGTCGTCAACGGCGAGATGCTCGCGATGAGCCGCTGGCATCGTGGGCATGGAGGGCGGGCATCGGAGCTGCCGTACCTAATGAAGCTGAGGTTTGAGAGGTTCCCACGGGAGGTGTGGGAGCCCCAAGCCGTGAACCAGTTCATCAACAGGCTAGGTGGGCAGCTTGTGGAAATGCTCAAGCCGGAGGACAGCTGGTACCTGAGTGTGATGGCGTGGATGAAGAACCCATCAGAAGTTCCTACCATCTACGACGTGGAGGTGCCAGAGCCTGAGCTTCCACCGTCTGAGTTTGACGACCCCTACTCAATCACGACGAAGCAGTCACTGGTTCATACTATCCGAATCCATGTGGAGCAGGTAGTCGACCCGGGTCCGTTCTACAAGACAGGAGGCCATTGCTTCGGAGGGCCATCTGGCATGGGATCGGCCGGAGGAGAAGATAACTGATGAGAAGATCGTAGGTGTTAATTATTTTTGTTGTTCGTGACTGTTGTAATTTTTTTCTTTGTTTGTTAGTCAATTATGTTCGTTTGCCAAAATGTACTAGTGTTATTTGTTCATGTAAAATAAAATATGTCTTTGAGATTAAATATATATGTGTGTTTTATAATTCAATTTATTCTCGTCAGCACATAGCATGTGTTCTTATCCACTCCACCGACAACCACCTACCACGCGTGTTTCACCGGCCGTCATGCAATTAATTAACAGAAAAGAGAAAAGAAAACTCACATGTGATATAACCCATTTCTTCTAGGTGTAAACTCCCATTTCGGATGGAACGGATGGAACCATGTGAAAACATGGGGCCAAAATGGGTTCCAAATGTTCATATGACCTAACCAAACACAACCAAGTATAAAAGTCCTTGTAGCTACCCCCTTTCGATGCCCGTGGAAGGGGTAGACGACACGGTCGACTTCCGGTCAACTGGGGGGGTTTCGACGGAACCGGGGGCCGCGGAGCGTCGGAATCACACCAAAAACTAGGTGGTGCACTATCCTATGTGTTAGAGTGTGGTGGGAGGTTTCAAGAGCCAACATGAGACTCCGAGGTGTGACCGGCTTCACACACCACACTTATCCGACACGAAGGTTATGCTCTTCTGGGTGGAAACTCCCATTTCGGGTGGAACGGATGGAACCATGTGAAAACATGGGGCCAAACTGGGTTCCAAATGTTCATATGACCTAACCAAACACAACCAAGTATAAAAGTCCTTGTAGCTACCCCCTTTCGACGCCCGTGGAAGGGGTAGACGACACGGTTGACTTTCGGTCAACTGTGGGGGGTTTCGACGGAACCGGGGGCCGCGGAGCATCGGGATCACACCAAAAACTAGGTGGTGCACTATCCTATGTGTTAGAGTGTGGTGGGAGGTTTCAAGGGCCAACATGAGACTCCGAGGTGTGACCGGCTTCACACACCACACTTATCCGACACGAAGGTTATGCTCTTCTGGGTGGAAACTCCCATTACGGGTGGAACGGATGGAACCATGTGAAAACATGGGGCCAAAATGGGTTCCAAATGTTCATATGACCTAACCAAACACAACCAAGTATAAAAGTCCTTGTAGCTACCCCCTTTCGACGCCCGTGGAAGGGGTAGACGACACGGTTGACTTCCGGTCAACTGTGGGGGGTTTCGACGGAACCGGGGGCCGCGGAGCGTCGGAATCACACCAAAAACTAGGTGGTGCACTATCCTATGTGTTAGAGTGTGGTGGGTGGTTTAAAGGGCCAACATGAGACTCCGAGGTGTGACCGGCTTCACACACCACACTTATCCGACACGAAGGTTATGCTCTTCTTTGTGGAAACTCCCATTTCGGGTGGAACGGATGGAACCATGTGAAAACATGGGGCCAAAATGGGTTCCAAATGTTCATATGACCTAACCAAACACAACCAAGTATAAAAGTCCTTGTAGCTACCCCCTTTCGACGCCCGTGGAAGGGGTAGACGACACGGTTGACTTCCGGTCAACTGTGGGGGGTTTCGACGGAACCGGGGGCCGCGGAGCGTCGGAATCACACCAAAAACTAGGTGGTGCACTATCCTATGTGTTATAGTGTGGTGGGAGGTTTCAAGGGCCAACATGGGTCTGAGGTGTGACCGGCTTCACACACCACACTTATCTGACACGAAGGTTATGCTCTTCTGGGTGGAAACTCCCATTTCGGGTGGAACGGATGGAACCATGTGAAAACATGGGGCCAAAATGGGTTCCAAATGTTCATATGACCTAACCAAACACAACCAAGTATAAAATTCCTTGTAGCTACCCCCTTTCGACGCCCGTGGAAGGGGTAGACGACACGGTTGACTTTCGGTCAACTGTGGGGGGGGGTTTCGACGGAACCGGGGGCCGCGGAGCGTCGGAATCACACCAAAAACTAGGTGGTGCACTATCCTATGTGTTAGAGTGTGGTGGGAGGTTTCAAGGCCAACATGAGACTCCGAGGTGTGACCGGCTTCACACACCACACTTATCCGACACGAAGGTTATGCTCTTCTGGGTGGAAACTCCCATTTCGGGAGGAACGGATGGAACCATGTGAAAACATGGGGCCAAAATGGGTTCCAAATGTTCATATGACCTAACCAAACACAACCAAGTATAAAAGTCCTTGTAGCTACCCCCTTTGATGCCCGTGGAAGGGGTAGACGACACGGTCGACTTCAGGTCAACTATGGGGGGTTTCGACGGAACCGGGGGCCGCGGAGCGTCGGAATCACACCAAAAACTAGGTGGTGCACTATCCTATGTGTTAGAGTGTGGTGGGAGGTTTCAAGAGCCAACATGAGACTCCGAGGTGTGACCGGCTTCACACACCACACTTATCCGACACGAAGGTTATGCTCTTCTGTGTGGAAACTCCCATTTGGGTGGAACGGATGGAACCATGTGAAAACATGTGGCCAAAATGGGTTCCAAATGTTCATATGACCTAACCAAACACAACCAAGTATAAAAGTCCTTGTAGCTACCCCCTTTCGACGCCCATGGAAGGGGTAGACGACACGGTTGACTTCCGGTCAACTGTGGGGGGGTTTCGACGGAACCGGGGGCCGCGGAGCGTCGGAATCACACAAAAACTAGGTGGTGCACTATCCTATGTGTTAGAGTGTGGTGGGAGGTTTCAAGGGCCAACATGGGACTCCGAGGTGTGACCGGCTTCACACACCACACTTATCCGACACGAAGGTTATGCTCTTCTGGTGGAAACTCCCATTTCGGGTGGAACGGATGGAACCATGTGAAAACATGGGGCCAAAATGGGTTCCAAATGTTCATATGACCTAACCAAACACAACCAAGTTAAAATTCCTTGTAGCTACCCCCTTTCGACGCCCGTGGAAGGGGTAGACGACACGGTTGACTTTCGGTCAACTGTGGGGGGTTTCGACGGAACCGGGGGCCGCGGAGCGTCGGAATCACACCAAAAACTAGGTGGTGCACTATCCTATGTGTTAGTGTGGTGGGAGGTTTCAAGAGCCAACATGAGACTCCGAGGTGTGACCGGCTTCACACACCACACTTATCCGACACGAAGGTTATGCTCTTCTGGGTGGAAACTCCCATTTCGGGTGGAACGGATGGAACCATGTGAAAACATGGGGCCAAACTGGGTTCCAAATGTTCATATGACCTAACCAAACACAACCAAGTATAAAAGTCCTTGTAGCTACCCCCTTTCGACGCCCGTGGAAGGGGTAGACGACACGGTTGACTTCCGGTCAACTGTGGGGGGGTTTCGACGGAACCGGGGGCCGCGGAGCATCGGGATCACACCAAAAACTAGGTGGTGCACTATCCTATGTGTTAGAGTGTGGTGGGAGGTTTCAAGGGCCAACATGAGACTCCGAGGTGTGACCGGCTTCACACACCACACTTATCCGACACGAAGGTTATGCTCTTCTGGGTAGAAACTCCCATTTCGGGTGGAACAGATGGAACCATGTGAAAACATGGGGCCAAAATGGGTTCCAAATGTTCATATGACCTAACAAAACACAACCAAGTATAAAAGTCCTTGTAGCTACCCCCTTTCGACGCCTGTGGAAAGGGTAGACGACACGGTTGACTTCCGGTCAAATCTGGGGGTTTCGATGGAACCGGGGGCTCCGGCGAAGAGGAGAAAAAATTTCAGAGCTACCACCACTTATATGAATTTAGTAATTAATATATTTATTAATAATTATTTATTAAATTACGGCGGGGACTCATATATGTTTATTTAGTAATTCATATTATTATTTGCCGAGAGGGGCACTCGGCGACGAGGGACTCGGCAAAAAAAAAAAGGCGGGGACTTATTAGGGAAATTGTGTCCGAACCAAATTATCCCCAATCCCCACACGCCCGCCCATCCCTGTCGTCCTCCTCTCGCCCATCCTAGCGCCACCGGCGCTCCCCTCCACGCCGTCGTCTCCCCACCGAGGCCATCCACTTCTCCGCCGCCCCGCAGCCCCAATCCCTCTCCTCTCCGCCGCCCCGCAGCCCCAATCTCGCTCCTCTCCACGCCGCCGTCGCCGCTCCAAGCCCCCATACCCTAGCTCGAGTCCCGCCGCTGCTCGTCCTGCTTCTCTCTCGGCCGGAGCAATGGCGGGAGGCACCAGCTAGCCTCGCCGCCGCTCGACCCATCTCTGCCGCGCGCCGTGCCCCGGTGCCGTCTCCCCCATCGGTCCTTCCCCAGCCCGCCGTCCGCCCCGATCTCCCCTCCACCCCCGAGCTTCCTCCACCCGGCCATCCTCCCGTGCTCGTCGTCGACCTCCAGCCCGAGCCCTGCTCCTCCAGCCCGAGTCAACAGCCCTGCACCACCTCCAGCCTGAGCCCTGCTCCTCCAGCCCTGCTCCCCTCCCGTGAGCTTGTGGTGCTTTTTTCTATTTCGGAATTTTTTAAATCGGCTCATTGCTACAGATTATAGTTAGGAGTTTGTTTTGTTGATTGTTGAAATTGTTTGTTAGGGTTAGTTGTAGGAATTGTTGAAAATGTCATGGGCTAATTGCTACTGATGTATTCTTGGTTTAGTTGTTACTATAGTGTTATATAGTAGAGACTTGTTAATTTAGACTTTGTTAGTTGTTTTACTATATAGTTGTTAGTTGTTAATTGTAGTGGTTTTTTATTTGTGCAGGACATGGATCGAATTTGTCCCAGGAGCGTCGTCGCAGGGTAGGATCTTGGTGCAGCGTCCCCTATATGCTTTGCCGATCACGCTTCAAGGGTAAAGATATATTTCCTATCTTCCAATGTAGGTGTATTTATTTTGTAGCTCACCAAACTAGTCGCGTAACCCTAGGCGTCTCCCGTTCGGAAGGGTTATGGTTAATAAAGATGAAACTCTTTGTATATTTATGTGTACGCCTTGTCAAGGGTATTCATTATATACAAAAAGCTGTTTGTATATATTTTTGTATGCACCTTGTCCAGGGTATACATTTATATTCAAACAGCTATATTTTTATAACCGTGGCCGTTTCGAATTGTCCACGTTTTTGGACAGCTCGAGTATGTGTAGTTTGTGTTCGTTTCCATGTTCTACTCCTATCTGAGACAGAATTTCGGTGGCGCCTCCCTGTTGTTCTCCGGATACACATCCTCTCGACATTTGTCGAGACGTGTATTTGGAGAGCAGCGGAGAGGTGTTGCCGAAATTCTGTCTTGGATAGGAGTAGACGTGGAAACGAACACAAGCTACACACTCGGGTGGGATTAGGACTTATCTTTACCTAGTAGTGATAGGTGAGTGCATTCGACGCGTAAAATCTATAGCTTTGTAAATAATTGATTTGATGATGCATGAATCTCTTTGTTAAATTAAACACGTTGTACATATGTCTGCATTAATCAGCGTGGATATGGAGGATCGTGAGTGGATGTACAGCGGTCGACCTAGTGCGAGTCAGATCTCTGAGGAATGGATTACTAAGACTTTAGAGTTCCTGGAGATTGCATTTGATAAAAATCATGGGGTAGCTGGAACTTGGTGCCCGTGCAATAAATGCAAAAACCAGCGAAACCAAACAAAGGATGATATGGGTCTTCACCTCAGCAAGAATGGGTTTATGCTAGGCTATCATCGTTGGACCTTGCATGGCGAGCGTGCACCTCGGAGAAAGAAGGTGGCGCGACAGCGCACCGAGGAGGCCTCGACAGCTTTTGATACCGGGGCTGATAGAATGCTAGATCAATTTGCTAATGCACGAGCACCTGAAATTCCAGCCGAAGATGCAGATGGGGAGATGGACAAGAGCACGAAGCAGTTCTATGATACTTTGTTTGCCACACAGAAAACCCTCCACGCCCATACAAAGGTTTCTCAACTTGATTCCATTAGTCGCCTAATGGCTGTCAAGTGTCAGTACAACGTAAGCATTAATGCCTTTGATGCATTCCTGCATGTTATTGGCTCCCTTCTGCCGGAGGCACACCTTCTGCCAAACAACATGTACGAGTCGAAGAAAATCCTCAGTTCACTTAAGATGGAATATGAGCCGATAGATGCTTGTCCAAAGGGTTGCATGTTATTTAGAAAAGAACACAAGGATGAAAATTACTGCCTCAAGTGCAAGTCCTCTAGGTATATTGAGGTCGACAGTGGTGATGGTCAGAAGACGCAGCTCACAGTGGCCAAAAAGATCCTTCGGTATCTTCCATTCTTGCCTAGGATCCAACGGCTTTTTATGACCGAGGAATCTGCCCAACAAATGAGATGGCCGATAGATGGGAAGAGGTATCGTCCTGAGAAGATGGTACATCCGTCTGATGGTGAAGCATGGAAGAAATTCATTGTTAAACATCCCAAAGCGGGCTTAAACAGGAGTGTAGCAATTGTCTTATCAACAGATGGGTTCAACCCATATGGTATGTCTGCTTGCACATATAGCTGTTGGCCGATGTTTGTCATTCCGCTGAATCTCCCCCCTGGCGTCTGCATGCAACGACAAAACATGTTCTTGTCGCTGATAATTCCAGGGCCTGAATATCCGGGGAAGAATATGAGTGTGTACATGGAGCCGTTGGTGGATGATTTGTTACTTGCCTGGAAAGATGGGGTACGGACGTACGATGCCGTAGCAAAGACGCACTTCACTATGTTCGTTTGGTACCACACTTCCCTCCATGACTTACCGGCACGTGCGATATTATGCGGATGTGTACACACGGGAAGTGGCCTTGCCCAGTGTGCTTGCAGGCTATGACTTTCGTTTGGCAAGCATTCCTGTTTTGATAAACATCGGCAGTTCCTTAAACCTGGTCATAGATACAAGAGACGCAAAGAAGTTCCTGAAAGATGTAGTTGTCGATGCCCATGAACCAGTACCCACCATGGATGGTCACGCCATTAAGGCTCAGCTAGAAGCTCTTGTGCCCAATGCAGATGGGAATGGCTTTGTGGGTTATGGAGACACACACCAGTGGACACACATTCCATGCTTCTGGAAACTCCCTTACTTTCCGGATCTCCTTCTTCCTCATAACATTGATGTAATGCACACTGAAAAGAATATCGCTGAGGCCCTTTGGTCCACATTAATGGACCTCGAGAAGTCGAAGGATAACGTCAAGGCTAGAGTCGATCAGGAGATGCTATGTGATAGGCCAAATATGAAGATGGACCCTCCGGCACAGTCAGAAAAGGATGGAATAAGCCAAAGGCTCGTTTCACCCCAACAAGGGCCCAAAGGAAAGAAATTCTCCAGTGGGTCCTGGAACACCTGTTCTTCCCTGATGGCTATGCAGCTAATATAATGAGGGGAGTGAATTTGCCTGGGTTGCGGATAGGTGGGCTCAAGAGCCATGACTACCACATATGGATCGAGCGGATAATGCCGGTCATGTTTCGAGGCTATATCGATGAGGATATTTGGCTAGTCTTGGCAAAGTTGAGCTATTTCTTCCGTCGGCTTTGTGCTAAAGAATTAGATGTCGCGGTGGTTAAAGAGTTGGAGGAACAGACACCCGAGTTGCTATGCGACCTAGAGGCTATATTTCCACCGGGCATGTTTAATCCCATGCAACATTTGTTGTTGCATCTCGCGACCGAGGCAAGATTGGGGTGGCCTGTGCAGACCCGTTGGATGTTTGCAACTGAGAGAGAGGAGAAGGACCTTCGAAAGAAAAGCACGAACAAATGCAAAATCGAAGCATCCATAGGTGAGGCAACACTTAACGAGGAGGTGTCAAACATCACCACGAAGTTCTATAGTGACACTCTTACCTGTTCATAATCCAGTGCCTCGTCTCAATACCGCCAACCCGGAAGATCTACCCCACCTTAGCATTTTCATCAGGGCCGGTGGCAAATCAAGTGGCAAGCGGAAGACGAAATTATCATACGATGAGTGGACGAAGATTACATCTTATGTCTTGAAGAACACGATGGAAGTACAACCCTACATTGAGTAATTGCGCCGAGTATTGTTCGCCACACTTCCATTTCCTAGTTTGTGGACTAACTCCGTTTCTTGATCGTTGCCATTCATAGATTATTTGAGTAAGAAAC
The DNA here is from genome assembly GCA_947311845.1 of Poa pratensis. NCBI lineage: Eukaryota > Viridiplantae > Streptophyta > Magnoliopsida > Poales > Poaceae > Poa > Poa pratensis. The sequence goes on from CAMZMU010000034.1 coordinate 4,904,449, forward strand.
CTGGAAACATCGAAGACCCCTTACCGACAATGACAAGTTGGTCCTTTTAAAAAGGGGGGTGAAAGAGCCGGCGGTTTCATTCCATGGTACAAAGCTAAAGTATTTCTCTATCTTACATGACGTTCATTTTAGTGCAAGACGTTTCGTCAACACTAATGTATCACACTTGTTCCTATTGCACCTGTAGGGAATTTCCGACCCGGAGATGAGGCCCGAGTTGAAGAAACTTACCTCATGCACCTATTCCGTCAAGACCTATAATTCTTATGACGTTAATGGGTTTCGCTTCCATACCGATGAATATGAAAACACTCAGCAATTTCGGAAGACAACAAATACCGGGGTCTTATGCCAATGCCGAGACAATCTTGATTACTATGGAATAGTCAAGGAAATAATTGAACTTGATTGTGATTTCGGAAAAAAGAAGAACCCCGTTATCTTCAGGTGCCATTGGTTCAATCCAAAAAGAGTGAGACGAAGACCTGAAATTGGGTTGGTTGAAATTGAGCGAGAATCCGTCTACGAGGGAGATGATGTCTATATCCTAGCACACCAAGCCATCCAAGTTTTTTATCTTCCGTACCCATGCAAAACTGTGAAACGTCTACTGGGCTGGGATGTAGTCATCTCGGTACCGCCGCGTAATAAACCACATACCCCTAACGATGACGACTACCACCACCGCCTAAACCCGAACACATATGAGGGAGATTTTTATCAAGAAGATGGGCTGCCAGGCCGATTGAACATCACCTTGCCTACTATAGATGAAATGGAAGAAGACAACGATGTCATAGGAGTCGACGGGCAAGAGGACGGTGAGCCGGTTGTCAACCGGAGAGACATGGACCTTCCTAATCGGATGCACCTATCCGATGTAGAGGAGCCGAGCGGTTCACCTCCAGACTACTTGCCAGATTGGTGGTACACTCGTGATAGCGATGATGATGATGATCCTGGTCCAAGTTATGATCCAAACAATGTAGACAATGGATTCTGAAGCTTTGTACTTGTATGAACCATTTGCATGTCACTCCTGAACTTGTAATATTTGTGATGTAATATTTTGTATGAACCATTTGTATGCCACTCCTGAACTTGTAATATTTGTGATGTAATATTTTGTATGCCACTCCTTAATTTGTTTTTTGTTGGATTAATATGAGTTTTGGCATGCGTCTTATGTTGATATATGTGTTGTTTAAGCTTATTCAAAATATTGCAAATTTTCTTATGTGTTTTCTTTAAGCCTATTTATTACTATTGTGTTTTTACTTGTACTAATCAACACATTCTTCGTGATGACAGGTGATTGAGACATGGCTGGGGGGAAGGGGAAGGAGAAGCCGGGCGCGAAGGAGAAGCAGCTCGCGGCGAGGAAGAGTGTCGCGAAGGAGAAGCAACTCGTGGCGAGGAAGAGTGTCACCAAGGAGAAGCGGCCTCTCAAGGTTGGGACTGTTTCTAACCTATACGCGCAGGCTGCTGATGGGACTTCCAAGATGATTGGAAGAAAGCGTCACCGCTCGGCTGCGAAGGACTCTTCCGCACGGCGTGGCAGACCCTCGCGCGGGGGTAAGGCCCCCCGGGCTCGCTTGAGTAGTACTGTGCCCGCAGCTTCGTCTTCCGAGTCTGAGGAGGAGGAGCGGCCCGGGGAGCCCGAGGTGGAGGAGTCAGAGGAGGAGGAGCAGCCCCAGGAGAGTGAGGATGACTATCAGGACCGGCGCTCAGAGGAGTCAGAGGACGAGGAGCTGCCCCAGAGAGTGAGGAGGATGAGGATGAGGATGCCGTGGCGGATGAGGATCTGTTGACAGCTCATCCACTTCCGTTGATCGGCATTCTGCGCGACCGTAAGCCCTACTTGCGAGGTGTTTCCAAGATGCCATCTCGTGAGTGCAATGGCCTTCTTGATGTCGGCGGAGATGGGTAAGTGGTGGAATCACAAGCATTCTGACTTTTGTCACAAGCATTCTGACTTTTGTTACCTTCTAGTTTATTTACCTTTTCATCACAAGCATTCTGACTTTTGATTTCGGTATGTGCCGGACATTTAGTGTGGTGGCCTCAACAAAGAAACGCTTACCTTCAGGCGTCCTTGGCCGTCTTATCAAGCAGCTTTACCCTGGCTTGATCGACCTCAAGAAGGATGGAATCGCCACTGGTTAAAGGGTGCCTGCTTGGTCTTGGGCCCACTTCACGATGGTTCCGGACTCCACCTTCGACCACCTTGGCAATCGGCTCATCACTGAGTTCTGGGTAAGAATTTTTTAGAACTTTACTACTTAATACCAAGATTTTGGACTTCATCGTGTTAATTCCTTTGTCCTAATGTTCAATGATTCTAGGATTACTTCACACTTGTCGAAGGTGAAGTTAAAGAGGAGGCGGCGAAGCAGGTGTTGATTAAAATGGCAAAGAAGCTCATCCCCGACCAGCTTTACGAGGCACGTGTTGGCTGTGTTGTCCAGTTCTATGCAGAGCAGATGCATAGGGTGGTCACTAAAAAGGATGCCAGGCCCATACACTTGTCGAAAGCCCAGTACATGAAGGTAGCCACATATATTTTCCTACTATTCTCCACATGACTGATAAAAAATTCTACTCATATGGATCTTTCTTGTGTTAAATAGGTGATTCCTCAGTGGCTAGCCGCCCAGAATCCTTGCTACAAGAAGATTGTAGACAAGTGGGTGTCGGATGCGTTCAAGAGGAAGCACGAGGACGCATCGGATCGGCGAAAGATGGTAGGCGGAACCCACCGTCAAGGCCCCCTCTCACTCGACGGCGTTATTGCACACAAGGTAAGAAATTATATTGTTCTTTCCATACAAGTTTTTATTTATGTGCTATTCTTTTTATATTCCACCTGACCTCAATTGTATGTTTCCTTTTGATGTCATTTAATTGTAGGAGAAAAAGGAGGGCCGGAAATTGACTAAGGTGCAAGCATTCATTGAGACCCGGAGGCCAAAGGTACTGGAAGCGAATAAACCCTTGCAAGAACAGTGGATCAGCACCACCGCGGGGAATCAGACGGTTAACTACTGCTCCAAGTTCAAGGAGATCCACGGTGAGACTTCCGATCCTTTGACCGCTCCGTTCGACCCCATGGTTGCTATGTGCGCGGGACAAGGTAAGCTGAATGGCCGGCCTTATATTGGCGGTGCTTGCTTCGAGTCTTCGAGCACTGGTGGATCACTTGTCGAGATGCGTGCTCGCCGTACGAGCTCAGCGCCCGAGATCGAGCGCCGCCCAAGGGTCGGAATTGGAAGGATGGCTGCATTGGAGGTATGTATGTCGTTTTTAACCTTCTTTTCCACTATTCTACATGTTTCCATTGTGATGACCGCTTCTTACATGGTTGCAATCCCGTAGGCCGAACTTGAGAAGGCTAGGGCCGCCGCGGTGGAGGCTACTGCGAGGGCGCAGGCAACAGAACAGAGGGCGCAGGCAACAGATGAGAAGGTGGTGCAAATGCAGACATACCTCCAGCGGTAGTGGCAGTAAGTGCATTCACTTTTTCTTTCAACTAAGCCATGTGCTTGAACTTTGCAAACTTAAACTCGTCTTCGGTATGCAGAGGTTGCCCCGCGAATCCGTCGCTTCCTCCTCTTCCTCCACTAGCCCCCCTCCTCTTGGTAAGTTGTCTTGAAACTAGGTCGGTAACAATTCATTTTTTCTTGCTTATTCGTCTAATGCAAATCTTCATAGGACAATCGATCGGCTGGATCCCACACTCCCGCGGATGGTGAAGGAGGGAATGCTGGAGACATAGACAATGGTGTAGACGGAGGAGCAAGCCCAACGTCGGCGCCATGGACCTCCAACAGGCCCGAGTGACTCTAGGTAAGCTCAAGGTCCCAAATATATATATGTCACCCACACTCTAATATCTATATGCCAATACTTGCATACACATGTTTTGAAACTAATGCTTATAGTTTTCAAACTTGTAGGATTGCATAGACGAGGCCTTCGGTGACTAGTGGACTCGTGGACTTGTGCTAGCTCGAACTTGTGCCAATTTATGCTAGCAGTGAACCCGTGGCATGTATTTGGACTGTTTGTTTCTGTTGTGGAGTATATTTTGTGAACTATCGGAATCTATTTTGTCAACTTTCGGAGTGTATGTGCTATATTTTGCTATATGTCTCCTTTCAATGTTCTGGATGTACTGTGTGTGATCTACTGATATATTTGATATACATATATATGTTCATATTGTGTTTCAAACGCAGGGATTTTCAGAAAGCAGGAAAATTCTGGCAAAATTTACCTCCTTCGCCGAGTAGGGCACTCGGCGACCCTGACTTTGCCGAGTCTGGCACTCGGCGACGATGTACTCCAGGTGCCAAAAGGTCACCTGGGAACGTGCTTCGCCGAGATGGGTGATTTGCCGAGCATGGCACTCGGCGAAGATGTTGCCCAGGGTGACCTTTTGGTCCACCTTTGCCGAGCACGTGGAGCGCGCGGCACTCGGCGAAGAACCACCCGGCGAAGATGATACTCGGCGAACGCAGCACTCGGCGACGCTGGGAGCTCGGCGAATATCAAGGAGGGCACTCGGCGAAGACGACAACTCGGCGAAATTCTTTACCGAGCCCGGCCTTGCTGGACACGTGGCGCGCGGTTGTGCACCGTGTCTTCGCCGAGTGTCGTATCGCCAGACTCGGCGAAGACCTGACACTCACCTGACACACGTCTGACAAGGGATGGGCTGGATCACCTTTTCTTCACCGAGTGGTGTCTAAAAACACTCGGCGAAGGCGTCGCCGAGTCCCCCCGACAAAAAGCACTCGGCGAAGCCTCTTCGCCGAGGCGAATTTCGCCGAGTCTAGTTCGCCGAGTTCCATACTCGGTGAAGGCGTCGCCGAGCTGGATTCAGTCCTTCGCCGAGTCTTTTGACCACTCGGCGGAGAGTAATTTTCCCGTAGTGCGGACACTAGTAGGTGTTTCTGTTTTGAGCAATGCATCGTGAATTCCGAGAGTGGAACTACAATGAATCCATACGTGTGGAATGTGGAGCCAGCTAGATGTGCTAGCAAGGCTTGGGAGGCATTCCGCAACTAAGATACGCTAGTTCCTCGACGATAACAACATTGACCGGATAGTTAAAGAGTTGTTTGATGGTACATCATCAAAATTTGAACCTTCTGCAACCCAATGGAAGAGAGCGACAACACCACACTAGATTTCGTGTAGTATATTTAAATGGAGGAGTATTTTACATACTGCACTATGTTAAACCATGCAGCCTGTGGTGGCTGAACCTCGCATAACCAATACAACCAATACCGACGACATATGTGGCTGACGCAAATGACCACGACGGACAACGCCATGGCCGCGAGCGCTCGGCGGCTCGACCGGGCATTACCAGTCCTTCACGAGAATCCTAACCGTCCCGGGGCTCTAGGAAATGGCGGTTCATAAGCTGTACCAGCCGTCGCGGCAGCTGATCCATGGCCACAGTCAATCGAAAAGGAGGGTCACTATTCTGTTCTAATGGGTACGAATCGGTCTGTTGTCTTGTCCTCCTATTGGATCTTAAAAAGTTATTATACCTTAAAATTAATAATTCTGGCCCAAATCATGTGAACCATTGGATCTACTTATTACTACCCCGTAAAATATGTAGTAGGATGCACAGTAAAAACTCTCAAGTTAATTAGTAATGCCATCTTTTGTTCTGCTGTGCTTCCTGGCGGAGAAGATCGTCGAATTCTCTCGCTCACGGAAGCATCCACGTTTCGTGTTGGTGTGTTGTACTGCTCGACCGCTCGGAAGCTCGGTGTGCGTTGTGCCCCTTCAGGATGAAAACTGGTACTTTACGACGCTCAAGATTCGTGTTCTTCTGGAGCCTACGACACGGGAAGACGAGGACGCATGCCCACCTGCGATGTATTGGTCTCCTATCGTGGCCCAACGACTCCCCCTTCCTCCCTGGCGATCACGAGGATACCACTCACCTATTCGTCCGATGCCTCAGGCAGGAAGTTGTTTTGGGGAGTGTCGCTACACGTGCTCCCCTTTCAACCGCCGCAAACGTCCCTGACCTGATGAAAGTGCTCACCTGCGTGCTTCCCCTATGCACGCGATGTCTCGTAACACTGCGGTGCTGGCGCTCCTGAGGACTATCTAGAAATCCAGGAACCGCATGGTGTTCGACGCCATTTTGATGCCTCCCTCACAAGTGTTGCGTATGCTGGTTGACCATCTTCGCTCTGGGTGGTCCGTGCGCCGCTCCTTGTCGACACAGGGCAACTTCTTGCCTAGTGTGATGACCTCTTGTCTTAGGGGTAGTATGCGACCTGTGCATGCCCCCCCCACCCCCCTCCTCTCCCGTGTAACCTTAATTTTATTCCTTTGTCCCCCGTTTCACCATGGGCACCCCATCTGTCATAAAAACCCTTTTTTTTATGAAATATAATGTTCAGGTGGGCAGATCGCATGGGTAATGCATTATGCATGGCATCGCATGTAAACAAAACAGTTTAATTGTTGAACATAGGTAGCTCATATATCATATTGTAGTAGCTAGCTAGGCTTGAGAGTTGAGGGGCAACCTGGACCTAAGGAGAGTTGTTATCGCAACGACGTTGTGTGTTTATTGACACAGACTTGAATTTCCTAGCATTTGTTAAGCTTGTAACGACCTAATTGGACATTATTATTTAGAAGGAGACATTAGATCGCTTTGGCACGACGATGATAGCTCTGGGAGACCTCTATCTAGTTATTCTTGTGCTACACAACTTGAGAATCTAACTCTCTTTATCTTTTTTCTTCAGAGTCGCACAATATTGATAGAAAGGTGGAGGTTCATATATGCGGTGTTCCCTCCATCTCCTCCATGGTTGCTTCAAGGCCAAAGAATTAAATCTTCATCATGTTGACCAGTCGACGTTCATTGATCAATCACGTCCTCCGACTAACATTCGCAAGATATAGATCGTCCCTGTGATGGAGGCGGATGACATGGACGATGTTTTTGTTGGCAGTCAAGCTAATCTAGTAAGGACTCATAATCCTCTCGTCATGATCTGCAGGGTACCGAGTAGCTTGTTAATTAACCGATTGAAAGAGTATGGAAGAAGCATCTCGGGAGTAGGTGTTCAAAGCATGGAACTGGATTAGTCGTTAAAGTTGAACTATTTATGTGAATGTTTTTCCACGAAATAGTTATGGATATGTTCGGTGCACAATGTCACCGCCGTAACTAAAGTTCCCTCTTCTTATGGGTAAGATATGTTCGGTGCTGTTTCCTATTCAATACATCGCACCAAACACGGTAGCTATAAGGCAAAAGAGATAAATCTTCTTAAGTTTGGAGGTGCATAAATGTAACACGTGCAAGCTAACACTACTACACCTCTATAAATTACCAGGGTGGAGTTGCTCTTGAAAGCTAGAAGAGAGCATGCAGAGGTTTTTCCTTTCGGGTAATGCATCGCTTGGAACTAAACAAAACCTAGCGAACATAGTTAGCTCACCACTCATGTTTCGCATGTCCTTTTGATCTCTCCATGCACGGCTATAGTAGCAAGATAGGTTTGAGAGGCAGCCAGGAACTAAGCCGTGTTATTATCACAACGACACTAGGTGTCGCGTCGGTGTTTCCGGCATTGTCTTGACACGAATCTGGATTCCCCGACATTATCTAGGATTACTCCAACGCAAATGGATGATCTTGGTTAGAATCACATATTTGGTAGCTTTGGCATGACGAGGAAAGGTCTCCAATGGTACGGGTAAAAGCAATCGGCTATCAAATTCTTGTGCGACATGGACATATCGTTGTCCTTGTTCGGAGCTGTAGATGTTGTACCGCAAGTGGAAGTTTCTATGTGTAGTGTGTCATTTGAGGAATTCACATATTCTAGACGACGCCGCGAAATAATTGGTGAACGAAACAAAACAAAGTACACTAAGACGCACACTATGCTATACGCTTATGTGCTTGAAAGCATGTACAACATAACACGACTAGGCCATTTTTATTTATTTATGGGTTAAGTGCACTTTTGGTCCCTCAAGTGTTGCAAAAGTCCAATTCTAGTCTCTTAACTCTATTCTGATCTAAACATGGTCCTCAAACACTAGGTTTATCAGACGCGGGGATCCATTATGCAATTAGCATGAACGTTTAGTTGCAAAACCTTAATCACTCTCCCATAGAAATTGTATCTCACCTAGGGGTTATGTGATCACTCTCACCAAATAAAGTGTTCGAGGACCAGGTTTAGACCAGAATAGAGTTAAGGGACCAAAGTTAAACTTTTGTGTAACACTTGAGGAAGCAAAAGTGCACTTAAACCTTTATTTTTTCAGGTAGAAAAATATCGCTGTCCCCCCCCCCCCCCCCCCAAACGGTTCATTTTAGCGCCGGCAAATCATCTGGGGGGCACGCATGGCTAGAGATGCTCCAAGTGTTTGGAGAACGAAAGTATGTTGAAGTTGATGTTTTCAGATGACCCGAGACTTAAAAGGACTGTAAAAGCAATGCACCAATTTATTTTGTATCCTCATTCAAGAAGTATAGGTCGCATGTTCTTTAATTCCCTCCAACTAAGAAGCAATAGGGCAGAGCCCCAAACGTGCAAAACTTTACTGACGAATTAATGGTCGGCTTGCATTAGTGAAACAAAAGCAATGCTTCATCTCTATATACTAGACATTTGGGCGCGGCGACACGCCGCACCTGTCTGTCGTCTAGGGTAATTCGAAATACTTAGCAAATTTTAATGTTCGTCTAGGGTAATTGGAAATACTTAGCAAATTTGAATGATCGATTATGTCTGTAGGTCGGCATAAATAAATTTAGCTCCGTAATAAAAAGATATGCATTATGTAAGCATGTAGTAAAGTTAATCTATAATTTGAAGAACCGCATCTGAATTTCATATTTAGAGGAAGTTAATTTAGGTTATTTAAAAATTGAAATATTCAATTTAAGTCCATAATTAGAGGAGATGTATTGTGTGAGCATTTGTTAAATTCAACTCCACATAATTAGGGGAAGTTCATTTGGAATTTTTCCAAATATTCACCAGTCTAAAATAGTCGAACATTTTTTTGTCCATAAATTATGTTTGTATTTTAGCATAAGTAGTTGGCAGTTATTTTTCCTGAACATGTTTATTTTTTCATTAACATTTAATTTAAGTCCTTAATGCGTAGAAATGCACATTTGTTCAATTGGATTTCATATTAGACAATGTTCATTTGCATTACATCCAATTAGTTATGAATTTGAAATGTTCATTTTGAGGCCATTATTAGAGGAAATGCATTATATGAGCATTTATTAAAAATTCAACTTCACATAATTAGAGGATGTGCATTTTATATGAGCATTTATTAAAAATTCAACTTCACATAATTAGAGAATGTGCATTTGGATTTTCTCCGAATATTCGCCAATTTTAAAAGTTCAAATTTGTTAGTTTTATGGCGTCCAAGTAAAATTAACAACATAAATTGGAGACAACCCCAAAAGTTCATAAGTTAGTTATTTAGTGGTTTTACATAAACATGATTCAAAGTTATTCAAACATGCATGAATTTGACATAATCAGATAGCTTACATTTTTCTGAACATTTTGACATATTGAACACGCTTTTCTGAATTATAGATTAAAACACATGAATTTTACAAATTTGAGCTTTTTTCTGTAATTATTAATTGTCTGACTGGCGGGTCCCGCGATGACGTCGACATGTGACGTCAGCGTTACCCGGCGGCGGCGGACGCTCCGGCGTTGCCGAGCTCGCCCTCGAGCAACTGCGTGCGCTCGCCGGCCTGGGTCCGCGCGGATCTGTGCGAGGAGGTGGAGTGGAGCCCGACAGGCGGCGCTCTGGACCATTAGGTCGCTGGAGCCGCCGGCGGCGACCAAAACGGTGGCGGCGGATGTGGAACGCGGTGGCGGCGATTCCGGGCCGCTTGCGCTGTTCCGGCAAGCGATACTGGGCGAGGATGGAGAGCAGATGACGGCGAACCTCCGTGCATGCTCGGATTCGTTCGGGGAGGAGCGTGGCGGCCGCGCGGCGCGTCGGCGGCGCCGGCGATCTCCGGGACGCGCGAGAGAGAGAAGAGGGGGTGCGAGTTGTGCGCACGCTTTTGCACGGAGGTCCCTGACGCTTCGCGAAATTGCAAAACAGTCCTTTGCGGGGGGTTTTCTGTAATGTTTTGCGCCAAAATCCATGCGCGGGGGTGACCGGCTGGGAACCGGTTCCACCGGCTGTCCACCGGGTGACGTGTCGCCCGCCGATTGGTAGAAAATAGGGCAACACTGTAGCACGCGCTGGGGGTCTGGCGTGGCCGTTTCCTGGCCGTCCGATGGCGCCGATCGGACGGCCCTGGTTTGGAGGCGACGTGGACACTGCAGACTGGGGGTGAATCTTTCCAGCCTTTATATATAGTACTTATTCCAAAAGGGTGGAGTTATCTTTTCTAGCTAGTAGAGAGAAACAACCATATCAAACCTATTCTTCGAGTGCACAACCATGACTTCTGGTAGTTCGGTCTATGCATATGGTATATACGAGTTATCTATAGGTAGGCTTGAGAGGGAACCAGGAACCAATAAACCTTGTTATGACAATTGGGCGTGCATGGCTAGCTGGAATATCTGGGCTCGTCTCGCAGTGGGTGAGGCTAGACCAAAGTGTTTGTCGGCTCACTGGAGGAATAGTCTGAGCCAAGATGGCATTTTCATCCTATGTAGGTGCACGGCTCAGCCTTACCCTGCTCTGTCGGAGCCGAACTCTTCAATATCGGAGAGGACACGAGCGGCGGTCTCTCGAGCATTTCTCCGGCTGGTCGCCCGTTTGTCTCTGCCTCGTTTTTTTAGATAAAAAGGGCTCCACCCCAGTTCCATTCAACGAACGAAACCATCAGTCTTACAGCATCTTATTACAGCACTCGGGAAGGATCAGAGTGATCAACCAGAAACATACCAGAAAAGAAAATAAGTTTGTTTCTAAGCAGAAAGCTACAGCCACCAGCTAGACAAACAACTCAGACACCGACTACCAAAGACCAACATCAGTTGCCAGGAGCTGGAACCACCTTCCAGTTATCTCCGCTTTCAATCATCATCAGGTTGGCCTTCTTCAAGGTTATCGCCAGCGCCTTGGTTGTAGATTCCCATTCAGCATTTAGAGCGACCCCAGCAGACTCCATCCACGATCTTTTGCGCGTGACAGAACAGCTTTGCATCAGCTTGGGCCTCACCAAGGCAGAGCGGGAGGGTTTCGGGCGAGTAGCTCCAGCTGGGTCACCAGCGCGTCCAACTGGGTCTTGGCATTTACCGAGAGCAGCACCGCCCATTGTGAGAGCAGAGAAATTACTCTTCTCCACAATACCTGCATACCAGTCCATGGAGTTTTGTTAAAACACATGTCATTGCGAGTTTTCCATATAGTCCACATAGTAGCAGTTTGTCTCTGCCTCGTTTGTTTCCCACAAGGCGATTACCTAAGCCAGCTAGTGCACATACTAGCGACAATCCCTGCGCCGCAAGAATCTGCAAGCGAGGGTCGCACTGCCCAAATGAGCAGGTTGAATCCCTAGAACTGCTGGCTAGCTCGCAGTGTATTTAGCCAACTCGGCTTGAGCTGATATTTGTTCAGATACAGAGAGCCTCGGCCCGTGCCGGCTCAGTGGTACCAGGTATTCGGTGACCCCCCTCTGCAGTCGAGATAATTAAGATGTGATAGGGTTTGAGAGGTTTAACCGTGTTCGGTCTCCCATGCAGAGTAGAGTATGATTTCACACCTATGCAAGTGGTTCTGATATGTGTCGTGTGGCACAGACTATTTAGGATAGGGGAATCAACATAACGAAGCACTGAGGTTATAAGAATAATAGTGGAATTAAAATTTTGTGGGCCCTGTAAGAAATGGAGACTCATTTGCATGAATAAAAATTCTTGTGGGTAGTAATTTTTTGTTTGTTTGGGAAAAAACACATCCTATATCTGATATCTATACTTCTTATAAAGCAAAACCCCAATAAGTGCAATTAATATTTTTCTATCTCCACATGCAAGCTATCCACATCACTTGCTCTTTTAGCCAATCAACTGTCCATATCATTCCACTAACATTTATTGATTATTTGCTATATATGTCTACATGTAAGCATCCACATCATCTTTTTTTAGCCCTTCAAATTGTCCACATCATTTTTATGTTCGAATGATATGTCTCTAAGTATTTACACAAGTAAATCATGTGCAAGTAGAACACTGAAATTAGTTTCCCCGTGAACTTTTTGCCAATTATTCTTAACGATGAAAATCATATAGTTGTGATTAGAAATTATGGTCTCTTCTAAATGTATTCATTCAAAAAGTTTCTAGAAATATTATGCGGCAATGTGCATGCCCTCTTCATGCAAGTCATCCACAAAATCCGTTTGTTCAATTCGTTGAGATAATCTTGTCTATATTAATCAGATGCAGCTCTAAACCACAACAACCTTTAAATTATAAACCACACATAAATTTGATGTATAATTTTTTTAGCCTCTTGACTGCCATGATTAACTAAATCTTGCATCAGGTTTCATGTGTTTTACCAAATTTATTAAGAGATACCCGCTCCAACATGCGGGGTGTCCTTCTAGTTTATTAAAAAAACAGCTGGTACAACGTTTTTTATACAACGCGACGCAACACGGTTAATACAACATAAAAATATGCTGGAAGCAGGAGACCGGGACACCTGTAAACGCCCTCGGCAACCAAGGTTTTGAAAACCGCATGATATGTCTTATAGGTATCTACTTTTACAACAACTTCTGCTATTATTTTGATATCTTACTTGCTTGGTTAGAGTACAAAATAATTTGGATTGACTCTGTTTTCAACAAGTTTTTTATTGTGTATATTTTTGTGAAGATAATGTATCCAAAAAATAAGGAAAGCACGCCCTACATTCTTTCGAGCGAAAAGGGCCATAGAGCCAGAAGGTAACTTGTCACAGTTTGAAGCCATGTCCAACTCCCAACAATCCGTGAAGTTCTCTAGGTCACAAGTGGTGTCCGTTAGACATGACGATTCCACGACTGCTTTCACTATCGACGGCAAAATTTGGCTCCTCTAAGTCTAGGATTACACTGTCCTCTATGCCAAGGAAGCAATCAACATCCGCGCACCCCGCAACTAGGTTCTCACCAGCAGCGACAGCGTGCTCTAGCTCTAGGTTATCATAAGCAACCACATTCTTCAGTGCATGTGGTTCGATGAGTGTTCCTCCTGTCCTTGATGCCTCCTACTCCCCATGTAGTGCCACTATTTCCTCTACTCGTCCTGTCTCTCAGAGTCTCATATGTTTTCCTACCTAAAACTTTCGAGCACAAAAGTGTCGACCGGTTACTAGAGAACAGGGTAGCTTGCTTTTATGCCTTGGTTGTGTGAACGTTGGATAGAATGTCCATGCAACTGGTAGTTCATATTTTTTTCGATAAAGGGAGGTTTATTACTTAAAAAGTTTTAAACATTACACCTCGCCTCTGCATAACTAGATGCACACAGCCGTCACAAGTTCAGAAGTACTAAAAGTAAAAGGCGAATTACATATCATAATGAGAAATTGTAAAGACGCCTATCGACGTGGAGAGTCAATCCGCAAATTATGCTGCCATCCATGTTGGGATAAAAAGTCTCTCGCCGTCTCCTCCAGTCTTGTACAAACCTCCGTAAACAGGTCGCGATGCACCACACATTGCAACGGAGACCACGAACGGAGTGTAGCTGTACTCCTGTAGATAACCTGCATAAGAGAAGAATTTTTATCATTAAAAATCTTGTCATTTCTACACAGACAAAGCGACCAAATAACGGCAAGCGTTGCCACCCTAATAAGTTTCTTGAACCTATGATCCACACCATTGAGCCAGTTGCAAAAATATTAGCAATGCTTCTAGGTGGGTATAAGGTAGAACCTATCTGGATGATTGACCATATATAAATAGCAAATTTACACTCGAAGAATAAGTGCTTGATTGTCTCGTCCTTGTGATGCAGCGATGTAGTTGGCGACTTTCTTGGCGAAGGCTTGTCGCCACAGAAGATGCTTGCGGCGGCGATCCGCAAAGCCGGTTGGTCGACGACCCGTGGTGGAAGCGGTGAGCAGTCGCGCGAGGCCTCTCCCGTACAATCACAAGGCAAAACCTAGATTGGTTCGGTGTGTGACGGCGCACGGTAGTGCATAGCAATAGCTCATTCCTGCAACCCGCGGCGTGTCGTGACGAGACGGACAGACGGCGGCGGTGGAGGAGGAGGAGTGCGCACGAGAGAGCATTCTGTTCTCAACTAGCACACCAAGTGGTACAACACTCCACTATATAAGGTTTGCTTATTTGGGCTGCCCCATATTTTGGCCCAAATTCTGACACGTCCGTGGCTCGCCATCCGCTTGTGCTGGTTTTATGTTCAGGGCGGCGAGCTAAGCAGGATGCGCGACGGCAGCTGCCGTGGAGGCGGACCGGTGAGCCACGCACGAGCGACGGTAGCGGCCATGGAGGCGATGCCGGCAAGGCGCACGGCAGCAGCGTCACGGAGGCGGGGCCAACAAGGCGCCTGACGGCAGCGTCGCGGAGGTCGGGCCGGCGAGCTGTGCGTGAGCGGCGAACGACGGCAGCGTCCGCGGAGGTGGGCTGGATCACGACCGGCACGATGGCCGACTCGTGGTCCCGCGTGGCGCCCGACGGCAGGAACGCACGTCACAGCCAGCTGCTCCGGCGCCCCCGAACAGCCCGTCGCGAAGCCGCTGCAGTCGGCACCTTCCCGCTGAAGAAGGGTTGCAGCAGGAACAACCCGACCATGCTGCGCCGAAGGCGTGCAGTGACGTGGTGGGCGACGTTCCTTCCCGCTGTCCACGCTGTCCTGCTGACGTGAAACACACGTTCGCTGGGAAACCCCAAGAGGAAGGTATGAAGCAGTGCAGCAGCAAGTTTTCCCTCAGTATGAAACCAAGGTTATCGAATCCAGGAGGAGCAGTAGCACTTCAGAAGGTTGTCAGTGGCGGATTATGGCACGGCGCAACACCAGGGAATCTGGCGCTGACGTGGAGCCTGCACACAACACAATCAAACTACATTGTCCCAACGAAACAGGAAGGTTGTCAATCTCCCTGGTTTGCTGAAAACAAAGGGTTAAATGTATGGTGTGGGAAACAGTGTTTAATTGTAGAAAGTAAAAGAGAACAATGATTGCAGTTCGTGGTTTTATCAGTGGAAAAGAATGGACCGGGTTACACAGTTCACTAGTGGTGTCTCTCCATAATGATAAACGACATGTTGGGTAAACAAATTACAGCTGGACAATTGATAAAATATTGAGCGCATGAAAATGCATATATATAACAAGGTGACTACCATGATATTTAATTGGGCATTACGACAAAATACATAGATCGTTTATCCAACCGCATCTATGACTAATAATCCACCTTCAGGTTGACTTCCGTATTCCCCGTTGGTATTAAGTTGCAAGCAACGGATAATCGCATTAAGCAATGTGCGTAAAGTAAACAAGTACATATGACCGTGGACATAACATTGTTATGTTACCCCTAGTAGTAACAGCACATCCACAACCTTAGGCGTTGCTGTCACTCGCCCAGATTACTGGAGACTGAACCCACTATCTAGCATAAATACTCCCTCTTGGAGTTACAAGCATCTACTAGGCCAAATCATCTACTAGTAACGGAAAGCATGCAAGATCATAAATAACATGTATCATAGATTAATAATCAACTTGATCATAGTATTGAATATTCATCGGATCCCAGCAAACACAACATGTAGCATTACAATAAGATGATCTTGATCATGTTAGGTAGCTCACAAGATCTAAACATGATGGCACAAAGTGGAGAGACAACCATCTAGCTACTGCTATGGACCCGTAGTCCAAGGATGAACTACTCACGCATCACTCTGGAGCCAGGCATGGTGATGTAGAGCCCTCCGGTGATGATTCCCCTCTCCGGCAGAGTGCCGAGAAGAGGTTCTGGACCCTCCCGAGCTAGGGTTGACGACGGCGGCGCCTTTGGAACTTTTCGTGGAATATGGCTCGGGTATATAGGGTTTTTGCATCGGGGGGAATAAGTAGGCGAAAGGGCGGCGGCTGAGGGCACCCGAGGGGCCCACACAACCCCTCGGCGCGGCAGGAGGTGGGGCCACGCCGAGCCCTTGTGTGGCCTCCTCGTGGCTCGGCTCCGTCTCTCCTTTGGACCTCCGTCAATTTTCGTCCAATTACGAGAATATTTCCAGAATAGCGTTTTTGGAATACAAAAATGATGTCTACGCACGCTTCTATTCTTGTAGACAGTGTTGGGCCTCTAAGTGCAGAGGTTTGTAGAACAGCAGCAAGTTTCCCTTAAGTGAATCACCCAAGGTTTATCGAACTCAGGGAGGTGGAGGTCAAAGATATCCCTCTCAAGCAACCCTGCAATTAAGATACAAGAAGTCTCTTGTGTCCCCAACACACCTAATACACTTGTCAGATGTATAGGTACACTAGTTCGGCGAAGAGATATTAAAATACGAGTGATATGGATGATTATAAGTAGTAATTCCAATCTGAAATAAAAATGGCAGCAAGCAAACATGAGACAAAATCAGAGTAAACGGTGTTTCTATGCTTGGAAATAAGCCCTAGGGATCATAATTTCACTAGTGGACACTCTCAACAATAATAATATAATTGAATACATAAATATTTCCTCCTCACTATGCTACTCTGAATTATTCTCTCGTTGGATAACGAACACCAATCCACTGCGCAGGGCTATAAAAGCACACCTTAAAGTCGCATTCCACATCTAGGGAACCTCACACTGTCAACTTGAGCGCCCTAAAATAGTACTAGATAAACACCACAATTTCATAGAGACATCCAACACAAATAATAACTCATGATAAGTATTCATGTAATCTTTAGCCTAAGAGCCACACACGGTGCGCACACTGTCAACTTCGCACCGTGGGACAAAGGTGACTCCGGAGTTTACATTAATAAAACCACTCAAGTAACATATAAGATAATGAAGAGTAACATCTAAGGATTCAACTAGATTACAAAGCTCATGATCACATAAAGATCACACCATGGGAGAGAGAGATAAATCACATAGCTACCGGCATGAGCCCTCAGCCCCGATGGAGACTACTCATACATGGTCATGGTGATGAGGAGCTTGATGGAGAGGTGCAACCCGGAGTGGAGGCGGCGGCGGCCCTTGGAGATGGTGCTGCTATGAAGGAGGTTCTCCTCTCCAAGATGGCTGCCTGGGAGGAGGAAAATTCGTGGTATGGGGGCCTCCCCACGAGTTAGGTTTCCTCTCCTTATATATGCTCTCGGATTCCCGTCATCTCCTTTAGGGTTTCAGTAAAGCGGCGATATCCGGAGCGTCCGAACTCGGAATTAGGCGAATTTTAAATCCAGATCGATTGGCAGAACATTCCCCGCAACTTTCACGACTAGACTTTTTCTGTATGACGTCGTCTTCTGTCCGGTACGTGACAATCTCCGAAAAACATTTTCAGACAGATATCAGGAAGGTCCCGATTCGACTCCAACAAGGTTTCCTTTGCCCAATTTTGATAATTCCTACACATTAAAGTGTAAAACAAGAACATTGTGCACTTTGGCAACTATTAGTAGGTTAGTCCAATAAATGTCATAATATGATTAAAGTATATAAAAACATGTAGCAATTAATATAAAACCTGCATGGAACATCAAAAATTATAGATACGTTTGAGACGTATCAAGCATCCCCAAGCTTAGTTCCTACTCGTCCTCGAGTATGTAAACGAAAAAATAATATAATTTTTGAAGCGACATGCTACCATCATAATCTTGATCATATAGTATTGTAAAGCACATATGAATGAATGAAGTGATCCAAGTCAAAGGTCTATAGTTTGCTAACAAATAGATAATGAGCAAACAACTGAATCATATAAGCAAAAACTTTTCATGAATAGTACTTTCGAGACAAGCATCAAAAAGTTTTGCATAAGAGTTAACTCATAAAGCAATAGATTCTAAATAAAAGGTGTTTAAGCAACACAAAGAAAGATTTAAGTTGCAGCAATTGCTTTCAACTTTCAACATGTATATCTCATGGATATTTGTCAACACAGAGCAATATAATAAGTACAATACACTAGCATATAAAAATTGTTGCACCAAAGTTGACACGAGTGTTTGGTTCTGAGATAGAAAGAAGTAGGAAGACTGACTCAACAAAAAAGTAAAAGAAAGGCCCTTCGCAGAGGGAAGCAGAGATTAAATCATGTGCTAGTGCTTTTTAAGTTTTTGAAATCATATAGAGAGTAAAAAAATTAGTTTTGAGAGGTGTTTGTTAATTTTCAACGAATCAGAAAATGAATAGTGCAATATGACCCCGGCCAACCAGACTTTAAGAGCAGATCCCATGAAGGACGTTATTTCTACCAGCAAGGCAGATCATCCCTCTTTCTCTTTTGTTTACACATGCAGATATTTCACTGGTATCATTGCTTGTCTGATAAATCAGGGCAAAAATGTGAAGAGAATTAAATGGTTAAAGTTGTAATTAATTGGGACTGGGCACACCATTTGCCAGCTCTTTTTGTAAAATTAATGGATAAGCGGACGTATATGCCGCTAGTCCGGTGGTAAAGTCTGTTTGACAGGTGACATAAGGACATCCACCCCTACCTCATGAGCTTGGTAAACATTGACACAAAAAGGAGTAATAAAGTTTTGAATAGTTTAAAGGTAGCACATGAAAAATTTACTTGGAGTGGCAAGGAAATACCACATATAGTTAGTTATGGTTGACACAAATGGCATGGATTTTGGCTCAAGGTTTTGGATGCACGAGAAGCATTCCCTCTCAGTACAGATTTAGGCTAGTAAGGTTATTTGGAACAAACACAGGATATCAACCGGTACAATGATACGTCTCAAACGTATCTATAATTTTTGATGTTCCATGCTGTTATTATATCAATTGCTACATGTTTTGGCTATACTTTATATCATTTTTATGCATTTTCTGGGACTAACCTATTAACAAGATGCCACAGTGCCAGTTCCCTGTTTTCTGCTGTTTTTGGTTTCAGAAAATCTATTAAGGAAATATTCTCGGAATTGGACGAAACAAAAGACATCGTCAATAATATCACGAGGAGATCACGGAGTCCAAAGGGGAGTCGGAGCAGACCCACCAGGGGGCCACGCCACACTAGGGCGCGGCCACCGACGCCGCCTTTTCGCCTATATATTCTCGCGACGCGAAAACCCTATTACGGTCGATCATATTCCACGAAAAGTTCCGTCGCGGCCGTCATCGTCAATCTCAGATCGGAGGAGTTCTGAAGCTCTTCCCGGCACCCTGCCGGAGGGGAGATCATCACCGGAGGGCTCTACATCACCATGCCTGCCTCCGGAGTGATGCGTGAGTAGTCCACCCCTGGACTACGGGTCCATAGCAGTAGCTAGATGGTTGTCTCTCTACCTTGTGCCTCCATGTTTAGATCTTGTGAGCTGCCTAACATGATCAAGATCATCTTATTGTAATGCTAGATGTTGTGTTTGCTGGGATCCGATGAATATTGATACCATGTTTATTCAAGTTGTTTATCTATGTGCTCTTGATCTTGCATGCTCTCCGTTGCTAGTAGATGCTTGTGACTCCAAGAGGGGGTATTTATGCTCGATAGTGGGTTCAGTCTCTAGATATCTGGATCAGTGACAGAAAGGTCTAAGATGGTAGATGTGCTGTTGCTACTAGGGATAAAACATTGGTGCAGTGTCCAAGGGCACTTGTATTGATTACATTACACACTTTACTTCATGCAATAATCTGTTGTTAGCAACTTAATACTGAAAGGATGCGGATGCTGCCTTGAAGGTGGATTATTTAGGCATAGATGCGGTTGGAATAACGGTCTATGTACTTTGTTGTAATGCCCAACTAGATTTCATAGTAGACATCTTGGCATGTATTGCATTGTTATGCCCTCTCTATTTGTCAATTGCCCAGCTGTAATTTGTTTACCCAACATGCTAGTTATCTGTTCTGAGAGAGACACCACTAGTGAACTGTGGACCCTGGTCCAATTTCCTCATACTGTTTACACAACCTGCTGCAATCATCTGTTTCCTGTTACTTGCTGTTTTTCCTGCTGTTTTCCACACCATACGTTTAACTCTTTGTTTCTGCAAGACCGGAGAGATTGACAACCTCTCTGTTTCGTGTTGGGCAAAGTTCTGGTTTGTGTCTGTGCAGATTCCACGTTGGTGCAAGCTCCCTAGCGCCAGGGGGAGTCAACATCAACAACCTTCCGATAGATCGTCAAGTCCTACTGGATTGATAACCTTGGGTAGATTTTCAAGGGAAAACTTCTGCTGTCTACATCATAACCTTCCTCTTGGGGTTCACCAACACGTAGCCATCAAGCTGTTTTCTGGCGCCGTTGCCGGGGACTTGGAGGCTATTGGAAAGGGGAGTCTCTCAGTTCCAATCTCTTTACTTTGTTTTTGTCTTGTTTTAGTTTTGTTTTGCTTGCTGTTAAAAATCAAAAACCCAAAAAAATTAAATTCCTGCATCTAGTTTTTAATTTCGAGTTGCCCTGTTGCTTGTTTTAGGCTTGCTAAAATGAGTAATCCTGAAAATACTAAGTTGTGTGACTTTACTAGCACAAACAACAATGATTTTATCTGTACACCCATTGCTCCACCTGCTTCTAAAGCAGAATTTTATGAGATTAAGCCTGCACTGTTAAATCTGGTTATGAAAGAGCAATTTTCTGGTGTTAGTACTGATGATGCTGCTGCCCACTTAAACAACTTTGTTGAACTTTGTGATATGCAAAAGTATAAGGAGGTAGAGAGTGATATTATTAAGCTGAAATTGTTTCCTTTCTCTTAAGAGGAAGAGCTAAAGATTGGTTGCTATCTTTGCCTAGAAATAGTATTGATTCCTGGACTAAATGCAAAGATGCTTTCATTGGAAAATATTATCCTCCTGCTAAAATTATCTCTTAAGAAGTGGTATTATGAACTTTAGGCAACTTGATAATGAGCATGTTGCCCAAGCTTGGGAAAGAATGAAGTCTTTGGTTAAAAATTGCCCCACTCATGGACTGACTACTTGGATGATCATCCAAACCTTTTATGCAGGACTAAATTTTTCTCAAGGAATTTTGGACTCGGCTGCTGGAGGGACCTTTATGTCCATCACTTTGGGTGCTGCTACAAAGCTTCTTGATGATATGATGGTAAATTATTCTGAATGGCACACTGAAAGGGCTCCAACTGGTAAGAAGGTAAATTCTGTTGAGGAAATTTCCTCCTTGAGTGATAAAGTTGATGCTATTATGACTATGCTTTCGAATGGACATGGTGTTGTGGATCCAAATAATATTCCTCTTGCTTCTTTGGTTGCTCATGATGAGAAAAATGTTGATGTAAACTTCATTAAAAATAACAACTTCAACAACAATGCCTATAGGAATAATTTTGGTAGCAACAATTATAGGCCATATCCTGCTAATGGTAGCAACTCTTATGGTAATTCTATGGCAATTCCTACAGTAACAATAGAAGTGTGCCCTCTGATCTTGAAGTCATGCTTAAGGATTTTATTAGCACACAAACTACTTTTAATAAAACTGTTGAGGAAAAGCTAGGAAAAATTGATACTCTTGCTGCTAAAGTTGATAGTCTTGCTCATGATGTTGAAATGCTGAAAATAAAAGCTATTCCTAGTGATATTAGAGAGAGTAAAACACTCAATGCTATCCAAATTAAAATTGATAATAACATTAGGATGCTTGCTGAACTTCATGAAAGATGGGAGAGAGAAGAAAGAGAAGCTGAAATTGCTGAACAAAATAGTGTTGTTAGAGTTTGCACTATTTTTACTAATGAAACAAATGATGCCTCACATGCTAATGCGCCCCCTACTGTTAGTGAAAAGATAATAAGTGTTGGAAATGTCTCTACTACCTCTACAAAAAGTTTTAAATTGCCTGATAGCACTACTTTTGTTCCTAGTAAAAGTGCTGAAATTTTTAGAGGTGTTGGTGATAATTGCTCCATTGTTTTTTATGACAACAACTTCAATTTCGAAAATTGTAACATAACTGAAGTCATCATGTTCTTGCAAAAGCTAGCTAAGAGTCCTAATGCTAGTAAAATAAATATGGCTTTTACTGAACATATTATCAAAGCTCTCATGCATGCTAGGGAAGAAAAATTAAAACTTGAAGCTTCTATCCCTAGGAAGTTAGATGATAATTGGGAACCTGTTATTAAAATGAAACTGAGTGAGTTTGAATGCAATGCTTTGTGTGACCTTGGTTCTTGTATTTCGGTTATGCCTAAAAATTTATATGATATTCTCAAGCTTGCACCTTTGGAAAAATGTCATTTGGATGTTCACTTTGCTGATTCTTCTATGAAGAAACCTTTAGGAAAAGTTGATGATGTTTTGATAATGGTTAATAACAATCTTGTCCCTGTTGATTTTGTGGTTTTGGATATTGAATGCAATCCTTCTTGTCCTATTGTTTTGGGAAGACCTTTTCTGAGAACTGTTGGTGCTGTTATTGATATGAGAGAGGGGAATATAAAATTTCAATTCCCACTCAAGAAAGGTATGGAACACTTCCCTAGGAAGAAGATGAAATACTCACATGATACTAGTGTCAAGACAAATTATGGTTTTGGATTTTCTGGTCTTGACAATACTTGATGCATCTCTTCATGCCTAGCTCAAAGGCATTAAAGAAAAGCACTTCTGGGAGATAACCCATGTTTTTATTTGCTGTTTTATTTTTGTTTTCTTGAGTCAAGGATGCTTGTTTACCTCTGTAGCAACTCCTTTGTATCTTTTATTTGCTGTTTTGTTGTGCCAAGGAGAGTTACTAATGCAAAGTTGGTTTTTATTTTCGGGACTGCATTGGGACAGATTGCTGTTCGTCACCGTTTAATTCAGTAGAAAATCAGAAAAAATCGAAAAATGCTGAAACTTTTTGTGCATGTTCCTGATGATGTTACGCAACTTTCATTATTTCAAAAGTTTTTCATCTGAGCATCGTAAGTGCCTCGAAAAAATTCGTCATTACAGACTGTTCTGGTTTGACAGATTCTGTCTTTTATTTTGCATTCTCTCTTTTACAAGTTTTTAAGTGGTTTCTTTTCGTGTAAAAGTGCCCACTTGAGCCTAGTAACAGTGGCTAATGTTTAAAATAGTTGGCTTGTGAGTTTTGTCTTTGCTAGAACTTTGAAGTATTATCTTTTAGTGCACTAACCTGCTAATGAGAAAAGCTGTTAAGTTTTGGTGTGAAGGAAGTTTTCAAGTGTTGATAGAGGAGAATGATATTACATGATCAAGAAGAGTGAAGAGCTTAAGCTTGGGGAGGCTTACCTCCCCAGCATATTTCAAGAAGACTCAAGCATCTAAGCTTGGGGATGCCCAAGGCATCCCCTTCTTCATCTACAAATTATCAGGTCATCTCTAATGGTGCTATATTTTTATTGCTTCATACTAGTGTACTCTTCCTTGGAGCGTCAGTGTGTTTTTGTTTTCAGTTTGTTTTGTTTTGTTTGCTGTGCTATACTTGTTGGATCCTAGCATTCATGTTTGGGAGAGAGACACGCTCCACTTTTTCATTAGAATACTCTTGTGCTTCACTTATACTTGTTGAGTATTCCTGTCTAGTTGCTGTTATTGCTGTTAGCTCTCAGTTTTTCATACATCTCTTGTTAGAGCTTTCAGTTTCTTTTGAAGAAAGTACTCTCTTGCTTCACTTATATCTGTTTGGAGAGTTGTCAAATAAGTTGATTGGTGTTTGGTTGGACCAGAAAAATGCTATGCATGTGGTAGTGGTATAAAATGCTTACATGAATCTTTTTAGATCGTTGTCTTGAGTAATTTGATGCTTGCCAATTGTTTTGAGCTGTCAAGTAATTAATGTTTAAGCTTGTGCATCATGTAAGTAATGGCTATTAATGAAGAACTACTATAAGGATTTTCTGCTATAATAATCTGTTGCATGATTGGAAGTCCATAGTAGTCTAGATAATTTTTGGATGAAGGCTATGTGTTAACAAGGAAGACAGTGGGAGTCTATGGTTCGTCAAACCTTGTGTTTTATGTACACTCTTGCTATTCCAGTTGATAATGATGTTTGCTTATAATAACCTTGCTAGCCTAAACTCTGTACTAAGAGGGAATGCTTCTTGTACATCCAAAACCTTGAGCCAAATCCATGCCACCTGTGTCCACCATACCTACCTATTATGTGGTGTTTTCACCATTCCAAGTAAATTTCTTCATGTGCTATCTACTAACTACTCAAAACTGTTACATTTCCTTTTTGTGTCACTACTTGAAAAGCTCATAAGGACGTAGTAGTGAGATTTGTCATCTTCCATGCTAATTAATTTACAAGGATTGGCAGCTTCATCTGCTTCTCCACCTTTTATTTTGCATTAAAGAGCTGGTTAGTCCACCCTATAAATAAATAAATAGACACTCCTCCATGGTGAATGTTGGTGGGCACCCGAGGATTCGGTTAGCCATGGTTTGTGGAAAGTAAATGGTTGGGAGGAGTGTCACCAATAAGTGCTTGTTACAAGTGCAGTCCTAAAAACTCTCGGAACCGCTCTAAAAGTTAGTTAGCCATGGAAGATGACAAGTACCTGCTATTTGATTTGTTGACACCTGTATACACCATTACCTTACAAAACAATATTTTATGCTCTCTATATGCCTTCGGGAACTACAGCTCTAGCACATGATGTTAATCCCTGCTTCCCTCTGCGAAGGGCCATTCTTTTACTTTTATGTTGAGTCAGTTTTCCCACTTCTTTCTGTCTACTTAAGCAAACATCATTGTCAACTCCAGTATAACAGTTTTTACATAACTTTGTGTTTGGTTGATCATATTCTTTGCATTGACATTATCTATATGATATACATGTTGAAAGTTGAAGCAAAAGCTGAAGCTATTATCTTCCTTTGTGTTGATACAAACACTTTCATGTTGAGAATTATTGCTGCTGTGAACTAACTATTATGTTAGACTATTATATCTCTAAATGTTTTATAGTATTATTCATGAAAGTTTGCACTTGTGTGATCACTTATGTTTACTCTTTATTTACTTGCTTGCAAACTATAGACCATTGGCTTGGATCACTTCATTCAGATCATGTGCATTACATTGTTATTTGATCAAAGATTGTGTTGGTAGCATGTCACTTCAAAAATTATCTGTTTTTATCGTTTACCTACTCGAGGACGAGCAGGAACTAAGCTTGGGGATGCTTGATACGTCTCAAACGTATCTATAATTTTTGATGTTCCATGCTGTTATTATATCAATTGCTACATGTTTTGGTTACACTTTATATCATTTTTATGCATTTTCTGGGACTAACCTATTAACAAGATGCCACAGTGCCAGTTCCCTGTTTTCTGCTGTTTTTGGTTTCAGAAAATCTATTAAGGAAATATTCTCGGAATTGGACGAAACAAAAGACATCGTCAATAATATCACGAGGAGATCACGGAGTCCAAAGGGGAGTCGGAGCAGACCCACCAGGGGGCCACGCCACACTAGGGCGCCCCAGGGTGGGCCCGCGCCCCCTATGGCGTGGTGGCCCCCCTCGGCCACCGACGCCGCCTCTTCGCCTATATATTCTCCGCGACGCGAAAACCCTATTACGGTCGATCATATTCCACGAAAAGTTCCGTCGCGGCCGTCATCGTCAATCTCAGATCGGAGGAGTTCTGAAGCTCTTCCCGGCACCCTGCCGGAGGGGAGATCATCACCGGAGGGCTCTACATCACCATGCCTGCCTCCGGAGTGATGCGTGAGTAGTCCACCCCTGGACTACGGGTCCATAGCAGTAGCTAGATGGTTGTCTCTCTACCTTGTGCCTCCATGTTTAGATCTTGTGAGCTGCCTAACATGATCAAGATCATCTTATTGTAATGCTAGATGTTGTGTTTGCTGGGATCCGATGAATATTGATACCATGTTTATTCAAGTTGTTTATCTATGTGCTCTTGATCTTGCATGCTCTCCGTTGCTAGTAGATGCTTTGGCCAAGTAGATGCTTGTGACTCCAAGAGGGGGTATTTATGCTCGATAGTGGGTTCAGTCTCTAGATATCTGGATCAGTGACAGAAAGGTCTAAGATGGTAGATGTGCTGTTGCTACTAGGGATAAAACATTGGTGCAGTGTCCAAGGGCACTTGTATTGATTACATTACACACTTTACTTCATGCAATAATCTGTTGTTAGCAACTTAATACTGAAGGATGCGGATGCTGCCTTGAAGGTGGATTATTTAGGCATAGATGCGGTTGGAATAACGGTCTATGTACTTTGTTGTAATGCCCAACTAGATTTCATAGTAGACATCTTGGCATGTATTGCATTGTTATGCCCTCTCTATTTGTCAATTGCCCAGCTGTAATTTGTTTACCCAACATGCTAGTTATCTGTTCTGAGAGAGACACCACTAGTGAACTGTGGACCCTGGTCCAATTTCCTCATACTGTTTACACAACCTGCTGCAATCATCTGTTTCCTGTTACTTGCTGTTTTTCCTGCTGTTTTCCACACCATACGTTTAACTCTTTGTTTCTGCAAGACCGGAGAGATTGACAACCTCTCTGTTTCGTGTTGGGCAAAGTTCTGGTTTGTGTCTGTGCAGATTCCACGTTGGTGCAAGCTCCCTAGCGCCAGGGGGAGTCAACATCAACAACCTTCCGATAGATCGTCAAGTCCTACTGGATTGATAACCTTGGGTAGATTTTCAAGGGAAAACTTCTGCTGTCTACATCATAACCTTCCTCTTGGGGTTCACCAACACGTAGCCATCATACAACAAGACTCATATGGAAACATATTGCAAGCATTATAAGACTCTATACTGTCTTACTTGTTAAACAAACTCTTTTACTACAAAATATCTAGACCTTAGAGATACCAATCATACAAACCAAATTTCAACAAGCTTTACGGTATTTCTCCACTAATAGGTTTTAACCACATGATACAAAAACTTAAACATGAACTACTTGATAACTCAAAACAATTGACAAGTATCAAATTATCCAAGACAGTGATCTACAAGAATATGCAAGCTTTTTTCATTATACCATCTACCACATGCAGCATTTTCTGTTCCAACCAAACACCAATCCATTTATTTCAACACAAACTCTCCAAATAATTATAAATGAAACAAGAGGGTACTCTATCTAAAAGAACTAACAGCTCTGAACAAGAGATGCATGAAAAAATGAGCTAAAAGCAAAACAGTAGCTAACAAGAATACTCAACAAGTATAAGTGAAAATAGGAGTATTCACATGAAAAAGCAGAGCGTGTCTCTCTCCCAAACAAGATTGCTAGGATCTAACCAAGTTGATTTCAGAAATTAAAATAACAAAGCGAAAATAAAAGCACACAGACACTCCAAACAAAGCACATATGATGTGAAAGAATTAAAATATAAATTCACTGGAGATGACCTGATAAGTTGCTGATGAAGAAGGGGATGCCTTGGGCATCCCCAAGCTTAGTCGCTTGAGTCTTCTTGAAATATGCTGAGGTGATCCATGGGAGCATCCCCAAGCTTAAACTCTTCACTCTTCTTGATCACATTATATCATCCTTCTCTCTTGACCCTTGAAAACTTCCGCCACACCAAACTCAGAATAATTCTCATTAGAGGGTTAGTGCACAATCAAAAACTCACATGTTCTATAAGGACAAAAACATGACAATTACTTTTTAAACATTAGCTACTGCTACTGATGTTATGTGAAGCTCTTCCACCTCAAAAAGAATTCCACTCAATACTAGTAGAAGAGAGAATGCAAAATAAAAGGCAGAATCTGTCTAAAACAGAACAGTCCGTAAAGACGAATTTTTTCGCGGCACTTACGTTGCTCAAATCGAAAAACTCAAAACTAACGAAAGATGCGTACATATCTGAGGATCACGCAAAAAAAAATTCAGATTTAAAAAAATTTCTGTGATTTTACAGAAGCAAAACGTGAACAGCAGAAATCTGTTCCTGCGCAGAAATCCAAATCTAGCATCATCTTACTATTAGAGGCAATACTTGGCACAACAATGCAAGAAAATAAAGATACAAAGGCAATGTTACAGAAGTAAACAGCACCTTGACTCAAAAAAAAGAAAAATTGTAGAAATAAAACAATGGGTTGTCTCCCATAAGCGCTTTTCTTTCAAGCCTTTTAGCTAGGCATGATAATTTAAACGATTCTCCCATATGTATAAGAGTTGAACATATAATAATGCATCAAGAAGCAAATATAAAGCACATTTAAGACTAACCCACTTCCTATGCAAAGGAATCTTGTAAGAAAATAAATCAATGAAGCACAAAGTGACTAGCATAGGAAGGCAAAACAAGTGCAACTTCAAAATTTTCAACATAAAGAGAGTAGACTTAATATTATTGTGATGTATGAATCCATGTCTCCCTCTCTCATAATAACTTCCAGTAGCATCATTGATAAAATCCACAATATAACCATCACATGAAACATTCTTATCATGATCCATATGCATAAAGGTATCAATATTTTCCACATAAACAAAATCCTTCTTATTAATAACAATGGGAGTAAGATCATCATAAAGAACTCGAACATGATAGACAAGTTGTATATTAGAGGGATGGCTTTGGGAAATCCCTCCATAATTATGACAAGTTTCATTAGGATGATTGTAATAAAAACATCTTTTGAGGAATGGGCCAGACCCGGCCATTTCTCAAGAACACTAGCTATAACCTATGTCATAGTTATCTTTATAATAATTATCAAAGACTGGAGGCATAGTATCATCATAAACAATAGAATAGTTATCTTCCAAAGTGTGTTCATTTGTAAACATATCATCATCATTTTTACTAGAAGGAGAGGTCTCAAATATATAATCATCAGTAGCAAAAGGATTTTCAAAAACCTCACTAGGAGGAGAGGTCTCAAGTATATGATTATTACTAGCAAAAGGATTTTCAAACACCTCATCCCCAAGCTTAGAGCTTTCTATATCATCATTAGAAGGAACATGGATAGTACTAATAGTATAGCAATTATTAACATCATCATTTTCAGAATTGGTACCAAAAAGATTTTCAACATCAAAAGTAGTGTGCTTTTCCCAATCATGATCACCACTATAAGTAACAGGCATATAATCATCATCGATAAATTTAGATTCATCAGAAACAATCATGAAAGGAGCAACATGCTTAGGGGAGGATACCGTTTCCTCTCTCCTTTTGCTCCTCTTCTTCTTCTTCTTCTTCTTCTTCTTTCCCTCTTTAGGAGGGAGAGGTTTGAAAGGAGGCTTCTCCACATACCCTTGTTTGTTATGGACAACAGAAGAAACTAGGGAGGATTCCTCTCTTCCATTAATAAGAACAAAACACATATTAGTCCGATCATATTTTGGTAAAGTTCCATCTTATATAATATTTTGTATGTAAGTATTTGCGTGGCAATTATCAACCCAATAGAGATGACATCCATGCAGGACGCTATTCATATCAAAAGCACTCATATCTATCAAAGAAGTTTTTCTTGATAACTCTTCACACCCAGAAATAATGTAAGTTCATCATGCTGATTAGGAGTGATCATGTTATCACACTAGAAGCGCGCAGTACTCATTAAATTCGAAATACTATTATCATGACCTGAGCATTGAAAATTGAAATGACCCACTTCATGGCAAAGTTCACAAATAAAAGGATAGAGGGCGCAAACTTTTTCAGCAAGATCACTTAGAGCTCTGTACCACGTTCTAGTTTTTTCATTCCTATGATGGATACAATATTCTTCTTCGATTTGATTCTTTTCACAAGGTCTAAGTGCTCCACAAAAATTAACATGCTTATAAGAAATAGTATTTTCAGAAGTTTGAGCATGTTTATTACAATCACTAATAACAATTTCATTTTTCATGCAAGTGTCTTTATAAGGTTCATGATACATGTCCCAATTTTCTTTTGGAACATTAATATGAGAAGCAAAGGCTCTACAATAATCAACAATAATTTGACGATCAAGACCATATTTAGCACTAAGCTCTTGAAAACCAGCAGTTTCAGCGAAAGACTTAATGCAATCATACTCATAGTTTATACCTGATTCTTTACCTTTGTCATTATCCCAATCTTCAGTATTGCTTTGAATAGTTTCAAGAAGATCCCATTTAGCTTCAACCTTCTTACATGTGAAAGAACCCTCTGAACAGCCATCTAGATAACCTTGCAATGACCTGAAAGCCTTGCATAAAAATTAGTAACAATTATTTCCTCAGGAAGCCCATGGTTAGGACATTTGAGTATTAATGTTTTCAGTCTTCCCCAAGCTTGAGCAATGCTTTCTCCGTCACGAGGACAAAAATTATAAATGTAATTCCTATCTAAATGCATTTCATAAGTGGGATAAAATTTAGAGTGAAAGAGAGATTCAAGCTCCTTCCACTCCGAATGATGAGGATCATCCAGTAGCTCATACCACTCTCTTGCTTTGTCCTTAAGTGATAATGGAAATAATTTCTTCGTGGCATTTTCTCTTGATAAACCTGCAACCTTAAACAACTGACAAAGTTCTTTAAGTTTCAACAAGTGATCACTTGGATGGACTGTTCCATCTCCTGCATAACGTTCATCCATAATCTTTTCAACAATTTCCATAGGTATTTCAAAAGGAATACTTTCAGTAGGTGGATTTAAAATATCACAAGCATCATTAGAATTAGCACACACGGGAGACAAAGTATTATCAAAGCAAATTTTCTCCTCAAAACTTGGGGGACTAAAAATATCACATTCATCAAAACCAGCTTCCCCAAGCTTTGACTTTTCCATAGCATTAGCAATAATGGTGTTCAAAGAATTCATGCTAATAACATTGCTATCACTATTATGCAAACAAACTGCCATAGGTTTTTTAATTTTCTCTTCAAAAGCATCATGTCCTAATTCAATATAAGTTCATAAAGATCTCTAATTTTTGTTGTTGTTTTCCATTAAGCCTAACTAGTAAAATAAAAACAAGAAACAAAAAGATATAACCGCAGGATCTAAACGAGATACCTTCCAACACTTAACTCCCCGGCAACGGCGCCAGAAAATAGCTTGATGTCTACGCACGCTTCTATTCTCGTAGACAGTGTTGGGCCTCCAAGTGCAGAGGTTCGTAGAACAGCTGCAAGTTTCGCTTAAGTGAATCACCCAAGGTTTATCGAACTCAGGGAGGTAGAGGTCAAAGATATCCCTCTCAAGCAACCCTGCAATTAAGATACAAGAAGTCTCTTGTGTCCCCAACACACCTAATACACTTGTCAGATGTATAGGTGCACTAGTTCGGCGAAGAGATATTAAAATACGAGTGATATGGATGATTATAAGTAGTAATTGCAATCTGAAATAAAAATGGCAGCAAGCAAACATGAGACAAAATGAGAGTAAACGGTGTTTCTATGCTTGGAAATAAGTCCTAGGGATCATACTTTCACTAGTGGACACTCTCAACAATAATAATATAATTGAATACATAAATATTTCCTCTTCACTATGCTACTCTGAATTATTCTCTCGTTGGATAACGAACACCAATCCACTGCGTAGGGCTATAAAAGCACACCTTAAAGTCGCATTCCACATCTAGGGAACCCCACACTGTCAACTTGAGCGCCCTAAAATAGTACTAGACAAACACAACAATTTCATAGAGACATCCAACACAAATAATAACTCATGATAAGTATTCATGTAATCTTTAGCCTAAGAGCCACACACGGTGCGCACACTGTCAACTTCGCACCGTGGGACAAAGGTGACTCCGGAGTTTACATTAATAAAACCACTCAAGTAACATATAAGATAATGAAGAGTAACATCTAAGGATTCAACTAGATTACAAAGCTCATGATCACATAAAGATCACACCATGGGAGAGAGAGATAAATCACATAGCTACCGTCATGAGCCCTCAGCCCGATGGAGACTACTCATACATGGTCATGGTGATGAGGAGCTTGATGGAGAGGTGCAGCCCGGAGTGGAGGCGGCGGCCGACGGTAGCCACGGCGCGGCGGCAGCGGCGACAGCCCGTGGAGGCGGCGGCGGCCCTTGGAGATGGTGCTGCTATGGAGGAGGTTCTCCTCTCCAAGACGGCTGCCTGGGAGGAGGAAAATTCGTGGTATGGGGGCCTCCCCACGAGTTAGGTTTCCTCTCCTTATATATGCTCTCGGATTCCCGTCATCTCCTTTAGGGTTTCGGTAAAGCGGCGATATCCGGAGCGTCCGAACTCGGAATTAGGCGAATTTTAAGTCCAGATCAATTGGCAGAACATTCCCCGCAACTTTCACGACTAGACTTTTTCTGTATGACGTCGTCTTCTGTCTGGTACGTGACAATCTCCGAAAAACGTTTTCAGACAGATATCAGGAAGGTCCCGATTCGACTCCAACAAGGTTTCCTTTGCCCAATTTTGATAATTCCTACACATTAAAGTGTAAAACAAGAACATTGTGCACTTTGGCAACTATTAATAGGTTAGTCCAATAAATGGCATAATATGATATAAAGTATATAAAACATGTAGCAATTAATATAAAACATGCATGGAACATCAAAAATTATAGATACGTTTGAGACGTATCAAGCATCCCCAAGCTTAGTTCCTACTCGTCCTCGAGTATGTAAACGATAAAATAAAATAATTTTTGAAGCGACATGCTACCATCATAATCTTGATCATTAGTATTGTAAAGCACATATGAATGAATGAAGTGATCCAAGTCAAAGGTCTATAGTTTGCTAACAAATAGATAATGAGCAAACAACTGAATCATAAGCAAAAACTTTTCATGAATAGTACGTTCGAGACAAGCATCAAAAAGTTTTGCATAAGAGTTAACTCATAAAGCAATAGATTCTAAATAAAAGGTGTTTAAGCAACACAAAGAAAGATTTATGTTTCAGCAATTGCTTTCAACTTTCAACATGTATATCTCATGGATATTTGTCAACACAAAGCAATATAATAAGTACAATACACTAGCATATAAAAATTGTTGCACCAAAGTTGACACGAGTGTTTGTTTCTGAGATAGAAAGAAGTAGGAAGACTGACTCAACATAAAAGTAAAAGAAAGGCCCTTCGCAGAGGGAAGCAGAGATTAAATCATGTGCTAGAGCTTTTTACGTTTTTGAAATCATATAGAGAGTAAAAAATTTGTTTTGAGAGGTGTTTGTTAATTTTCAACGAATCAGAAAATGAATAGTGCAATATGACCCCGGCCAACCAGAATTTTAAGAGCGGCTCCCATGAAGTACGTTATTTCTACATCAAGGCAGATCATCCATCCTTCTCTTTTGTTTACACATGCAGATATTTCACTGGTATCATTGCTTGTCTGATAAATCAGGGCAAAAATGTGAAGAGAATTAAATGGTTAAAGTTGTAATTAATTGGGACTGGGCACCCCATGTGCCAGCTCTTTTTGTAAAATTAATGGATAAGCGGATGTATATGCCGCTAGTCCGGTGGTAAAGTCTGTTTGACAGGTGACATAAGGACATCCACCCCGTCCTCATGAGCTTGGTAAACATTGACACAAAAAGGAGTAATAAAGTTTTGAATAGTTTAAAGATAGCACATGAAAATTTTACTTGGAGTGGCAAGGAAATACCACATATAGGTAGATATGGTGGACACAAATGGCATGGATTTTGGCTCAAGGTTTTGGATGCACGAGAAGCATTCCCTCTCAGTACAGATTTAGTCTAGTAAGGTTATTTGAAGCAAACACAGAATATCAACCGGTACAACAAGACTCATATGAAAACATATTGCAAGCATTATAAGACTCTATACTGTCTTACTTGTTAAACAAACTCTTTTACTACAAAATATCTAGACCTTAGAGGTACCAATCATACAAACCAAATTTCAACAAGATTTACGGTATTTCTCCACTAATAGGTTTTAACCACATGATACAAAACTTAAACATGAACTACTTGATAACTCAAAACAATTGACAAGTATCAAATTATCCAAGACAGTGATCTACAAGAATATGCAAGCTTTTTTTCATTATACCATCTACCACATGCAGCATTTTCTGTTCCAACCAAACACCAATCCATTTATTTCAACACAAACTCTCCAAATAATTATAAATGAAACAAGAGGGTACTCTATCTAAAAGAACTAACAGCTCTGAACAAGAGATGCATGAAAAAAGAAGCTAAAAGCAAAACAGTAGCTAACAAGAATACTCAACAAGTATAAGTGAATAATAGGAGTATTCATATGAAAAAGCGGAGCGTGTCTCTCTCCCAAACAAGATTGCTAGGATCTAACCAAGTTGATTTCAGAAATTAAAATAACAAAGCGAAAATAAAAGCACACAGACACTCCAAACAAAGCACATATGATGTGAAAGAATTAAAATATAAATTCACTGGAGATGACCTGATAAGTTGCTGATGAAGAAGGGGATGCCTTGGGCATCCCCAAGCTTAGTCGCTTGAGTCTTCTTGAAATATGCTGGGGTGATCCATGGGAGCATCCCCAAGCTTAAACTCTTCACTCTTCTTGATCGCATTATATCATCCTTCTCTCTTGGCCCTTGAAAACTTTCGCCACACCAAACTCAGAATAATTCTCATTAGAGGGTTAGTGCACAATCAAAAACTCACATGTTCTATAATGACAAAAACATGACAATTACTTTTTAAACATTAGCTACTGCTACTGATGTTATGTGAAGCTCTTCCACCTCAAAAAGAATTCCACTCAATACTAGTAAAAGAGAGAATGCAAAATAAAAGGCAGAATCTGTCTAAAACAGAACAGTCCGTAAAGATGAATTTTTTCGAGGTACTTACGTTGCTCAAATCGAAAAACTCAAAACTAACGAAAGATGCGTACATATCTGAGGATCACGCACAAAATTTTTCAGATTTAAAAAATTTCTGTGATTTTACAGAAGCAAAACGGTGAACATCAGAAATCTGGTCCTGCGCAGAAATCCAAATCTAGCATCATCGTCCTATTAGAGGCAATACTTGGCACAACAATGTAGAAAATAAAGATACAAAGGCAATGTTACAGAAGTAAACAGCACCTTGACTCAAAAAAAGAAAAATTGTAGAAATAAATCAATGGGTTGTCTCCCATAAGCGCTTTTCTTTAAAACCTTTTAGCTAGGCATGATAATTTAAACGATGCTCTCATATGTATAAGAGTTGAACATATAAGAATGCATCAAGAAGAAAATAAAGCACATTTAAGCCTAACCCACTTCCTATGCAAAGGAATCTTGTAAGAAAATATATCAATGAAGCACAAAGTGACTAGCATAGGAAGGCAAAACAAGTGCAACTTCAAAAATTTCAACATAAAGAGAGGAGACTTAATATTATTGTGATGTATGAATCCATGTCTCCCTCTCTCATAATAACTTCCAGTAGCATCATTGATAAAATCCACAATATAACCATCACATGAAACATTTTTATCATGATCCATATGCATAAAGGTATCAATATTTTCCACATAAGCAAAATCCTTCTTATTAATAACAATGGGAGTAAGATCATCATAAAGAACTCGAACATGATAGACAAGTTGTATATTAGAGGGATGGCTTTGGGAAATCCCTCCATAATTATGACAAGTTTCATTAGGATGATTGTAATAAAAACATCTTTTGAGGAATGGGCCAGACCCGGCCATTTCTCAAGAACACTAGCTATAACCTATGTCATAGTTATCTTTATAATAATTATCAAAGACTGGAGGCATAGTAACATCATAAACAAAAGAATAGTTATCTTCCAAAGTGTGTTCATTTGTAAACATATCATCATCATTTTTACTAGAAGGAGAGGTCTCAAATATATAATCATCAGTAGCAAAAGGATTTTCAAAAACCTCACTAGGAGGAGAGGTCTCAAGTATATGATTATTACTAGCAAAAGGATTTTCAAACACCTCATCCCCAAGCTTAGAGCTTTCTATATCATCATTAGAAGGAACATGGATAGTACTAATAGTATAGCAATTATTAACATCATCATTTTCAGAATTGGTACCAAAAAGATTTTCAACATCAAAAGTAGTGTGCTTTTCCCAATCATGATCACTACTATAAGTAACAGGCATATAATCATCATCGATAAATTTAGATTCATCAGAAACAATCATGAAAGGAGCAACATGCTTAGGGGAGGATACCGTTTCCTCGCTCCTTTTACTCCTCTTCTTCTTCTTCTTCTTCTTCTTCTTCTTCTTTTCTTCTTCTTCTTCTTCTTCTTCTTTCCCTCTTTAGGAGGGAGAGGTTTGAAAGGAGGCTTCTCCACATACCCTTGTTTGTTATGAACAACAGAAGAAACTTGGGAGGATTCCTCTCTTCCATTAATAAGAACAAAACACATATTAGTCCGATCATATTTTGGTAAAGTTCCATCTTTTATAATATTTTGTATGTAAGTATTTGCGTGGCAATTATCAACACAATAAAGATGACATCCATGCATGACGCTATTCATATCAAAAGCACTCATATCTATCAAAGAAGTTTTTCTTGATAACTCTTCACTCGACCAGATTACTGGAGACTGAACCCACTATCTAGCATAAATACTCCCTCTTGGAGTTACAAGCATCTACTTGGCCAAACCATCTACTAGTAACGGAAAGCATGCAAGATCATAAATAACATGTATCATAGATTAATAATCAACTTGATCATATTATTCAAAATTCATCGGATCCCAGCAAACACAACATGTAGCATTACAATAAGATGATCTTGATCATGTTAGGCAGCTCACAAGATCTAAACATGATGGCACAAAGTGGAGAGACAACCATCAAGCTACTGCTTTGGACCCGTAGTCCAAGGATGAACTACTCACGCATCACTCCGGAGGCAGGCATGGTGATGTAGAGCACTCCGGTGATGATTCCCCTCTCCGGCAGAGTGCCGGGAAGAGGTTCTGGACCCTCCCGAGCTAGGGTTGACGACGGCGGCGCCTCTGGAACTTTTCGTGGAATATGACTCGGGTATCTAGGGTTTTTGCATCGGGGAGAATAAGTAGGCGAAAGGGCGGCGGCTGAGGCAACCCGAGGGGCCCACACAACCCCTCGGCGCGGCAGGAGGTGGGGCCGTGCCGAGCCCTTGTGTGGCCTCCTCGTGGCTCGGCTCCGTCTCTCCTTTGGACTCCATGTGTGTCTCGGTGAAATAGGGACCTCCGTAAATTTTCGTCCAATTCCGAGAATATTTCCAGAATAGCTTTTCTGGAATACAAAAACAGCAGAAAACAGGAACTGTCACTGTGGCATCTTGTTAATAGGTTAGTTCCAAAAAATGTATAAAAGTGACATAAAGTGGATGCAAAATATGTAACAATTGGTATAATATCAACATGGAACATCAAAAATTATAGATACGTCTGAGACGTATCATGTCCCTGTGCCGCCGGGTGCCCATCGGAGTGCCGCCTCACCGTCGTTGTTAGCGAACGAGAAGCAGTCCGCTTCACAGGCGGCGGGGAGGTCGGGGCGAGATCGACGAGGAGGCATCACCGGCAAACGCCGGGGGGGGGGGGGGGGGAGAGTCATGTCGTAGTCCAGTCCTCGCCGGCGAGCACCATAGTGGAGAGTCGAGCCGCATCCACGTCCTCGCCGACGGGCACGGCCAGCTTGGCCGCGGTGCTCCCATGGCTTCCTCCCCAACAGCTCCTCGACGCCAGAGCTTGTGATGGACGCGAATACGAGAGGACATCCACAAAGCGACAAACTGTGCATACAAACCAATCTCACCGACCGAGTGGTAACCACGGGTTGAAACTGTTCTCAACTGAAACTGTTTCAGGCCATACCCAAATACTTCCTGCAGTAAACCAAACCAAAACTAGACTGTAGCGGTTATACAAAAACCATTCTGAGGTTTAACGACACGGTCGCACGTACGTGGTCCAGGCCAATTGTGAAACCCTTGACTGAAGCGTGGATTGATGTACGTGGTCGCCCGCTTTTACGCGAAGCCCCCCGTGTGTACATGTACAGGACCTGCTAACCTAGCGGCACGTATGGAATGATCCAGAAAATCTGAGACAATTTGAGTGTACGGAACACGTAGAAGGAGGGCGTACAAACGGGCGATGCTAATGTTCGCACGCGCGAACGATAAGCTACGATCACACGATTTCCGACCAACCTTTACGTCCAGATTTGGAAAAGTCTCTGGTTTCCTAATTAGTCACGCGGGCGTACGTTATTAGCTATTCCCTTTCCTCATGTATGTACTGATCAATCGATCGTTCAACACAGCTAGTTTCCGCGTGTGGTAGTCGATGCATGATCGATGCATGCACTAGTTACAGCTTCACAAGCACTAGTGGACGAATTTGATGATGCCAGATGATGTCAATGAGATTCTCTACTAATTTGAAATTTTAAAATGTTTTATCTTTCAAACCATAAATCCGATGGAAAATTCGTTTTCACCAATAAACCAGTCGCGGCGAGATCTTTAAAACTATATCCCATATTGATATGTTTCGACAACTTTTTTTTTCGAGCAAAAAGTTACCAATCATGCAGTACGTGAGTTATCAATGGTAAAAACATAAAAAAATACCACCCTCAAATTATATCGACTTTTTGTTCGACATCCTTATAAACTATTGTAATCACACCTTGATAACTTAATCATACTACGTTACGAAAATGCTGATGTATTCTCTCCTAATTTGAAATTTCAAAATGGCTTATCTCTCAAACGACAAATCGGATTGTAGATTTGTTTTCACCAATAAATCGATCGCGATAAGATCTTCGAAACTAGATCCCATGTTAATATGTTTCGACAACTTTTTTTCGAGCTAAAAGTTACTAACCACATTGTATGTGAGTTACCAAGGGTAAATGTAAGAGCTAGCAAACTCAAAATTATATTGACTTTTATATTGATACCTCTTTGGCAAGTGGTGTGCCTACTTATTGAAAGTAACTAGACTAGCACTACAATATTGTGCAATGTGCATCCGTCTTATTATAAAGAAAATCATACTTAGGCGAGCATTTTAGACATCATACTTAGTCCTATTGTGCAATGTGCATCCGTTCATATTTTAGACATCTAATGTATCCTCATTTCAGAAAATCATACTTAGCCGAGCATATTCAAGGTTTGTATCCTAGCTTATACCTGCAAAAATTGAACGGTGAAATCACACAAGCCCCTGGCGATAGCCGAGTCACAAAAGCGACAAAAAAGCCTAAGCAACAGCTTAGGAAAATTGACACACCCTGACCTGGAGCAGTAGGCGGCAGTCGAGTCGAGACGCCAGTGAGAAATACATAAGTGATAACTTGGAAAACTTGGCACACCCCTTATCCGGGGCACTAGGTGACAGCGGCGAAAAATCCCTAACCAACTGCTTAGGCAAATTGGCATACCCCTTTTTCGGGGCACTAGGCAACAATGGCAGAAAAATTTCTAACGGATAGCTTATGCAAACTGGCACACCCTGACCAAGGTACTAGGAAATCCTTAAGCGACAATTTGGACAAATTGGCACACCCATGAGTCGAGGCAGTAGGTGATAGCTAGCCGACTCTCGACAGGGGTGAAAAGGTCCTAACTGATAACTTGGACAAACTGGAACACCCTGACACAGGGCACTAGGTGACAGCCGACTCTCGACAGCGGTGAAAATGTCCTAAGTGACAACATAAAAAATATGAACACCCTGACACGGGGCACTAGACAACAATATCGAAAAGTACCAAGGAACAACTTAGCCAAATGAGCACACCCCTGACACAGGGACTTGGGCGTAATCCAATTCGCGAGCGGTGAATAAGTCCTAAGCTATGGCTTAAGCCATTGGAATATATATATCTACCCTCGACACTAGGAGGCAGCCTTGTCGGATGTTATACGAAATATATGCATTCTGACAACAGGTGAGTGGGTCAAAGGTAAGAGGCAAAGTGTTGAACACTTTAGGAACAAACAAAACTATGAACCATGGTTTGATTGTTTTAAGGACTAAAATGCGAAAGAACTGTGACGTTCCATTACCGTTGATTCAATTTAAGACTCCACTCCATTTCTATTCATCAGGCGTGTGCGTTTATGAGACAAATTAATTTTAACTACTCCCGCCTTCCATTATTAGTAATCGTTGAAACAGATGTATGTAGAACTGAAGTACATCAACATACATCCATCATTTTAGCGACAACTAATATGGTACGGAGGGAACATAATACTTGAGCAAGGATGTCTCAAGTATCTCTACTATATAATACGAGTAGTGTTTCTTCCTTCGTCCGTTCGGTGGTACGTCGTACGTCGTTTGGTGGTAGTACGTCCTGGTATGTGGTACGTCGCCAATCTGTCATACCAAAGTTTGTTTGCGGTATAGAAAACGATTCCGTCTCCAAATCGAAGAAGGTTTTCTCTCGTACTACTAACCATAGCCGGCACGCATGATCGATCAAACACCCGCCCGCAACAGAGTCCGGCATGAACACGATTGACACTGTCGTCAAATAGCCGGCATGCATGATCGATCAAACACCCGCCCGGCAACGATGACGAGGAGCGACAACGAGCCGGACGAGAACGACGTTGGGCTGCTCGAGAAGGCCACACCATCGGCGACTCGCAATGGCCGGCAACGATGACGAGGAGCGACAACGAGCCGGATGAGAACGATGTCGGGCTGCACGAGAAGGCCACACTGTCGGCGACTCGCCATGACCAGCGATAACGACTACGAAGATGAGAACGAGTAGGGATTGGAGCCGTACGAGGACGACGCCGGGCTGCTCGAGGAGGCCACGCCGCCACCGGCGGGAGGCAATGGCAAGCGATAACGACTACGACTACTGCGAAGAAGACAAGGACGAGTAGGGATTGGAGCCGGAGTGCGGACGATGACGATGTGGCGGCGGGTGCCTGCACGACAAAGGGCAGCGCTGCGTGCTGGATAGGCTTTCG
Organism: Poa pratensis; assembly: GCA_947311845.1. Classification (NCBI taxonomy): domain Eukaryota; kingdom Viridiplantae; phylum Streptophyta; class Magnoliopsida; order Poales; family Poaceae; genus Poa; species Poa pratensis. The sequence continues at coordinate 4,945,571 of CAMZMU010000034.1, forward strand.
CGCCGAGACTGATGTCCGCCTGTGCCGACGGATGGCCACTTCGTCGCGCCGCCGTTACAGCCGTCCCGCATGCAGCTGACTACCGGTCCACGTCCCCCACGTCGGGTAGTACATCCACGTTGAAGGAATCGAGCCGGGACGCGGCCGGACTCGTGGGCACCGTCTTTATCTTCCCAGCCTCCGGCCATGGCCTTCGATCCCAGACTTCCTCGACCGCGTCAAGGCAGGTGGGGTGAGACTGATGGCCACGGTCGATGCTGCCTATATCTCCGCGGTTGTCCCGTCTTTACGCCATGAGCCGGGTGATGACTGAGGACAAGTGGTGGTGCGGCGAGGATGCCCATGGGCGCCGTTGCCGGTCCAGCCAGGCATAAGACTAGAGACGCTGGATTGACGAATTGCGTTCACTTCTTCGAGAGAAGGTGTGCTAAAAAAGATCTTGGCCTGGGCGCAGCTGTTGCAGGCGTTGGAATTCCGGTGGTACAGTTGAACGCCGGCAAGAACGTGATCACCCCCACACGTCCCACGCCACCATCTGATGATACCTCAACTCGCAGCCTGTTCGTACTCCAGCAGCGATTTCCTGTCCTGCCTTTCCACCAGTAATGTTGTCTTGGCCTCAGGCAAAGGATATCCAGTAGTTGGGGTCCCTAACAGGATTACCCGGCTGCCCAAGAGTACAAACAGTTGAAACTAAAAACCGGATCAGACAAAGTCTACACTCCACATGCATGCATGATCACGACTTGATTTTCATCAGTTTTTGTCACGAGCGGCGTTCAGCCGGTGGAACCAACGGATGCACACGCTGCATGCAGTGACCGTCGCAATTAACAAATTATTCCATCCCACGCCGAAACCCAAAATGTTAAATTGATAATTCGTAGATACAAAGTGACCCATTATTTTGGAATTGCCCAGGGCGTCCGAGCGGGAAGAATTGTTACTCCACGCTCCACGGTGATAGGACTGGGCCAAATCTTAGGGTGTAGCTGGCTCCGCCACTACAGCCCACGACACGTCCAACGAGAAGTAAGTGACCATAATCTTGTTTTTAGCTAAAGGCATTTTGCACCCGTTGCAACGCACGGGCACATGTGCAATAATAATAAAAGCATTAAGACTTTTTCTCGTACGTCGTTGAAAATACCCCTAAAGTTCGCACAAATTATCCACCACTGCCATCCATAAGTCGTAAGTCAGATAACGTTTCGATTTCTTTTTTTCCCGTCTCCCGTCTACCGCCCTCGCGTATACGATCGGTGCCTGGCTGCCCATCGCTTGGCTGATTGTGTCGTTGCCAGAGTCCTGAATCGAAAGGAAAACGTAGAGTCCTGAATTCGTTTGCCTGCCATATTTATCTATAAATAAATACACGGGTATCCCTGCACCAGGGGACGAAGGCTGTGCGCGCAGCAGCCAAGGAGATGTGGGCGTTCGGGCGAGGACACCATGAATCCCGTGTACGCGGCCAAGGTGGCTACGGCCCACGGCTCTCACGCTCTATGCTGGTTGTCTTCGTCAGCCAGTTGCGAATTGGCCGACGAATCCCACGCCCGCGTGTGGATCGTCTGTGTCGGAGACGGTGTCAGCTGCTTCCCTCCTGAGCAGCTCGCGCGCGGTACGTGCCTCCATGGCGACAATGCCTACAGAGTACAGAGCAAGGAGCGACTCCAGGATGCAGCAGGATGCGATGCCTGTCATAGCATGCCACATGCATCACGAGCACTACTTCAGTCTGGGGATGCCATACTGCATGCCGCATTAGTGCAGCACTATGCAAATCAGAGACGCCAGCTGAAACCCAACTCCTTAGCTCAAAAACCATTGAGAGTCACACTTCATTTAAAACAATGAATTAGTTTTAGCCCTGGTTGAGCGGACATGGAACCATGAGACCTGCCCTGCCGTTGTTGCTGCTTGAGAAGCTCTAGCGAGCACATGCATAATCATCAAACAAAAAAAGAACGGACAGATAGCACATGTGTTGGTGTGTGGATAAGAACCAAATACGTAGATGAGAAAAAAAAAATGTTATTTGCCAAAATTCAGTACTCCAGTAGAAATTTAATGGAGATTTAAATATGAATATTTTACATCTAAATGATCTTGATCCGGTTCAGCAAAAACATCGCACCTGCCGTAGCAAAATCATCCGTATTTTTACTCTTATGCGGCGTGAGCGTGCGCAGCTAGGGTTGTGACTTCTTAGGCACCGGTGCCACTGTCTAGCACCATCGCCTTCCGCATGGAATCAGCCATACTCCTACTCTCCTCCAGCTCCGGGGAACCATCGCGAGCGCAGCCGGCAAATCCACCGGTGGTGGGAACAAGACATACACAAATATTTTGTTTGTTGTTGCAACTCATATGCTTTTATCAGGATTGTGAACATATTTCTTCTAAAACCGTTGCAACGCACGGGCACTTTTGCTAGTTTTGTATAGAATTGATAATGAACGAAGCCAGCTGATCCGTTGGGAATTATATTTATTTATTTATACGTACATAGAAAGCACGTGACACGACGATACAGAGTACATGGAACAAGCACATGCTGTTTTTTCTCAGCTCCAGCTAGCTCATCAGGTCGCGGATCGGATCGTATCGTATCGTATCACGCAACTGATGGCTGGCTGGCTACCTCCATGTCGGCGTACGTGCCATGCACGATGCTCGGATCGGAAGCCACGTTGCACATCCAATTTAAGTTGGCTTGATGTATCCACGCTAGCGTACATCTAGTTGCAGTAATTCTTGGTCAAACGTAAATGTTGAAAAGCGTGTGCGAATTACAAGTGGGAAAAATGGAGGTAAAGATCATCGTAAGAAAAAGTGTGGCCGGCTGGGAGGTGCCAGCTGATCCGTTGGTAACTTCCTTTATTTCATAATTCATCGATGTACTAACTATATTACCGCCGGTCGATGAAATGCCCGCCGAGGTGCACACACATTATGATCATGAACGCTACGCCGGTCCGACGCCCCTGCCACGGATAGCAGACCGCCCGCTAATAGGATCTCTTGTCTCACCTTTCAGATTGCGTCTAGTTAATTTGGCTACCACCACTAATCTCTACTATATATATAATACGGAGTAAATCAGATACATGTGCTCGACTATGAAGGGGCATTTCCCTTCCTAATTGGTTCTAATGTTAGTGACAACACAATAGTGATCTAACTATGCGCTAAGTTATCTTAGGTTGATATATGATATATTGGCATGGGACGACACCTCAAAAGTGAAAATATATTTTCTATGCTTTTTTTTTATCTTAGAGACGCCCAACTATTAGAAGTGGCTGCACATTGAAAATGTGTGGTGGAATCAATTTTGCAATTACACAAAACAGATATCGCTGCGATCCGGGGAATATCGATCGACCAACTGAGCTTTCCTTTCGTTTACCCCTTTTGTTTTCTAGGGGCATGGAACACGCGTGCACCAAACATTTCTTCATTGCTGGCGTTCATGACTTTAATTTTACATGCGCCACACAAAATTTATTCAGTTTAAGCTAGAAACAGATCACGGATCTTCATTGTCTGACTTCAATCGATGGAGTGCATGACATGTTTAAAATTTTGTAGTACGTGCCATCCATGATGTTGGGAGCTTCATTCACTTTAAGCTAGCTGGTCACGGATCAGATCGCCGCTGCTGCTGACTCCTCCGTTCTCACTTGGTCGAGGCTGCAGATCCAAGTTGCAACTTCTCCCTTTCTCTATGCACCTAAAGGCAAGCCCTCATCGAGGGTGCAGATCCAACCTGTCATCCGTCCAACGCCGCCCCATCCACAGTCCAGCGGTGCCTCCCTCTCCCAGCCAACGCCCTCGTCATCCATCATCACCGCATCATGATGCGCTACCTCTGTCACATTTCTAGCCCCACCTCTTTCCCGGCCAGCGTCACCTCGCTCCTCCATCTAGCACAGATCATGTCTACCGATGATAGATTCCATAAGAGGCAGTATAGACAGCAGATGGATTTACATAGAAATATCACAATGTGACTCTTGGAGAGGGGCCATGAGGAATTGTGTAGATTTAGCAAGTATTACTGTTTAGGGTTTTGCTTGCGCAATGAAATATGCCACGAGTTTTATACCCTCCCCAATGATCAGTAAAAACATAACAACGGTAATGCTAACATTATACACAAGTAGATCATTGCAGAATGTGTACGAGAGACGATATTTGGTAACGCGGTTTAGCAATAATGATTACATCCGCAGAGCTTGCTCTCATGTGCTGATTATAGTACCGCCGAGGTGTACAGACACACCATTATCATGAACTTCACGCGGTCCGCCGCCCGCGCCATGGACAGGGGACCGTCCTCCAATGATATCTCGTGTGTCACATATGGGATTGCGTCTAGTCTATTTTGTCTACCACTTGTGTCTTTATATAATAGGCCAGTTACAAGTGTTCGACTCTGAGAGGGCATTTCCCGCCGTAATTTATTTGATGTTTACGCAACACAAATAGTGACAAATTGTGTACTAAGTTATTTTATGTAAATATGGTATATTGAGCAAGATGGTTCAGGAACGATCGAAAGTGAGAAGATCAAAGATATCGTCCTGAATATTTTATATACTTTATATTTTAGAAACACCTTACTATATCAAGAGAGATAACAGATCAGAAAATGTTGTAATATTGGAAAGTGTGGTAGAATCAATTTGACGAGTAGTACACAAACACATATCCGTTGCCATCTGGGGAATTTCGATCGAGCAGCTGATCTTCCTCCCGGGCATGGAACATGCTCGCACACCGTCCATTTCTCATTGCTGGCGTGCATGACTTTAATTTTGCACGAGCCACACAATGATTTATTCAGTTTAAGCTAGAAACTTATCGCGGATAGGATCGGATCCGATGGTAGCTGGCGGCTCTTCATTGTCTGACAAATCGCTGGCGTGCATGATTTGCTTAAAATTTTATTAGTACGTGCCATCCATGATGCTCGGAGCTTCATTCAGGTTAAGCTAGATGGTCGCTTGTCGGATCGTAATACGCAACAGCTGTTAGCTCCACCATTCCCACTTGATCGAGGCTGCATATCCAAGGTGACATCCTCTATCCCCCTAATTTTACACCAATCCATCTCATAGATGGTTGCTCGCGCATCACACCTCGCTTCACAACCACGAGCGGGTCTGTACATTTGATGCATGCAGGATCATGTTAACCAGCAGGAACTCGCTAACGAAACAAGCGCCTGGCCACCTGGGCAGCTCCTTGTTCCTAGCTAGCTTGGCTCCCTGTCGTGTCAAACTCAAAGTAGCTGGCTTGCACAAGTCGGCACAGCTTGCTAGCTTCCGTTTATTTGTCATCCAAAATTTATTATTTTTCGATGGAAGTTTAGTGCTCATTAATTCAATACTAAGTAATATGGTATCGCATATGATTTCTTTCTTCGAGTTACCCAAGGAAGTCTTACATAGACTGGACCTTTTCTGGTCAAGATTTATTTGGCAAGGGGACGGTGAAACAAGGTATCGACTGACTCGCTGGGATGTAGTATGTCAACCTAAGGACCAGGTAGGGCTGGGTGTTTATGACCTACTGGTTGAAAACACAACTCTCCTAGGTAAATGGATGTTTAAGCTTCATACTGATCTTTGGCATACTACATCTAAAAAAAAGGGGGTCTAGCAAACACCCTAAGCTAGAAATACATAGGCTCAAATGCATTGTCACAAGTTTATTGAAAACATGGTGATTCTCATTTTTAGGAGGATCTTATGGCAACAAAGAAACATTTATTCACTTTGGATGTTTTTTCATTAAGGATGGCTGGAGATGAGATTTTGAAATGACAGGTGATTGGATCAGTATCAGACTTCGGGAACAATATACTGCTCTATATAATATAGACGGTGTAGGGTGGGGAGGTGATGTGCGGGTGGAATGGGTGGTGCACTGTCAACCCTTAGCTAGCCACTCCTTGCAAACTTTGCAAGGACAGATCATTGCAATCTTGTATGGCTCGGTTCAGGCCTTACTGTCTTCTTTGGTAGGTTCAACGCGAGATTACTGTAGCCCCGACAGCTTAACAAAGATCTTGTTTTACCCGCAAAATGTTTTAGTGAAATGACGTGTCATATTCATAGTTTTAAATAGCTCGCTATAGCGCAGTTATAACTCCACTAGCTTTTTAAGCATGGTGTCGCTAAATTAATCCATGTGCAATTATTCCATTGAGTTTTTCGGAATTTTGAGAGATAGTCAATACAACATGTCGGACCAAGGGCAGTGTTGGGAAACCGACGTCCGGTTTCGTACGGGTTGACCCTTTGCTTGGGGGTTTTCCCTTTAGTTGGTTCTCATCCCTTGCCCCCTCCCTATATATACCCATATATTGTATGAAGAGAGACACACCAATTGATTAATAAAGATCAGTTCCCCCTATTTCATCATGTCCCTTTACTTTTGCTTCTGTGATTGTGACGCGTGTACGACTACTATGACTGCGCTTTCACTTCACGCACTTAGTACGCGATCCATATCTACATACACTAGTGGAAAAGGGGGCTCTAGTCCCGGTTCCAGACGCCCTCTAGTCCCGGTTAGGCAACCGGGACTAAGGCCCCCACCTCTTTCGTCCGGTTGCTTCCACCTCTTTCGTCCCGGTTGCTTACGAACCGGGACTAGAGGCCCACCCACGTGGCCACACCAGCAGCCCGCGCGGGCTCGGAACCTTTAGTCCCGGTTCGTACGAACCGGGACTAGTGTGTTTACGTTTTTTTTCTATTTCGATTAATTTTCTGGGTTTAGGGTTTTAGGAGGGGTTTCGGATGGTTTCCATCGTACAGGATCACGTCGATGCGCCAAAAACACGAAGATGAAGTTGATGCATATATATTTAACACATACAAATTACATGAAGATCACGTTGATGACACAAACAAATTAAGTAGTACATGAAGATCAAGTTTTCCCGGTTCCAGGTACTTAATTACATGCAGATCAGTATTACATGGAGGCATACTAATTTGTATTATAGTAGTACTCTCCTGTATCAGGTATGACCTCCGCAAGGTAAAATCCCGCCAACTCCTCCGCAATTGCTTTGAAGCGGGCCTCTAATGGTAGCTTGCTGCGCTTTCTTGCCAACTTTAAAAGAATAAGATCAAAATAAATACATGAGTTGTGTGTGTATACATATATATATATCAAATGAATGAAACTCAGCACAACTGATGGTAAAACAATAACGCTGTGAATAATGTTTACGTACTTCTTTACTTCTTTTGCCCTCGAATTTCTCGCAGGTCAGAACGTGTATGTACTCGCAAACGAAGTATCCACATAAATCAGTTCCCTGTGGCTGTTCCGCGCAAGACTATACAAGAATAGAATTCAATCAAATAATAATCAAGTATGATAATGGTGCGTGGACCTAGGTAGTACTACTTACATTGTTCAGACGCCATATCAGCTTGTCTTTCCATTGACCGGGTTCTTCCTTGATGAACTCTTTCCAAACGCTGCCCGACAAATAAAATTAACAAAGGAGTTATTAATGACTTGATATCAGGAAATGAACGAAAGAGGCGATAAGAAATGAAATTACTTTTCGAGCATTGTAAAACATGTCTTGTATTCTAGAGGACTTTTCCTTAATGAGTCAAGGACATGAATTTCTCCATCGTGAATTTTAATGACGAGAAGAATATAGTGGAACCTGCACACGTTTATATACACAGTCATGCATAACTCATCAGTTAAACTTAACATCGGGTGAGCAAAATAGAATGTGTAGAAGAGACAGTAACACTCACTTGAAGTTGTAAGCCCAAAATATAGTCTTTTTGTCACGGTGTTGCTTGAAATACCTTAGCAAATCCCCCGGTGTGTCCTTGTTATATACGGGATTTCTATGGTGACTTGATGAAGTTTATCCGGGTCAATGAACCCAAAGTCCTTGTTTTTTTGCCTTTTCAATTCGAGCATCTTCATTCTGCAAAATATAGCGCACAAAAGATTATAGTGAGGATAATTACAGACAATGAACGAGCTGAGGTAAAGACTTAAATTACAGAAATAAATCACTTACAGACAATAGGAACTGAGGATAGATTTGTCGAGGGCCCGGATATTGTATAACTGAAAAAGTTCGCTAAACTCAACGGACACAGCGTATTCTTGGCAGTAGTGCTCTTCCTTAACTCCCACCATGAGACTGATATTCCCCTCATTTGCGGCTTTCTTGTACCAGGTATGCAACGCACGCATTTTTGTTGATAACCTGCCGTCGACCAAATTTTCCCCGGGAACATATTGTTTTGCTAGATCAGCGACGGCGTAATCGGTTGACGAACCTATTTGTTGTGGAGTACATTGCGCGGCCGCGGCAATACGATGTATTTCTTGTTCGTCAAACACCTTGAGCGGGGGGACCGATTGTGCTTCTTGTTCTCCGAGCTGGGGAACTTGTTTACCTTTTTTCGGCGGCGGGAGCTCCATCAGATCGTCATATGACTTGTCAATAGAACGCTCATAGTCTGATGGCGGCGCTGGTGGAGGGTTATATAGGTTATCGATGGTTCGATGACAGAGCTCCGGAGCGCAGCCGGCGGTAAATTTTGGCTCGGGCACTTTCGGTGCAAAGAATGCTGTATTATAGGCCTTCACGGCGGCGGCGTTTTCCTCGACAGTTTTATCACAAGGTAACTTCTCAGGAGGCGGCGGTGTTTTCTGCTTTCTAGGTCCCCTCCTAATCGGCGAACCGACCTTGCGCTTCCTCGGGAGAAACTTAACGGGCAATTCCTCACGCGGCGGAGATCGAGATGGACTCGCGCTCATGACGTCCCTGTCTAGGAGTGATGGGCTTTGCTGATGAGGTGGACTGCTACAAGGAGGAGTCGATGGCCTTGACAAGAAGATGTATTTCTTGTTCCACAGGGCAAAACCACGCTTGACTTCTCCCAATGTCGCCTCACCGTCACCTCCAGGAATCTCAAGAGACAATGTTTCAAATCCCGGCATAATTTCATCCACCCCGACACGAGCATAGCCAGCTGGAATGTCACCATTATGGTAGCTTGCTTCGGGTTCATTTGGTAAAGCATAGCCGACTGCCACCTTCATGGATATGTTCCTCATTGGCGTATGTAGCTCACATTCTGTCCTCTCCGTGACATCATCCACGGCGTAGTGAGCATCGACTTCTAGTTGCGTGGAACCCACGCTGCTTCTAAGCTGAGATCGGTCGGCATTGGCTTGAGGATCTTCTAGCTGCTGTTGAGACGGCCTTTGCTGATTAAGTGACTCCATGAGCTGCTGCACCTTGAGTTCCAATTCCGATAACCGGTCTTCACCCTTCTTCTTCTTTCTTGCACGGCTTCTATAACTGTCAGCGCACTCCGGAAACCCAGTCTTCACGGTGACACCGCCGGGACGGCCTCGTAATCGTCCAACGTGTTCAGGATTACCCAGGGCCCGTGTCAGCTCGTCGTCCTCTCTATCGGGTTTGTACACACCCCGGCGAGCTTCATCTATTGCAAGTGTAAGCTTCGGGAGGATTGTTTCTACTTTTTTCTTCCATCTTCCGTGTGCAACAATCAGCCCTGTTTCCTCGTCCAACACTGCACCATGCGCGAACATCCAGAATTTGGACCTCTCGGGCCAGTCCATTGTCTGTGGAGTGATCCCTTTAGCAAGCAGTCTGTCTTCAGCGGCTAACCACGTAGGAATGGCGGACCTGTAGCCACCTGTCCCCAACCTATGGTGGTATATCTTCTTCGCAGCATTTGCCTTATTTTTGACCGATCGGGCCACAGCCGTAGACGATTTCTTATACGCCTTAAACGCGGTCCAGTAATCTTGTATCTTCACAAGTGTTCCAGTTCCGGAATTTCCACTGAAATCTGGATCTTCTTTTTCATATTTTTTCCATATTGTTTTCTTCCAGTTCCGGAATTGTTCGGCCATCTTCGAGAGAGTCCACTACTTGAGTTTCTCCTTCTTGATTTCGGAGACATCTTCCGGGAGGTTAAAATGTGACAAGAGTGTGTCATATACCAAATCTTTTGTAATCTGGTGGACATAGCAAGGGTCATCGTCGTTTGCGGCCGCCGGCTTATGCCATTCTTGTATGGTGATCGGGAGCATGTCCCTAACAATAGCTCCAGCTTGATTTATAAATTTACGGCGGTTCTCTTTGGGTTCCAGCGGCTCGCCGTTATCACCAATTATATAGATCTGTAACTTTGGATCATCGCTCGTCATCCTTTTCGTGCTGCCTCGAGGGCTAAAAGAAAAATAATGCGTTAATAAGTGCAATACAAATCAATTAATGAATCTAGTGATCAACAAAATAGCCTTAATATATATACCTCGTCGGCTCTTCTTTCTTCGGACTCAATTCCCTCACCAGAGTCCATCAGAAATTGTGAGGTGAAATCCTCATCATCTTCTCCACCGGCATCGGTTCCACCGCCGACATCTTCTACACCGGCATCTTCTCCATCGGGATCATATCTATTGGCATCCTCATATATCCCTCGCATAATTTCGTCTTCATTCTTCTCGTCTCGCACATAGTTAGGATCCATAGCTCAATGTCCCTGCAATCAATAAAATTTGCATCTATAAAATTGCTACACAAAAATTTGCTAACTTATCAAATTTGCAATCTATAAAATTTGCATCTATAAAATTTCTACACAAAAAATTGCTAAATTTCCTAAATTTGCTAACTTGTCAAATTTGCAATCTATAAAATTTGCATCTATAAAATTGCTACACAAAAATTTGCTAAATTTTCTAAATTTGCTAACTTATCAAATTTGTAATCTATAAAATTTGCATCTATAAAATTACTACACAAAAATTTGCTAAATTTTCTAACTTTGCTAACTTATCAAATTTGTAATCTATAAAATTTGCATCTATAAAATTGCTACACAAATATTTGCTAAATTTTCTAACTTTGCTAACTTATCAAATTTGCAATCTATAAAATTTGCATCTATAAAATTGCTACACAAATATTTGCTAAATTTTCTAACTTTGCTAACTTATCAAATTTGCAATCTATAAAATTTGCATCTATAAAATTGCTACACAAATTTTTTCTAACTCAGCAACAATTTTCTAACTTAGCAAAAAAATTCTAACTTAGGCACGGCCACGGCCACGGCGACAGCGAGGCACGGCCACGGCGAGGCACGGCGGAGGCCAGCACGGCCATGGTCAGCACGGCCACGGCCACGGCGAGGCACGGCCACAGCCACGGCGAGGCAGTGGAGGGGCAGGGGAGGGGCGCGAGGCAGGGAGGGGCACCTACCTCTGGCGGCGGCGGCACGGCGGCGCGGCGGAGCTGGGGAGTGGCACGGCGGCGCGGCGGAGCAGGGCTTCGCCGTCGGGGGCATCGGCGGCGTCGAGGCAGAGAGCAGGCTTCGATTTGGGGGGAGAATGCGAAAAATTCGGCCGCGGCCAGCCAAATCACCGCGAAATCGACCTTTAGTCGCGGTTCCAGCCACGAAGCGCGACTAACCCTTTAGTCGCGGTTCGTGGCCGGAACCGCGACTAAAAGTCTTTTTTTCTGTTTTCTGTTTTCTTTTTTGTTTCCTTTTCCTTTTTTCTGTTTTCTTTCCTATTTATTGATTTAATCGTCCAAATCAGCTGAAATTAGTCTCTAAAAAATTGTCAATCAACAACTTATGTACATCTTTCATAATTTTTTTCCTAGTTTCTTTTTCTTTTAGTTCAAATTTGAATTACTTTCGGAAAATAGGCATAAAGTCGTTTAAATAGGCGAAATTAGCTAGAAACCGAGAAAATTACTAATATTTGTGCATTATCCATAAAATATGGTCTACTTTGTGTGATAATTGGATGGGTGCCATTTTGCACCATATTTGTTGTACTTGCTTCACAAAAAATGTCATTTTGACAATAGAAAAACAAAAAATGATATTTATATAAGTAATTTGAAAAAACTCAGTTCTACAACATTGTTTGTCATACCAAGATACAGCTATGTGTCAAATATGGGCACATTTTCTAACTTTGCTAACTTATCAAATTTGTAATCTATAAAATTTGCATCTATAAAATTACTACACAAAAATTTGCTAAATTTTCTAACTTTGCTAACTTATCAAATTTGTAATCTATAAAATTTGCATCTATAAAATTGCTACACAAATATTTGCTAAATTTTTTAACTTTGCTAACTTATCAAATTTGCAATCTATAAAATTTGCATCTATAAAATTGGTACACTAAAATTTGCTAAATTTTCTAAATTTGCTAACTTATCAAATTTGTAATCTATAAAATTTGCATCTATAAAATTACTACACAAAAATTTGCTAAATTTTCTAACTTTGCTAACTTATCAAATTTGTAATATATAAAATTTGCATCTATAAAATTGCTACACAAATATTTGCTAAATTTTCTAACTTTGCTAACTTATCAAATTGGCAATCTATAAAATTTGCATCTATAAAATTGCTACACGAATATTTGCTAAATTTTCTAACTTTGCTAACTTATCAAATTTGCAATCTATAAAATTTGCATCTATAAAATTGGTACACAAATTTTTTCTAACTAAGCAAAAAAATTCTAACTCAGCAACAATTTTCTAACTTAGCAAAAAAAATCTAACTTAGGCACGGCCACGGCCACGGCGACAGCTAGGCACGGCCACGGCGAGGCACGGCGGAGGCCAGCACGGCCACGGCCACGGCGAGGCACGGCCACAGCCACGGCGAGGCAGGGGAGGGGCAGTGGAAGGGCGCGAGGCAGGGGAGGGGCACCTACCTCTGGCGGCGGCGGCATGGCGGCGCGGCGGAGCAGGGGAGGGGCACGGCGGCGCGACGGAGCAGGGCTTCGCCGTCGGGGGCATCGGCAGCGTCGAGGCGGAGAGCAGGCTTCGATTTGGGGGGAGAATGCGAAAAATTCGGCCGCGGCCAGCCAAATCACCGCGAAATCGACCTTTAGTCGCGGTTCCAGCCACGAACCGCGACTAACCCTTTAGTCGCGGTTCGTAGCTGGAACCGCGACTAAAGGTCGAATTTGGACCGCCCAAATTTGCGCGCCAAGCCCACACCCTTTAGTCGCGGTTCGTGGCTGGAACCGCGACTAAAGGTCTTTTTTTCTGTTTTCTGTTTTCGTTTTTGTTTCCTTTTCCTTTTTTCTGTTTTCTTTCCTATTTATTGATTTAATCGTCCAAATCAGCTGAAATTATTCTCCAAAAAATTGTCAATCAACAACTTATGTACATCTTTCATAATTTTTTTCCTAGTTTCTTTTTCTTTTAGTTCAAATTTGAATTACTTTCGGAAAATAGGCATAAAGTCGTTTAAATAGGCGAAATTAGCTAGAAACCGAGAAAATTACTAATATTTGTGGATTATCCATAAAATATGGTCTACTTTGTGTGATAATTGGATGTGTGCCATTTTGCACCATATTTGTTGTACTTGCTTCACAAAAAATGTCATTTTTGACAATAGAAAAACAAAAAATGATATTTATATAAGTAATTTGAAAAAACTCAGTTCTGCAACATTGTTTGTCATACCAAGATACAGCTATGTGTCAAATATGGGCACATTTTCACAAACTACGACACAGGGATGATCATAACAAGCCCACACCCTTTAGTCGCGGTTCGTGGCTGACACCGGGACTAAAGAAGCACACGGATCGTGTGTTTCTTTAAAGCGCTTGTGAGCCGTTGGATCAGGGGTGTGTTTCTTTTGAGGGCTTGTGACCCTATATATAGCGCCCCTCCCGGACATGTTCGGCACGCAGTGTCTACTCCTTGTAGTTCATTTTGGTATACAAAGCATTCGGATTCACTGCATACGTCCGACGGTGCATTTGATATGCGGGCACTCACGAGCCACCGTCGGGCTGTATGCAGAGGAAACCGTGTGTTTTCTTCTGTCTACAAAATATTTCAGTTCATCAACTGAATACAAAGCATTCGTATTCCCTGCATACGTCTGACGGTGCATTTGATATGCGGGCACTCATGAGCCACCGTCGGGCTGTATGCAGGGGAAACCGTGTGTTTTGTTCTATCTACAAAATACTACAGTTCATCAACCGAATACAAAGCATTCGGATTCCCTGCATACGTCCGACGGTGCATTTGATATGCGGGCACTCACGAGCCACCGTCGGAACACAGTTACATAAAACGTTTAATACATTATTACACATCACCAACAACATCCCTATCTAGTGTTCACTTGTTCTTCGTGTGTGTCCCTTTCTTCTGATTGCGCCGTAACCATGGACAATCTTCTTCATTTAACTTGATGCTTGGGTCAGTGTTCACTTTGAAGGGCGGAATTTCATTAAACTTATCATAATCTTCTGACATGTCTGTCTTGTCCTCCACTCCCACGATGTTTGTTTTACCTGAAAGAACTATGTGATGCTTTGGCTCATCGTATGATGTATTCACTTGCTTATCTTTTCTTTTTTTTGATAGGGTAGACATGTCCTTCACATAGAAAACCTGAGCCACTTCACTGGCTAGGACGAATGGTTCGTTCTTGTACTCAAGATTTTTGAGATCCACTGTAGTCATTCCGTACCATGGGTCTACCTCTACCCCGCCTTGTAGGTTGAACCATTTGCACTTGAACAAAGGGATCTTAAAAGAAGGTCCATAGTCAAGTTCCCATATCTGCTCTATGTAACCATAATATGTTTCCTTTTGCCCATTGCAGTTTGTTGCATCAAAGCGGACACCACTGTTTTGGTTGGTGCTCTTTTGATCTTGGTCGACCGTGTAAAATGTATTTCCATTTATCTCGTACCCTTGAAAAGTCAATATAGTCGAAGATGGTTGCTTGGCAAACAAGTATAGCTATTCTCCAACATTGGTGTCATTAATGAGATGTCTTTGTAACCAACCGCCGAAAGTCTTCATGTGTTCTCGATCAATACAATCTTCAGGTTGCTCTGGGTATTTGGAGTGTAAAATATTCCTGTGTTCCTCGATATACGGAGCCACCAAGCTGGAATTATGTAGAACTGTGTAGTGTGCTCGAGTGAAAGAATTCCCGTCTTGACATAGTGTTGCTTTTTTTCCTAGCGTGCCTTTTCCACGCAGTCTCCCCTCATGGCGCAATTGAGGAACACCAATCGACTTTAGATCAGAAATAAAGTCAACACAAAACTCAATGACCTCCTCCGTTCCATAGCCCTTGGAGATCCTTCCTCCTAGTCTAGCACGGTTATGAACGTATTTTCTTTAAGACTCCCATGAACCTCTCAAAGGGGAACATGTTGTGTAGAAATACAGGACCGAGAACGAAAATCTCTTCGACTAGGTGAACTATGAGGTGCGTCATAATATTGAAGAAGGTCGGTGGGAACACCAACTCGAAGCTGACAAGACATTGGACCACATCGCTCTGTAAATTTGGTAGAGAAATTGGATTGATCACCTTCTGAGAAATTGCATTGAGGAATGCACACTTCACAATGGGTACTCGAACATTTTCTGGTAGAATCCCCCTCAATGCAACCGGAAGTAATTGTGTCATAATCACGTGGCAGTCATGAGACTTTAGGTTTTGAAATTTTAGCTCTGCCATGTTTATTATTCCCTTTATATTCGACGAGAAGCCAGATGGAACCTTCATACTGCTAAGACATTCAAAAAATATTTTCTTCTCTTCTTTCGCAAGAGCGTAGCTCGCAGGACCTTGATGATTCTCTGAATGAGCGCCGTCTCGTTCCATCATACGTTGATGGGCCTGCCTTGCTTCTGGTGTATCTTTTGACTTCCCACACACGCCCAAGAAGTTTAGCAGGTTCAAGCAAAGATTTTTTGTCACATGCATCATGTCGATTTGTAGCGTACCTGCACTTAGAAATTGGCAAGGTACCTGTGTATAGTGCAAACCCCTGGATCGTTTCATTTGCACACACAGTTTAAGATGTAGCATCACAACAAAGTATCATTATTACATCGAATGATCCAGACCTGGTAAAATATTCATTACAACTTGCATAGTATATAGCCAGCTTGAAAGAGTAAAGCAGCAGAAATAATAATCTTCATGGAGTCCTCACCCTTTGCATGTGCCACAGGCGAAAACATGTTGGTTGCAGACTCGAAACCTTAACGAAACTCACTCGTCGTCAGAACAATCTGCAACAAAATAAAATTTTGCAACAGAGTGGGTCAGATACCATTAAAAATGGATCTGGCAAGTGACACTATGTGGACACTTAATGGAATAACTCTATAGCCTATATGCATATTTGGCTGGTGGAGTTCAAGGCTGTTTTGCATAAAGGCCAATTTTTGCCTAACACTTTGTAAAACATTTTCTTCAAACTTGAGACATGGCATGAAATCCATAGTCTCGTCTACCCTTGTTCACCCATCAAGTTTTACTTAGAGAAATAAGATGTTGGGAGCCTCCGTTGAATCCTTGATCAGCTGCTTGAATTGTCCGTAACCGGGGACACGGCTAAGTACTTAGTTTTAACTCTGCAGAGGTTGTGCACTTTCACCATTAGACCCAACAAACCCAAACTATCCTCAAGCACTCAAATTGTGCTAAGGAAAAGGAGAGAGTTGAGACGAGACTTTTCAGAAGCATATTCCCCATCCCATACCGGCTTGACCCGTTTCCTCCTACATCCTCTACATCTGCTTGTCAAGCCGGGAGGAGTCCATGCAACTTAATCCATCTAGCCAGAGCCCATTTGACTAATGGCTGCACGATAAGCAACTTCTCTTAGATAAACATTGGTCCCTTTAATCCTGTGTGGCAATCCACAAGTGAATAAACACTCAACTCTAGCAGCCATGCAATCCCAAATCCACCCAGGTGATAAATTAACTTAGTAGAATTTAAGCTTTGAATAAAACAAATTTGCATAGCATCAATAATTCTACCAAGTTATCAATAGGATTCTCGACACAACTAGTGTAAAAGAGATAGTAGTTTTAGCATAGCAATACTATCCTACACATGCATATAAAGAAATACACTAAGTCATGCATAGAAAAATACTTAGGAAATTTATGGGGTGTGCCACTTGCCTTGGCAAACAGTAGTGTAGTAGTAGCAGTTGCAACCACTTTCGTCTCTCTGCGAAAATTTCTAAAAGTCAAACAAATCACAAATAAACATACAATCATAAATGCAACACTTAGAAAAATATGACATGCATGAGATGCAGGATGATACAAAGAAATGTGGTATGAAAGACAAGCAAAAAAAAATAAGGGAAAGACAACAAAATAACATTATCCCATTCAGCTAAGGCAAGGTCAAGGTAGAATAAAATAAATTTGATAAAACCACCACTTGAAGGTTGTAAGGCTACTCTAAGTCTTCACAAGTTTGGTCTTCAAATAATCTTCAACTCCTTTGCAGCTTCATGTATCTTCCATGGTCTTCGATTAGAAGACTAAGAACTTAGTCTTAATCACCAAGGACTTGGTCTATGTCCAAAGTGAGACAAAAATTTAGAAAGAGAGAAGATAGAAGGAAAGAACTAGTTGGTCTTCCAAAAATCTTCTCCTTGCTTCCTTGTAGCTTTCCTTGATGCGATGACTTCATTGCACTTTGTAGACTTGATGGTGCTGAAGACTTGATGATGTTGGCAGCATCAAGGTTGGTCTTGATTGTAGAATATTCACCAAGAAGTTTAAGAGAAGAAGGAAGAAAGAGAGGAATGGAGGGAAAACTTAGAAAATGTAGCTGATTGGTCTTCATGAACTTCCTCTTGATTTCTTCTAAGTCCTTTCTTCTTGGAGATGCTTCTGGAGTCTTGTTTCCTTGGCTAAGTCCTTCATTGATTTCCACTAATTCTAACTTAGTGGTTTTTGACTAGGAGAGTCATAGTAGCTAACATGCATCCTCAAAAATTCTAAGGAGGAAGTTATGTAAGAAGCACCAAATATTACTAAGGACTTAATATGCATGCCATGCTTATGAAAATGCTCTAAGGAATTGCAAGCAAGAAAGATGGTCAAAATATAGCTAAGGACCAAGGGTCAACAACAAGTCACTAAAATTATTCTAAGGAAAGTTAACGCATAAGAGATGCTAAAATTTTCTAAGGAAAAAGTGTTGTCAAATACTTGTCAAATATTTTCTAAGGAAGAAATAGTTTTGTTTTGAGGGACAAAATATTTCTAAGTACTTTTATCAACTAAAGTCATCAAAATATGACTAAGTCATTTTATTAGTCGAAAATATGAAGAAAATTAATTTTAATCAATTTTAATTATTAAAATACCACCTAAAAGCATTTAATTCATATTAATACGAAAAACATAGAAAAATAATTTTGCAATAATAATAGAGTGAACCTACGGCCCATACTTAGGCATACAAAATTATAGCAAAAGAGTTTGCTCAAAAATCCATTTTTAAATTCAAAATATAGCCAAAATACTATTTAAACAACTTTTAAAATTTATCTAAATTAATTTCGACAAAACCTCAAAATAAGTATACCAAAAGTTTCTACAAGTTATAAGGTTTCCAAAAATATATTTTTCATAAAATTTGGATAAACGAGTAAAAATTAATCAGTGATTGAAAACGCAGGGACTAATCTATGATGCGCAGGGGCTAAAACGTAAAGAAAACTAAAAGAATCTTCGCGTCGAAGTCCTTGGGTGACGTGTCAGCTTCTGATTGGTGCGGAGTGTCCAGGCGGGCGATGCGGGCGCGGACACGGGCGCGGACGGACGCGAACAAGTGGGCGCGACGTGGCTGTTTCCTATTGGCTGATACCGTTTCGCTCAGGATCTAATATTGGCCGTTAGATTGGGATCGGATGGCTGGAGGCGATGGTGCTCACCGGGCAGCGCGGTTGGCGCCGGAGATGGCGTTGCGGTGGCGTCGGGCCTCCGGCGGTGGACGGGTCGGCTGCTCCGGTGGATCTCCGGACTCCGGAAGACGACTACGAGGTGCGGTGCTTGGAGACCGAGACGATGGAGGTGGCGGCGTTGTGTATTGCGTCCCGAGGCGACGAGGCGGCGTGGACGGAGCAGTGCTGGCGCCGGCGACCTGCGGTCGAGCTCGCGCTCGTTGATTCGCTGCAAGAAAATTCGGAGGAGAGCTCAGGAAGGTGCGCCCTGACACGGTAGACTGAAGGGAGCAACAATGGGCGGCGCTAGCTTCGTACCTTGCTCGGTAATGGAGAAATACGCGGCGGAGTAGACGAATTTCGGCGAGCGAATTCGCGAGCCTGGCGGCGCGATTCGAGATGGAGCTAGAGGGAAAAAGAGCGGCGTTGCGAGGGGTTTTGTAAGGGGTTAAGGACCCGGGAGAATCGCGTACGATTTGCAACAAAATCCGTTAGGATTCGATTAGGGTTTCGTCGTGTTTGGCGTGCACGAGAGGTTGATGGCGATGACGTCATCGATGACGTCATCGGCCGGTCCCACATGGCAGTGAGAGATGGAGAGGGAAGTTGGGCCGTGGGCCGGTGCTGGGCTGGCTGCGCGTTGCGCCGTGCGGTAGATAGGGCGTCCTATTTTTTTTTTTGTCCACACTTTCTTTTTCAAAAAGGAAAATTTAATATCTTTTAAAATAAATGTCCAAATGGACTCAAACCAGTTTCTAAATTTTTATAAAAATCAAGCCTTTCAAATGAAACTTTCAAAATCCCTTTTCCAAAACATTTTATAAACAAATTTTTTGAAATGAGTTTAAATGGATTTTGGACATAATAATGCCATTTTAAATCTATAGGGTTTTTATGAATTCCTTTTGAAATATAATTTTACCCAAGGCCAAATATAAGTAGTGTGATTTATCTCACTAAATAAAATAATTTTGTATAAAACATAAGTAGTTTTAAAAGGGTTTTGATAAATCAAAATGATTTCAAAACTCATTTTAGAAATCCAAATAAATATTTTCTTTCAAAAGTAAAACTATAAAACTTGAGAATAGAGATTAGGTAAGTAATAGAATAATTCTAATACATCCAAACTATTCACAATCAACACACTTTTTCAAATAGAAATCATTTTGATTTCCAAACTAGGTTTTTAATAAACAATATGGCACTTAATGTCAAATTTAAAATAGGTTTTTAAAACAATCAAATGTGGCTTAAGTAAAACTTAAATACCACAAGATAAACATTTGCAAATATTTATATTTCAACAAATACAATCAATCACAAACAACATTAACAGAACAATACATAAAAGTCAAAAGAAATTTTGGAGCATAAATGCTCTACTAATATATTTTCTTAAATATGTTTTCAAGTGGAATTTATTTCCCACTTTTGAAATAACCAAAAGCAAACAATGCAAGATGATGATGAATGCATGCATGAATTTTCTTTTCAAAGCAAAATACATAATAGTTTTCAAAAGTTTTAAATTTTTCTGATTTTTCAACTTTTTGAAAACTAGGGATGTTACATACTACCACCCTTAAAAGGAATCTCGTCCCGAGATTCGAAGAGGCTAGCAAAAGGTTGTGACGGTATGGCTACCACCCTTAAAGTATTTTTGTGGGTAGGGAAAACTTTCAGAACGTACCATTTACTTCTTCCACGTTGATGTGGTTCACATATCCTTTGTCAAAAGGATTTGACTTGGTGGCTTCTTCTGCCTTCTTCTCAGGGCATTCATTTGAGTAATGTCCCTTATTCCTGCACTTGTAACAGGTGATGTGGCTGATATCTTTCTTGGGTTCAGGATTTGGGCGGTGTTGTCCATTGTTATTGTTACCAGCATGTCCATTTCCCTTGTGGTCTCCATTGCTTCCTTTGAGTCCACCGTTGTGATCATGATGCTTGTGGTGACCATTATGTTGATGAGAATCATGAGAAGAATGTTTCTTGAATGAGGATTCAGCATGATGTTTGTTGATTCCAGCCTTCCTCTTCCTGTTTTCAGCTTTCTTCATGCTATCTTCAAGGGTAACTGCTTGATCAAGAAGTGTCTGATAGGTTGGAGCGTAAGCAACAGTCAAAGGTATTTCAGCTCATCACTTAGTCCCTTGAGAAATTTAGCCTTCCTCTTTACATCTGTGTCAATGTCCTCAGGAGCATATCGAGACAAGGCATGAAAGTCATCCATGTACTCCTTAAGACTTCTGTTCCCCTGACGCAGATTGCGGAACTCTTCCTGTTTCAGTTCATAACGCCAGTGGAGATATGAGCATTACGAAAGCCTTCCTTGAAATCCTCCCAGGTCAAGGTGTCCAATGGGTGAGTAAGCTGATACGTTTCCCACCACTGGGCAGCAGGTCCTTCAAGCAGATGTGCGGTGAACCTAATTTTCTCAGCATCTTCACATTCAGCTGTCACCAGATCTTTTGCACAGAACGCAGCCAGTCATCAGCCACAATTGGGTCAGTTGTAGTTGAGAACTTGTTTGGCCTAAGCCTAAGGAACCTGGCAAGTCTGTCCACTTGGGGAGGGGTGGTGGTGGTGGTCCATGTTGATTTGCCATGAATTGAGCCATCATGGTCATCAGTTGAGTCTGGGCAGCCATCATCTGTTGCATCATAGCTTCGTTGTTGTTGTTGTTGTTGTTGTTGTTGTTGTTGTTTTCAGGTGCACGACGGGGAGGCATCTGTGGTTTAAGCATAGATGAGCAAAAGATAGACAGATCTAGAAGAAATATTCCTACCCATACAAGCAGTTTGTCACAAACAACCACACATGATAAACTCACAAATTTTTGAGAAAAACAAAATAGTCGTTTTTGGATCGAAGTACACCTAGGATATGGGGAAACAATATGATAGTACTGCCATACCACAATTTGATAGGTCAATACATCAACATGCTCTCATTATTCTATTACATAAGGGGGTCTAGTCTATCTCCTTCCTGAGTGCATCGAGTTCCTCCTCTATTTTCTTGAGTTCATCAAGGTACTTCTGGGTGTTGTGAAGTCTAAATCGAAGTCTTTCTCCAAGGTACTTGATGGCCTCCCATGCTGCACTTCTTGCAGAATCAAAGAATGATGTGTGGAGTATTGGGTTTGTGAACATGCAGCAACCATTGGTCTTGTGGTCATCGTCTTTGTTCTTGTATATATGGAGTTGAACCCACCAGTACTCTTGACCTTCACCATGAAAGGAAAACCTTTGTAGACTGCTGCTCCTTCAAGTCCCATGCTCAACATGAGGTCCTTCAAAGCTTTTGGAAACTCAGTCTCACATTCCAAGGTCATGGTCATTGCTGGACCTTTCTTGAGTGATTCCAGGAGGCGGGACATCTATAAATAAGAGAAGGCATTTAGAACGAATAGTTAAGAAGTTACAAGAATGATATCAAAAGTTTTAGACAAGAGCAAATAAATTTTGTCCTATGGGCTTTCTTATTTCTAACCAGACTTAGGGTTTCGAACCTACAGGCAACACAGTGCTCTGATACCATCTGTAGCGTACCTGCACTTAGAAATTGGCAAGGTACCTGTGTATAGTGCAAACCCCTGGATCGTTTCATTTGCACACACAGTTTAAGATGAATCACAACAAAGTATCATTATTACATCGAATGATCCAGACTTGGTAAAATATTCATTACAACTTGCATAGCATATAGCTAGCTTGAAAGAGTAAAGCAGCGGAAATAATAATCTTCATGGAGTCCTCATCCTTTGCATGTGCCACAGGCGAAAACATGTTGGTTGCAGACTCGAAACCTTAACGAAACTCACTCGTCGTCAGAACAATCTGCAACAAATAAAATTTTGCAACAGAGTGGGTCAGATACCATTAAAAATGGATCTGGCAAGTGACACTATGTGGACACTTAATGGAATAACTCTATAGCCTATATGCATATTTGGCTGGTGGAGTTCAAGGCTATTTTGCATAAAAGCCAATTTTGCCTAACACTTTGTAAAACATTTTCTTCAAATTGAGACATGGCATGAAATCCATAGTCTCGTCTACCCTTGTTCACCCATCAAAATTTTACTTAGAGAAATAAGATGTTGGGAGCCTCCGTTGAATCCTTGATCAGCTGCTTGAATTGTCCGTAACCGGGGACACGGCTAAGTACTTAGTTTTAACTCTGCAGAGGTTGTGCACTTTCACCATTAGACCCAACAAACCCAAACTATCCTCAAGCACTCAAATTGTGCTAAGGAAAAGGAGAGAGTTGAGACGAGACTTTTCAGAAGCATATTCCCCATCCCATACCGGCTTGACCCGTTCCCTCCTACATCCTCTACATCTGCTTGTCAAGCCGGGAGGAGTCCACGCAACTTAATCCATCTAGCCAGAGCCCATTTGACTAATGGCTGCACGATAAGCAATTCACTTAGAGAAACATTGGTCCCTTTAATCCTGGGTGGCAACCACAAGTGAATAAACACTCAACTCTCATCCATGCAATCCCAAATCCACCCAGGTGATAAATTAACTTAGTAGAATTTAAGCTTTGAATAAAACAAATTTGCATAGCATCAATAATTCTACCAAGTTATCAATAGGATTCTAGACACAACTAGTGTAAAGAGATAGTAGTTTTAGCATAGCATACAATACTATCCTACACATGCATATAAAGAAATACACTAAGTCATGCATAGAAAAATACTTAGGAAATTTATGGGGTGTGCCACTTGCCTTGGCAAACAGAAGTGTGTAGTAGCAGTTGCAACCACTTCGTCTCTCTCCGGAATTTCTAACAAGTCAAACAAATCACAAATAAACATACAATCATAAATGCAACACTTAGAAAAATATGATATGCATGAGATGCAGGATGATACAAAGAAATGTGGTATGAAAGACAAGCAAAACAAAATAAGGGAAAGACAACAAAATAACATTATCCCATTCAGCTAAGGAAAGGTCAAGGTAGAATAAAATAAATTTGATAAAACCACCACTTGAAGGTTGTAAGGCTACTCTAAGTCTTCACAAGTTTGGTCTTCAAATAATCTTCAACTCCTTTGCAGCTTCATGTATCTTCCATGGTCTTCGATTAGAAGACTAAGAACTTAGTCTTAATCACCAAGGACTTAGTCTATGTCCAAAGTGAGACAAAAATTTAGAAAGAGAGAAGATAGAAGGAAAGAACTAGTTGGTCTTCCAAAAATCTTCTCCTTGCTTCCTTGTAGCTTTCCTTGATGCGATGACTTCATTGCACTTTGTAGACTTGATGGTGCTGAAGACTTGATGATGTTGGCAGCATCAAGGTTGGTCTTGATTGTAGAATATTCACCAAGAAGTTTAAGAGAAGAAGGAAGAAAGAGAGGAATGGAGGGAAAACTTAGAAAATGTAGCTGATTGGTCTTCATGAACTTCCTCTTGATTTCTTCTAAGTCCTTTCTTTTTGGAGATGCTTCTGGAGTCTTGTTTCCTTAGCTAAGTGCTTCATTGATTTCCACTAATTCTAACTTAGTGGTTTTTGACTAGGAGAGTCATAGTAGCTAACATGCATCCTCAAAAATTCTAAGGAGGAAGTTATGTAAGAAGCACCAAATATTACTAAGGACTTAATATGCATGCCAGGCTTATGAAAATGCTCTAAGGAATTGCAAGCAAGAAAGATGGTCAAAATATAGCTAAGGACCAAGGGTCAACAACAAGTCACTAAAATTATTCTAAGGAAAGTTAACGCATAAGAGATGCTAAAATTTTCTAAGGAAAAAGTGTTGTCAAATACTTGTCAAATATTTTCTAAGTAAGAAATAGTTTTGTTTTGAGAGACAAAATATTTCTAAGTACTTTTATCAACTAAAGTCATCAAAATATGACTAAGTCATTTTATTAGTCGAAAATATGAAGAAAATTAATTTTAATCAATTTTAATTATTAAAATACCACCTAAAAGCATTTAATTCATATTAATACGAAAAACATAGAAAAATAATTTTGCAATAATAATAGAGTGAACCTACGGCCCATACTTAGGCATACAAAATTATAGCAAAAGAGTTTGCTCAAAAATCCATTTTTTAATTCAAAATATAGCCAAAATACTATTTAAACAACTTTTAAAATTTATCTAAATTAATTTCGACAAAACCTCAAAATAAGTATACCAAAAGTTTCTACAAGTTATAAGGTTTCCAAAATTATATTTTTCATAAAATTTGGATAAACGAGTAAAAATTAATAAGTGGTTGAAAACGCAGGGACTAATCTGTGATGCGCAGGGGCTAAAACGTAAAGAAAACTAAAAGAATCTTCGCGTCGAAGTCCTTGGGTGACGTGTCAGCTTCTGATTGGTGCGGAGTGTCCAGGCGGGCGATGCGGGCGCGGACACGGGCGCGGACGGACGCGAACAAGTGGGCGCGACGTGGCTGTTTCCTATTGGCTGATACCGTTTCGCTCAGGATCTAATATTGGCCGTTAGATTGGGATCGGATGGCTGGAGGCGATGGTGCTCAACGGGCGGCGCGGTTGGCGCCGGAGATGTCGTTGCAGTGGCGTCGGGCCTCCGGCGGTGGACGGGGCGGCTGCTCCGGTGGATCTCCGGACTCCGGAAGACGACTACGAGGTGCGGTGCTTGGAGACCGAGACGATGGAGGTGGCGGCGTTGTGTATTGCGTCCCGAGGCGACGAGGCGGCGTGGACGGAGCAGTGCTGGCGCCGGCGACCTGCGGTCGAGCTCGCGCTCATTGATTCGCTGCAAGAAAATTCGGAGGAGAGCTCTGGAAGGTGCGCCCTGACACGGTAGACCGAAGGGAGCAACAATGGGCGGCGCTAGCTTCGTACCTTGCTCGGTAATGGAGAAATACGCGGCGGAGTAGACGAATTCCGGCGAGCGAATTCGCGAGCCTGGCGGCGCGATTCGAGATGGAGCTAGAGGGAAAAAGGGCGGCGTTGCGAGGGGTTTTGTAAGGGGTTAAGGACCCTGGAGAATCGCGTACGATTTGCAACAAAATCCGTTAGGATTCGATTAGGGTTTCGTCGGGTTTGGCGTGCACGAGAGGTTGATGGCGATGACGTCATCGATGACGTCATCGGCCGGTCCCACATGGCAGTGAGAGATGGAGAGGGAAGTTGGGTCGTGGGCCGGTGCTGGGCTGGCTGCGCGTTGCGCCGTGCGGTAGATAGGGCGTCCTATTTTTTTTTTTCCACACTTTCTTTTTCAAAAAGGAAAATTTAATATCTTTTAAAATAAATGTCCAAATGGACTCAAACCAGTTTCTAAATTTTTATAAAAATCAAGCCTTTCAAATGAAACTTTCAAAATCCCTTTTCCAAAACATTTTATAAACAAAATTTTTGAAATGAGTTTAAATGGATTTTGGACATAATAATGCCATTTTAAATCTATAGGGTTTTTATGAATTCCTTTTGAAATATAATTTTACCCAAGGACAAATATAAGTAGTGTGATTTATCTCACTCAATAAAATAATTTTGTATAAAACATAAGTAGTTTTAAAAGGGTTTTGATAAATCAAAATGATTTCAAAACTCATTTTAGAAATCCAAATAAATATTTTCTTTCAAAAGTAAAACTATAAAACTTGAGAATAGAGATTAGGTAAGTAATAGAATAATTCTGAATACATCCAAACTATTCACAATCAACACACTTTTTCAAATAGAAATCATTTTGATTTCCAAACTAGGTTTTTAATAAACAATATGGCACTTAATGTCAAATTTAAAATAGGTTTTTAAAACAATCAAATGTGGCTTAAGTAAAACTTAAATACCACAAGATAAACATTTTGCAAATATTTATATTTCAACAAATACAATCAATTCACAAACAACATTAACAGAACAATACATAAAAGTCAAAAGAAAATTTTGGAGCATAAATGCTCTACTAATATATTTTCTTAAATATGTTTTCAAGTGGAGATTTATTTCCCACTTTTGAAATAACCAAAAGCAAACAATACAAGATGATGATGAATGCATGCATGAATTTTCTTTTCAAAGCAAAATACATAATAGTTTTCAAAAGTTTTAAATTTTTCTGATTTTTCAACTTTTTGAAAACTAGGGATGTTACACGATTGCAGAGTGAACCTCTAGCATTATCCAATAGGACAGCTCCCAAAATATAGATTTCTTCTTCCACATGGATACGTGGTTGAGAGCGTCATTCGGAACAGATAGACCGCCAGGACCCTTTCCAAAGATTACTTTTAAATCCTTAACCATATCATGTATAACAGAACTAGAAGGGCGGGTAGGCTTCGGCCGACGATCTGCCTCACCTTTGAAATGTTTGCCTTTCTTTCTTAACCAGTTACACATTCTTGTTACCTAAATGTATACTTTCAGTCTCACCTAAACAGTGCGTGCATGCATTGTATTCCTTGTTTGACTGTCCTGAAATGTTACTAAGAGCAGGCCAATCATTGATGGTTACAAACAACAGCGCTCGTAGGTCAAATTCCTCTTGTTTGTGCTCATCCCACACACGCACACCTTCTTCACGCCACAACTGTAAAATTTCTTCAACCAATGGTCTCAGGTACACATCAATGTCGTTGCCAGGTTGCTTCGGGCCTTGGATGAGCACTGGCATCATAATGAACTTCCGCTTCATGCACAGCCAAGGAGGAAGGTTATAGATACATAGAGTCACATGCCAAGTGCTATGACTGGAGCTCTGCTCTCCAAAAGGATTAAAGCCATCTGTACTTAGACCAAATCTTAAGTTCCTTACGTCATCTGAAAATATCGGGAACTCTCTGTCGATTTTTCTCCACTGGGACCCATCAGCGGGGTGTCTCAATATCAAGTCTTTCTTACGGTCTTCTTTGTGCCATCGCAACAACTTTACATGCTCTTTGTTTTGAAACAAACGTTTCAACCATGGTATTATAGGAGCATACCACATCATCTTGGCAGGAACCCTCTTCCTTGGACAACCGTGCTCTCCCTCAACATCACTAGGGTCATCTCGCCCAATCTTATACCGCAATGCACCGCATACAGGACAAGCAATCAAATTTTCGTACTCACCGCGGTAGAGGATGCAGTCATTAATACATGCATGTATCTTCTGCACCTCTAATCCTAGAGGGCAGACTACATTCTTTGCTTCGTACATACTAGAGGGCAATTCGTTATCCTTTGGAAGCATCTTCTTAAATATTTTCAGCAAATTTTCAAATCCATTGTCAGAAGTACCATTCTCTGCCTTTCATTGTAGCAATTCCAGTGTGCTACCCAACTTTTTCTGGCCATGTTCGCAATTTGGGTACAGCAATTTGGTGTGATCAGCTAACATGCACTCCAACTTCAACCTCTCGTTTTCACTTCCACAGTCCATTTGTGCATCACGAATGGCCCGACGATGATCATCGTCGGGCTCATCAACAATGGGATCTTCTTCAACTTCGTCTTCCCTATCACCGTGTTCATCGAACATAGGATAGTTGTCATTATCCTCTTCTTCTTCATTGTCTTCCATTATAACCCCTCTTTCTCCGTGCTTGGTCCAACAATAATAATCAGGCATGAAACCATTCTGCAACAGGTGGACGTGAAGGACTTTTGAGTTACAGTGATCACTCATATTCTTACAGACACTGCATGGACAACATATAAAACCATTCGTCCGCTTGTTTGTCTCAGCCACACGGAGAAAATCATGCATGCCATTAATGAACTCGGGACAGCATCGGTCACCGTACATCCATTGCCGTCTCATCTGCATTATATTAGTATATCAAAAACCATTATATATATACTACATCGATCATGAATAGATAAGTGACCAAATTAATTAATACAAGTTCATCAAGCAAAGTAGAGTAGTGACCAAATCTAATACATAGTTCTCATAAACATATATTAATTGAAATTAACATACAACTATATAAAGAATTTAAATCCAACAACAAATGCGATCAGAATCGCAACTAAGGTAATTATTGAACCAACAGCATAATGATACCAAGCCTCTTGACTAATGGCATATTTTCTAATCTTTTTAAGCTTCAAGCGCATGGCATTCATCTTGATCTCATGATCCAAGCGCATTGCCTCCATCTTGATCTCGTGATCATCGACGACGTCGGCAAACTTGAACTCCAATTTCATCTTCTCTTCTAAGCATTGGAGACGAAGATCTTCACTTCTTTTCAATTTTTCTTTCAAATCATTGTTTTCTTTTTCAAAAAACTCGATAATAGGGTCGGATGAAATTTCCGGTTCAACTACCTCCTAGATAAAAATATATCTATGTCAAGTTGGTCGGCATGATTGTGATAAACATGAAACGAAACAAATATATAGTTATAAGAAAGAATCATACCGCATCTGAATAATAGAGCGGACGAGAGCCGGTGTGGACAGATGTCAAAACCATGACACTATATATATAACAAACAATTATACAACTAATAAAATTATACAAATAATAATTATGCTTCAAAATCATACACCTAAGATTTTTTAGAATAAAAAAAAAGAGGCTCACCGAGGTGGTGCCGGTGACGGGACGGCGCGGGCGATCGACGGACGGAGACGGGACGACACTAAAACACACAAATCATAATTTCGTTTGAGCTCAAATGAAATCACTAACTTAGCCATTTCATCAAACACCTAGCTAGCACTACAAATATGAAATGAGCTAAATGAGCTAAATAAGCAACGAAACGAGCGCCGGAAGAAAGGATGAAGCCGTGCTAACCCTTGGATAGATGGGGCGCCGTCAATCTTGACAAATGATGAACAAAATGGGGACGAACTCGACCTCGGAAAGGAAAATGGAGAGAAAATGGAGATGAAACTCGAGCTGGAAAAATGAAGCTGGCTGGCTCGGGGTGGAAGATGATGTAGAAAGAACTTTAGTCCCGGTTCCAGCAAAGAACCGAGACTAAAGGTCCACCTTGGGTCCCGGTTCCAGCCTAGAACCGGGACTAAAGGTTCTCGCGCGGGCCCCGGGCTCTGCGGCCGCATGTGGTGGACCTTTAGTCCCGGTTCTTGTCTGGAACCGGGACTAAAGGTCCCTCTCGAACCGGGACGGCCGTTCTAGCCGTTGGAAAAGGCAAAATCAAACCCACTAGTACCGGTTCCTAAGTGAATCGGTACTAAAGGTCGAAACTTTTTGCCCTTTTTCCACTAGTGATATTAATGCAGAAAATTGAGGCTGCGGATCATGTGTCTCGAACCCTCGACCTCAGAACAACCAACAAGGCAATAGCTCGATACAACTGCGTTACGACCACAATTTGGCATGGTTTGAGTTTTACGTATTATTGACAAAGGATTTGAATTCAAATTTTATTAAAAACAGTTGGGTGATAATTGTCCGGTATTTTCCGGTAA
Organism: Poa pratensis; assembly: GCA_947311845.1. Taxonomy (NCBI): domain Eukaryota; kingdom Viridiplantae; phylum Streptophyta; class Magnoliopsida; order Poales; family Poaceae; genus Poa; species Poa pratensis. Next base: position 4,975,792 of record CAMZMU010000034.1, read on the forward strand.
CCGCGGTTACCAGAAATGCCGAGCACCCACGGTAAAAAGTTCCATTAATTCGGTATCCAAAACCTTGATAAAAACACTCTTTATTATTCATCATCACGTGCGTACATACGTATACAAAGCAAGTGACACCAAGGACACGACGATACAGAGTACATGGACGCGTGAGACAAGCACATGCTTTGTCTTGTTACACATAAATAAAGCAGACACGACGACGACACAAACACAGGCGCGCGCACTCGAAGCAGCAAGCAAGCAAACAGACGACATACGACCTCCCTGTTGGGTGTTTTCGGCGGCACTTCAGCCAAAGAGACCGCAGTTTACACGTAAGGAAAGTCTAAACCGACTAGACCTATGTCTAATCTTGCAGGGTACTCCATCTTCTTGGGCCTCTTTCATTGGGCTTCGAGTAAGCTCTTCGCTATTGGGCCTTTAGTCGTCACGTGCACCAGGCACGGTAGGGTACCCGAGATGTATACCCTTGTCAAATGGTAATTTCTCCATGAATAGAATTAGCTTCGTGCATGCGTCCTCTCCTTCAATCAGTTCCTCTCCTCCCCCTCGATTCGCTTCTCCTCCGCCAGACCGCCACCACCGTGCACCGCCTCCTCTCCTCCCACTCGATTCGCTCTCCCTTGCCAGATCGCCGCCGGACCGCATCCTCTCCTAGAGAAGATAATCCTTTCCTAGAGAAGATAATCATTTCACTTTGTTTATCTACAAGCTGAAGATTGTCTTCTCTGGCAATCTCTTCCCAAGGAGGACGACAATCCTTTCCGAGATATACATCGAGGACAGTGAGGACAGGCAGATCTGCAAGGATACCAACACTGCCAGATCGCCGCCGCACCGCATCCTCTCCACGCCGCCACAGCTCCGGTAATCCGTCGCGGCAGCCGCCCAGCCTGCAGTCCGCCGGGCCACCCGGGGCGGGCACGCTCGTGCTGCCGGATATCGTGCGCTGGGCGGAATTGTTCGGCAACCGCCTCGGCGGAGGCCGAGCGCGTCGTCAAAGACCTCCGCAAGCTCCGCCGCCACCGCCAGGCCCTAGAGGACTGCGGGATCGGAGCAGTCGTCAGGACCTCGAGGACAGCTGGATTCGTGGCAGCAACCTCTCTCCCCTCCCGCGGGAACGGAGGCCACCGTTCTCGGGCGAGTGAGGTGCCCCATCGCCGACCGGAGGATGGTGCACCCCGTCTCGACGCCCTCCGCTTCCTCCCCTCGGTTCACTCATGCATTTCCCGACGTGCTGCCACTCTGTAAGTACTTTAGTGTAGTTGGGAGTGCAGTTCATGGCGTTGTGGTGTTCATCAAAATAATTGTGTGGGTAATACTGATCCTTATAATTGCCTGAAATAGTACTAGATGGTCAGCATTTTGTAAAAACGACATGGTTCATATTATAAGAATTAAGTTCAGTGGTTTCATATTTGCATCTGTAGTGGCTAGTATCCTTCAGAATTAGTGTCTATGGAAAATCCCGTAAGGCTGGAACAAACCAACTTGCATATGTTTGTTAGTTTGTTGCAATGATCGATCTTTGGTAGTGTAAAACTGACAAGGAAATTTTCTGGAAACCAGGATCTTTGGTCGTTTTTTTTTCTTCACCTGGCACCTGAACTCCTTGTGCCTAGCTCCCTGCATGACACTAACTCGCACATGCCTCCTCCTTGATAAGGGCGCTGCAAAGCCTATTTGCCTTGGCGTGCGGTGCCGGACCAGAACTTCTGACCCCAAGACTTTTTTTTCATTGCTTGACCTTTTTTTTACAAAATTCATTGCTTTACCTTTTGTTTATTTGTGGCGTTAATCGAGTTGGCTGCTATTCTGGAAACCAGGATCTAGGCAGTAAAAAAAGCCTGCTATTTCAAGATTCTAACAGTTATTATAGAATCTCTATATGCAACAGACCAGCCTGAAATCTCCACCGGCTGCAAGCTAAAATCTCAGAATCCTGCATGCGCTGAGGTTTTTGTCAAACCCAGAGTTCCGCACTTATAAACATCGAGGAATTGTAGCCAAAATTTAATCAAGTAAAACAAGGGAATTACTTGATACCAGCTGCATTGAGGTCCTTGTAATACAGAACAAGCGCTACAGCCTCCAAGCAAGCGCTACATTATTAAGAGATTATGGATTTAGTTAATCAAGGTCGACATTGTGCCTTCATAAAAGTAGATCGAAGTCAGGTTAGAGCTATCCGCTGCCTTGCAAACTTTGCAAGGACATATCATTGCAATCTTGTATGGCTCGGTTCAGGCCCTTAATGTCTTCTTCGGAAGGTTCAACGCTAGATTATTGTAGCCCCGACAGGTTAACAAAGATCTAGGTTTATGCGCAAATGTTTTAGTGAAATGACGTGTCATATGTATAGTTTTAAATAGCCCACTATAGCGCAGCTATAACTCCACTCAAGCTTTTTAAGCATGGTGTCGGTAAACTAATCCATGTGCAATTATTCCAGGTGTTTTTTTGGAGTTTTGAGACATAGTCAATACAGCATGTCGAACAAAGGGCAGTGTTGGGAAACCGACGTCCGGTTTCGAACGGGCTAACCCTTTGCTTGGTGGGTTTTCCCTTTAGTTGGTTCTCATCCCTTGCCCCTCTCCTTTTAGATATATCCATGTATTGTATGGAGAGAGACACACCAATTGATTAATAAAGATCAGTTCCGCCTATTTCTCTATGTTCCTTTACTTTTTCTTATGTGATTGTGACGTGTGTACGACTACTATGTTTGCGCTTTCACTCCACGCCCTTAGTACGTGATCGAAATCCACATATTAATGTAGAAAATTAAGGCTGCGAATCCTCGGTCTCAAACCCTCGACCTCAGAACAACCAACAAGGCAATAGCATGAATGCATGATACAACAACGTTCCAACTACGGTTCTGCATGGTTTGAGTTTTACGTATTATTTACACTTGCTAAAAGCATTTGAATTCAAATTTTATTAAAAAAATTGGGTGATAATTGTCCGGTATTTCCCGGTAACCGCGGTTACAGAAATGCCGAGCACCCACGGTAAAAAAGTTCCATTAATTCGGTATCCAAAACCTTGATAAAAACACTCTTTATTATTCATCATCACGTGCGTACATACGTATACAAAGCAAGTGACACCAAGGACACGGCGACAGAGTACATGGACGCGTGAGACAAGCACATGCTTTGTCTTGTTACACATAAATAAAGCAGACACGACGACGACACAAACACAGACGCAAGCAAGCAGATGACATACGACCTCCCTGTTTTGGTGTCTTGGGCGCGGCATCTCTTCAGCCAAAGAGACCGCAGGGGCAGGACGTGCGGCGGGCGTCACATCTGGCGACGCAGGAATCGAAGGATCTCTCGCACCGACGCTGACATGACCCTGTACCTAGGACTGGGCATACGCCAATACACACTGCGTTCACCTTGGAGCAATGGTCCTTGCACTTGGGTACGTGTTGTTCGCATACTAGGGGGCTGTTGTCGGCGAGGCAGGCAGCGTCGCAGGTGGTCCTGCAGGTCGGAGCCATCTTGCTGATGCACCTTTCCTTGCATCTAAGTCCCCCCAAGGTGTTGCAAAAGCTGGAGCCACCCCCGAAGAAAAGCGGGACAAAAAGGCACTCGATTCCCAAGCACCTTTCCTGGCACCTTTCAGCTGGCGTCTTGCTCACCGACTGCCCCATGATGCTGGGGGCGCAGAGGGTGGCGAGAAGAAGCACCGCGGCCGCGACCTTGAGAGTGCTGGAGTTGGCCATGAAGGAGGGAGAGACCTTGAGAGAGAGTGGAGGATGATGGATGGACGGGGACCCTCTATGTATATATCGGCCGAGGCCCGGGGATTTAACCCTTTTGTTTTCTCGAACACGCGCATGAGACCCTGTTCATTGTCTGGCCTCGTGCACCAATTGTTTAAATTGGCATAGTACATGCCGTGCATGATGCCCCAGGATAGGATTGATTCACTTCTCTAGTAGTGTTGATCGTGGATCCAAGTTCGGAACGCGTACGCAACCACTGGCTCTTAACCGAACGACTTGTTTAATTTAGCACTACTAGTACGTGGTATACACGACTCGTTTAGCACTACTAGTATGTCAGCTGCGGTGAGTAGCTCTTTAATTACTCTATGTCGCTGTTAAATTACCAATCTGCTTGAAGAAGCTAAGTACTATAGAAGATGCTAGGGTCCTGTGAAGAAGCCTTGCGTCGTACCAACTGGAAAAAGGAAAACTATGTACGGTAACGTTCTTACACAGATTAATGTTATTGGAGGACAAATTACATCAGCAAAAACTCATGGAAATATAAAAGAACATGTGCTCACCAATAATAGATAGCCGATAACCAAACCATGTCTAGTGAGGTTCTCCTACCAGTCTAAACTCTCAAAATTTCTTCCTTTTACGGTGCTTGGAAAAATACCACAGGTTGTTTCTGGTAGTTCCCCACCTAAAATATTTCAGCCGTTGGATTTGACTCTATCCCCTCTAAATTATGTTAGCCATCCATGCACTGAAACTTAATTAGTGGGGGTAAAATGGTAATTTCTCCATGAATAGAATTAGCTTCGTGCTCCTTCGATCAGTTCCTCTCCTCCCCCTCGATTCGCTTCTCCGCCGCCAGACCGCCGCCACCGTGCACCGCCTCCTCTCCTCCCACTCGATTCGCTCTCCTTTGCCAGATCGCCGCCGCACCGCATCCTCTCCACGCCGCCATAGCTCCGGTAATCCGTCGCGGCAGCCGCCCAGCCTGCAGTCCGCTGGGCCACCCGGGGCGGGCACGCTCGTGCTGCCGGATATCATCCGCTGGGCGGAATTGTCCGGCAACCGCCTCGGCGGAGGCCGAGCGCGTCGTCAAAGACCTCCGCAAGCTCCGCCGCCACCGCCAGGCCCTAGAGGACTGCGGGATCGGAGCAGTCGTCAGGACCTCGAGGACAGCTGGATTCGTGGCAGCAACCTCTCTCCCCTCCCGCGGGAATGGAGGCCACCGTTCTCAGGCGAGTGAGGTGCCCCATCGCCGACCGGAGGATGGTGCACCCCGTCTCGACGCCCCCCGCTTCCTCCCCTCAGGTCACTCATGCATTTCCCGACGTGCTGCCACTCTGTAAGTACTTTAGTGTAGTTGGGAGTGCAGTTCATGGCGTTGTGGTGTTCATCAAAATAATTGTGTGGGTAATACTGATCCTTATAATTGCCTGAAATAGTACTAGATGGTCAGCATTTTGTAAAAACGAAATGGTTCATATTATCATAATTAAGTTAGTGGTTTCATATTTGCATCTGTAGTGGCTAGTATCCTTCAGAATTAGTGTCTATGGAAAATCCCGTAAGGCTGGAACAAACCAACTTGCATATGTTTGTTAGTTTGTTGCAATGATCGATCTTTGGTAGTGTAAAACTGACAAGGAAATTTGTTCGTAGTTGCTTACTGAACTTTTTTTTTTTTTCGAGATTGACAGGGGGGAATAAAATTCCCCACTGTTTGTTGCATTCATCGAAAAGTAGCCTGGCGGGCCATGTTCTTACAACGGATGGAGAAATTTACAGGGGGATACAAGGGAAGAGAGAACAACTAAAATACAAGAAAAAAGACAACTAGAAACAAGAGAGAAAAACACTAAGGGAGGGGGAGGTAAGCAATGAAGCCCACCGAAACCCCCGTGAGGCCAACACTTCGAGAACTCGAGCCAGCCGCTAGAGGAGATCTCCGGTGAGAATCTCCACACCGAAAGCCAGTAGCCGAAAAGGACTTCACTGGCACAGACGAAAGGCGTCGGATAGCCGAGTCTGTGCGACGACACCGGTGTGCCGTCATCGTAGCCGAAGGACGCTGCGCCACCGAGACCAAGCACAGTCGAAGGGCGTCGGATAGCCGAGACTGGGGCGACGACACCGGTGTGCCGACCCCGTGGTCGAAGAGCGACGCATGCCGAAGCCACCCCAGGAAGTCCGAGGAGCAGGTAGTAGAGACGTGGGCACCACAACAGGAGCACACCGAGGACGTCACTGGCACAGACGAAGGGCGTCGGATTGCCGAGTCTGTGCGACGACACCGGTGTGCCGTCGGCGTAGCCAAAGGACGCTGCGCCGCCGAGACCAAGCACAGTCGAAGGGCGTCGGATAGCCGAGACTGGGGCGACGACACCGGTGTGCCGACCCCGTGGTCGAAGAGCGACGCATGCCGAGGCCACCCCAGAATATCCAGGAAGCTTCGTCGGAGCCATCGAGACCACCGTCCAATCCCACAAGGATACGAGCGAAAGATCCAGCGGAAGGCAAGAGGCAAAGGCCGCCCGATGCAGCATGTCAGGCTCCAAGGCGATGCCTCCAGGGAGGAAGAGCGACGCCGAGGCGACGCCATCGCCTGATCCGGGAAGGATCGGGGATTTCTCCCGGAGCACCGACGGGAAAAACACGGCACAAGGGACACCTCCACGGAGGAACACGACACCCGAAGGCGCCGCTGCCCACAGGCTTTCACCTCTGCAGTGTCTCCCAAACGCAATCAGGGGGTCAGCATCACCACCCCTGCAACCCAACGGAGTGGAGCAGAGGGCCCAGCCTCGGCGGAAGAAGAGCAGAGCAAGAGCCGACCGGGCCGGCAGCAGCACCACGGATGGGGCGCCGAACTCCCCCAGCAGCGCACCACGGAGGCGGCGCGCACGGGAGCAGCAACAGGGGCAAACGAACACGCACGGGAGTGACGCGGCCCGCCCAGCCCATCCGGGGCCCAGATCGGGCCCGTGGAAACTCCGCCGCCAGCAGCGGGCCGGCCGCACTGCACCGTGCCCGCATCCGCCAGACGCCAACCGCGCAGGACGCCGCCGCCAGAAGCCGCGCCCGCCGCCGACCGGGAGCCAGAAGCAGCGCAGGCCGACGCCGGCGCGACCAGCACCGAGGGGAACCCGCCGCCGCACGGGAGCGGAGCACGGGCGGAGAGCTCGCGGGGGAAGCTCGCCGGGGCGAGGTCGCGAGGGGGGGAGGCGGGATGCGGAGGCCCGATGCAGGGCGCCTCCTCGAGCTGCAACGGGGCCGCGAGCGGCAGAGCCCCGCCGCCCCCTTCACCGGCAGCGAGCGGACCTTGTCCGGCGGCTGCCTCCGGGGACGGCGAGGGAGCGGGGGCGAGGACGGGGGTGGGTGGCGGCGGGGTTAGGGTTTGCCCCTCCCGTCGCCCAGAGAGGAGGCGACGCGAGGGGGTATGTTCCGAGAGCGATGAGCCTGTTCTTGCTTACTGAACATGATAATCATCATGGCAATTATGGGAGGACTGCAATTCCCCGATCGTCTCCGACCGAAATCCGCCATCCCTCCTTCTGCTCCATGATCTGGCGTGGCCATGCTGCCAGCTTTGCCTGTCCGATCGAGTTTTGATGTGACGATCAGTTGTATGTAGACTCGAGTTTGTTCGTTTGGCTAGCCTTCGGCAGAATCAGGAACAATTAATTGCTGGGCTACTGAAAGAGCTTGCGCTCATGTTTAGTTCGTACTGTAGCTAATCATATCAGATCAATCAATCTGTCTATCCATGATGCATGTCTACCGTCTACGTCCTGTTCTGTTTTTAGTACCACATAAAACCCAACTTCTCTGTTCTGCTACTCTGCTTCCAATGATATGATAGACAGAAATGCCTTTGTTGTCTCGAGTAAATGAAGCGACGTTATTATCATTGTTAGCCCCCCTCTTTTTGTTTCTCATTTTGTTCTGATACAGGATGCAAGGGGAACTGATCCCACTGCAGGAGGCTTCTGGTGGTACGAAGATATATATTAATGACCTTGTTTTAAAGGTAATCGTTGTTCATCCGTTTGTGCTTTATGGTGGTTATCACATGTACATCGTTTCTCAGTTCATATCGGTTCATGTGTAGTCGGTGATGTCCAGTATTTAATTTACCTTCATGTTTTGTGCAGGCTACAGCTTTGGTTCTTCGAGAAGACCCCAATGTAAGAGTCTACCTTGGCGAGCGACGGACCAGGGGCGCCTGGGCCATTTTACCGTACTGTGCAGCCTGCCGCACTAGGTGACCAATCGACATTGCCGCTGATCATCCTTCGGCGAGCAGTTTGTCCTCGCTCAGATTCACCAGCCACGTGACATGCAGCTCGGCGAGCAGTTTGTCCTCGCTCAGACTGACCACGACGAAGACGAGCGGAAGCAGACAGTTTGCCATTATTCAAAGTAGACATGATTTTTTGTAATTTACAGATGTTGGATGCAGTATTCTTTTATGCACTTGGCTATTATACTGTCATGGCGCTGTTAAAAAAAAATATTTTAATGGCTGATAGACACCAGGGTACTAGAAAGTAAAAAAAATTATGTTTTAGCATTTGGATTCTCCCCAAGGTACATGACCTAATCACATAATTATATACATTTGCAATTTGTAATGGATATGCCTGCATGAAGATACCTTCTTTTGAATGATAGCTTGACCACAAGGAACAAGACAACCGAATGAAATTTCATCAATAATGATTTTTATTCATTCATGATCACAGTCATAGAATACATAATGTCGCATTTTTGCTTCAGAAGAAAGCATACAACTTAAACTGTCTCACATTGTTTAGCATAACAAAGCTACAATCATACAATATGCGACATTGTTTAGCATATCAAAACTATTAGCTCGAGCATTTGCCAATTGTTCTACGGCCTCACGTTTCCTCTTTGTTGCTGAAGAGCAGGGTCGCAAATAACACACTTGTACAGGTCGGCAGTAATTTGGTTGTGTCAGACCTCCTGGAATCTCCGAGCCCTCTTGGCAATTCCCATCAGATTGAAACACCAGCAAGGCCACCATAGGCTTGTTGACTAGTCCCACCGTAAGAACTTTGACTAGAGAGTTTAGTTCAGTTATTCTAAAAGGATATTTAACTTTCAGTAACCATCATCAAAAGGAGCAAGTGTGCAGTTTATCAGAGAATAAATCATCAGGCAATCAAAGGACTTGGAAGTTTTGGCACGTCAAGCTTATCGCAGAACTCGTTGCAGAAGTGGTTGCAGTTTCTTGAGAGGAGCCCATAAGAGCCTCCGGGCCATTCCCAGCTGAGTTCCCGCACTATTTTATTTACCGTCAACATCGAGCAGCTCGTCTTCCCAGCATCTCGGTCACGCGCACGGAGTCGCCGCCCCCCGCGGCGTCCTCGCGTAGCTCGACGGTGGCCTAGGCGACGGGGAGCCGTCGACGTCTCTCGTAAGGCGGAGGTGGACACTGGACAGAGAGAGGAGGAGGAGGAGGAGGAGGAAGGCGGGGAGGGAGTAGGGGACCATGAGGCTGTGCGTGGGGAGGAGAAGCAGCTCGGGCAGCGGGCGGGGGCAGTGAAGGCGGCTGCGGTAGTGAGTTCCATGGCCGGACGCGCAAATGGTGCTCCCGGCGCGTAGATGGTGCTCCCGGCGCGGCCTAGGCGCGGCAGCCGCCGCCGCGACGCGTACGGATGCGCAGATGGTGCTCGGACGCGCATATTACTCGCCATCGGTTGCCGCGGCGGCGCATGCGAGCGAGCAGAGGACGGCGGAGGCGGATGCGAGAGCGAGGGGCAGAAGGCTTCCATCTTGGGCTCGAGGAAGAAGGCGAGTAGGTGCGGCGCGTCGCGCGTCCACGGCGCCCACAACCAGCTACTGCCGCGACGCCGTCGGCAATCTCCTGACCACCATGGCGATTTCTGGGGCCGGTGGAGAGTGAGATGAGCGGGAAGGACTCAATCTGACGGAGAGAGTGAGACGAGAAAAGGGAATAAATCTAGTAGTGAGAGGTCATTGACACCAATTTACCTAAATACCCTTTTACTCAAAATTAAAAATAAAAGAATATTTGGTAGTTTCAGGTAGTTTCAGGTTCTTTTAATCTAGTAGTTTCAGTTAGCTCTTATTTTATCACCGTTCGATTGGAGCGGATGGACGGTTCTTAAAATTACCAAGTACTCTAAAACTTGTAATTTATATAAAGATCTATGGCTAGACACACAATGGAGCATTGCTTCAGAGACATTACACCGAAAAGGAACAACGTTAATGGACAGTGCCTGAGTTGTAATGTGTGGATTGCCATACTTCAATCTGCCAGCTTTAGCAAAACTTATAAGTTACGCCGTTACGGAAAGCACTGCAATTGTTATATAGGTATGCAAAGCACTGCAGTTATTTTATTTCAATTTTTTTGGTAATCAGCCGCCATGGATATTGGTCAATTTTTTCATAATTAAGCCCAGCTCAATTCTTCGTGATACATATATTATGAGCTATAACATAGTACTAGAACGATACCCGCGCCTTGTGGCAGAAATCTCTTTAAAAATAATTGTGTAAATAAAGACATATAAAACCCATAAAATATGATTTTTTTAGAAATATGGAAATATTCAACTGATCCCAATTGTCGAAAAGCTAAATTAATTGACGGGATTTTTTTTATTTGGTGGTTAGAAATTGGTGACACGGACAATTGGATGGATAAAAAGTAGATCACATGGATATGTTGCGTGCGAGAAAATATTGGATTTAATAAATGTTAGTGGGATGACATAGACAATTGGTTGGTTAAGAGAGTAATACAAAGATTGCCCCAAATGACAAGAAATAATTACAACTTTGAATTTTTTCCGTTAAGCCTCTATCTACAACGCTATCTTTTTGTATGATTCCTATAGTTTTTGCTAGACCTCACAAGGGGTACAACAACTGCAACAAGTGTTACATGTAAACGCAAAATAAGGTTTTTTACTGCAAAAAGAAATAATGTTTCAGCAGTAAACGCGTCGTATGTGTTGAATATTTTTTCCAAATCGCACCATTTTGCGTGCGAGCTGATCCGGACTGGGACTTTATTTTATTATTAACCACGGTTGAGATTTTAAGAGGGAATCTTGTAAATTGTGTGCGTCTTATAAATGAGAAATGGAGCTAGTAATAAAGATCATCATAAGTAAAAATGTTCCCGTGATGGGTATGTTGTGTCCCGTGGCGCACGCGACAGGGAAAAGAGCAAGGATGCATGATGAGCGACAGTTGAAAACTTTCTTGGAAGCAAAACCGGTAGCTCCAGCGATCCATCATCTTTCAGGTGCAGTATTTCTTTCATGAAAACAATTATTAATGTGGTCGAAATGATGTATGATCCCTCAAAAGTGAAAATATCAAAGACGAGCATCATGGTGTTTTCCTATGCTCTTCGTATCTTACAGATCCCGTACCATCAGAGGGGTTGCACATTAAAAAGTGTGGTCGGATCAATTTTGCAACTACACAGGCCCGGCAAATCTTGATCGACCAATATTTGGGCTTCCTTCCGTTTACCATATTTGTTTTTGCGGCGCGCATGGAACACACTCGTACTATCAATTTTCTTCATTGCTGGCGATGCATGACTTTAATTTAGCACGCGCCACATCAAGATTTTTTCAGTTTAAGATATACAAAGTGAGCGATCGGATCCGATCATGCCTGCTGGCTCTTCATTGTCTGACTTGTTTAAAATTTTCTAATACGTGCCATCCATGATGCTTGGAGCTTCATCCAATTTAAGCTAGCTGGTCGCAGATCAGATCGGATTGGAACATGCTCCCTTCCGATGGGGTGTATTGGAGTTTAGGGTAAACGATGGCCTCGATGGGAGGCATCGGTTGCATGTTATAGGAGTTGGGAAAAACCCCCAACGTGGTGCGTACAAGAGTTACGATAGGATCGGAGTACTACTCCGTATCCTATATGTACATGGCCATTACATATGTGTACATGTATTTTATCTAACACCCTCCCTTAATCTAAACCTTGCAAAGGTTGAGATTACGTTTAAACTCCTCTAGTTTCTTGGTACAAAGTGTCTTAGTAAAACCATCTGCAATCTGATCCTTGCTGGAGATAAACCTGACATCAAGTTGTTTGCTGGCCACTCTTTCTCGGACAAAGTGAAAATCAATTTCAATATGTTTGGTACGTGCATGAAAGACTGGATTGGCGGAGAGAAAAGTAGCACCTAGATTATCACACCACAAGCATGGTTTCTCCTTAAGTGTCACGCCAAGCTCTCGTATGAGGGCTTCAACCCAAATCAACTCAGCAGTAGCATTTGCTAAAGATTTGTATTCAGCCTCAGTGCTCGAACGAGAAACTGTAGGTTGTTTCCTTACACTCCATGAAATAAGATTAGGACCAACGAAGATGGCAAAACCTCCAGTGGAACGTCTATCATCAAGATCACCTCCCCAGTCTGCATCCGAAAAAGCACTAAGAAGTGTAGAGGAAGACTTCTGAAAAGTGAGTCCAACTGTGTGTGTACCATGAACATATCGTAATATCCTTTTGACCGCCGTCCAGTGAGTAGTGGTAGGTGCATGAAGGAACTGGCATACCTTGTTGACCGAGAAGGACAAGTCGGGGCATGTTAACGTCAAATACTGAAGGGCACCTACAATACTCCTGTACCGTGAGCTGTCTTCAGCACCAAGAGGTGATCCAGCACGGAGGGATAGAGTGTCAGTCGTGGAGAGAGGTGTAGGGCATGATGTACAATCACGCATGCCAACACGAGTCAGCAAATCCATGGCATATTTCTCTTGATTCAGGAGCAATCCATTTGACTGTTTATGAACTTCAAGACCCAGAAAGAAGTGGAGGTCACCAAGATCTTTGAGGGCAAAGTCAGTACGCAGATTATGAAGAAGGGATGTGATGGCTGCATCTGACGAACTGGTGACAATTATATCATCAACGTAAATGAGAAGAAACATAGTGATACCTGCCTTGTCAAAGAGAAACAAGGACGTGTCTGCCTTGGACGGGGTGAATCCAAGAGAATGTAACTTCAAGCTGAGGCGAGAATACCACGCTCGAGGTGCCTGTTTCAACCCATATATAGCTTTATCAAGTCTGCAAACATAATCTGGAGTAGCGGAAGACTGAAAACCTGGGGGTTGCCTCATGTAAACCTCCTCTTCCAGAACACCATGTAGGAACGCGTTCTTTACATCTAGCTGCCGTAAACTCCAGCCTTTGGAAACAGATATGGAGAGAACAAGACGAATAGTGGCGGCTTTAACAACAGGGCTGAAAGTATCCTCATAGTCAATGCCATACCGTTGTTTAAAACCTTTGGCAACTAATCGAGATTTATACCTGTCAATAGTACCATCCGCATGTTTCTTGATGCGATACACCCACTTGCAGTCAATGACATTTTTGTGAGAACTAGGTGGGACAAGATGCCATGTGTTATTTGCCAGGAGGGCATCATATTCCTCTTGCATTGCAAGTTTCCAATTGTCATCCGTGAGAGCTTCATGTAAATTTTCAGGCTCTCCTATAGCTGTCAACAAACACCATCGAATAGTTCCATCAGTTTTAATTTTTGGTTGTCTGATACCTTTTTGAAGGCGAGTGAGGGGAGCAGCAGCATGTGTGGCATCGGCATGAGCAGGCACAGAAGATCCAGTGGACTGCTGATCATGTGTCTCCTCGTGAGTTGCAGACGAATCCGAGGCAGACGTCCGGTCCCCGGCTGAGTGTGGGCATGGCGAGCTGACAGGTGTCGGCGTTGGACTGGGTGTGGAGCGGTCCACGGGCGGAGGAGACGCGGCGGGAGACCGATCCGTGGGTGACAGGGGCCCGTGCCCACACGCTGATGAAGCAGGCGGCGACGTGGCGCCTGGCGAGTGGGTCGCGCGTGTGCACCCAGTCCTGTCGGCATCAGGGGCTGGCGGGGGGCGATCCGAGGCCGACGGGGTGTGATCCGAGGCAGTTTCTGCCCAGGAATCAGCTTGGGGATCGCCTCCGTTTTGTCCTGTTGCACCTTCTTGGCTGGAATCATTATTTGATGCACTGTTTTCAGAATTTTCGTCAGAATTTGAACTTGTATTTGCACTAGAACTTGGCGTAGGTGCTGGAGGCGGTTCCTGCATGGGAGAAACAACAGGAACAATTTGCAAATAATGATCATTAGTGTGCACACCCCTATCATGTGACGCCGATGGTAAAATGTCAGGGGAAAGTAAGAGAATTTCTTCTCGAAGGCGTCGACCAGCATTGGGGTGTAGTCCAGCAAAAGGAAAGACATTCTCGTCAAAGACAACATCACGGGAAATATAGACACGACCGGTGGTCACATCGAGACATTTTACCCCTTTGTGAAGGGGACTATAACCAAGAAAAACACACCTTTTGGAACGGAAAGACAATTTTTGTTTGTTGTAGGGGCGGAGATTGGGCCAACAAGCACAACCAAAAACTCGAAGAGACTCATAATTTGGTGTGATATTAAGAAGTTTTTGTGTGGGCGTCACAAAATTGAGAACTTTTGTGGGTAACAAGTTTATGAGAAAGGTGGCTGTGAGAAAAGCATCGTCCCAATATTTCAAAGGCATGGAAGCATTAGCAAGTAAAGCAAAGCCAACCTCAACTATGTGACGGTGTTTGCGCTCGGCAGAACCGTTTTGTTGATGAGCATGGGGGCACGAGACATGATGACTGATACCCACTTTTTGGAAGAAACCGTTGAGTTTTTCATATTCACCACCCCAATCGATTTGCATAGTAATAATCTTCCTATCAAACTTGCGCTCAACAAATTGTTGGAAATTAAGAAACACTTGATATACATCAGAACGTTTCTTAAGTAAATAGATCCAAGTAAATTTACTAAAATCATAAATGAAGCTTACATAATATGAATGTTTGCCCACAGAAAGAGGAGCAGGACCCCATACATCAGAAAAGACTTGTTCCAAGTGAACAGTAGAAACACTAGTGGAGACATGATATGGTAACTGATGGCTCTTTGCTTGCTGACATGGATCACATATGTAAGAATTTATTTCTGGTGTATACGAGAGATTATTATTCCTAAGAATTTGCTGAACAATAAAAGATGATGGATGCCCTAGACGACGATGCCACGTGGATGAGGTAGGCTTGATGGTGACGAGTGCATGCTTGGAAGACGACCCCGTTGACACTGGAACGAGTGGATACAAGCCACCATGACAAGGACCTCTAAACATGATTTGCTGCGTTTCCTGGTCCTTAATCAAGAAAAAGAAAGGATGAATTTCAATAAAAGCATTGTTGTCAAGGGCAATTTTATGAGCAGAAAGCAAATTCATAGAGGAACTAGGGACATGCAAAATATCTCGAAGATGTATAGAACTATGATTGGGGACGGAAGTCTTCTTCTTGTTCTCATCTTCTACCTCCAGATGCTCGGGCGGCGCCAGATCGGTACCCTCAAGGAGTGCCATGACCCGAGCACCGCGAAGAGAAGGCAGCACCTGCGCCTTCCAGGAGAGAAAATTCTCTCGGGTGAGCTTTGTCGCCGGCGGCGCGCCAATGACGGCCGAGGCAGATGGTGTCGAGGAGGACGCCATCGGATCCTGTGGGGAGGGAAGGGTGGTTGTGTTTGTTGTCGTGGAAACCTAAGTGATCGTAGAGGCTAGAAACCGGCGGCGGCGAGAAACCACGGCGGCGGCGCTAGAGAGGAAGAAGAGGGGCTCTGATACCATATTGGAGTTTAGGGTAAACGATGGCCTCGATGGGAGGCATCAGTTGCATGTTATAGGAGTTGGGAAAAACCCCCAACGTGGTACGTACAAGAGTTACGATAGGATCGGAGTACTACTCCGTATCCTATACGTACATGGCCATTACATATGTGTACATGTATTTTATCTAACAGGGTGGAGTCGAGTCTGCTGGATCGAATCACCCATCCACCTCTTAAAGCATCTTCACCGGCACCCTCCAAATAACCCCTAACTGCTGGATCGGAACACCCATGGGTTGGAGAATTTCCACGAGGAGCATGAAAACGATAAGTGTATGTCGCGTCACGCTCGGTGTAGAGGGGAAAAGTAGCGCCAAATTATCGGAGTTTCGTGGTTGTACCACAATCCGTTACAAATCGTTCTTCTCCACCTCTAATCCTTCTGATTGCCACTGCCGAAAAAGTTATCACCGCTGAGTATCTGGTTGGATGCCAAGTTTATTTTATTCAAAACTCGGCATCTAGGAGATATACCGGTTATATTTCAAAAACCAGTCGGCAACGTTTAGACACTCGGTAACTACCGAAAAGACAGTTTGCAAACCAGTACGAGTCATGTCGATACTTGCCACACTTAACGGCTCCAAGACAGCGCCACCTATTCGGCTCCATGACAGCGCCCCATGAGAAGCGATGAACCGGACAACATCGCGGCGTCCGAAGTCGCGGTAGGAGCGGCGCCGGCGCCGGTGCAGTTTGCGGCGTGATCAAACATACGATCACACCATGAACACGTAAAACGAACAGAGAGTACACATGTAGATACGTGCATTATAAGATCTATACGTATATGTCCGCCGAAATGATATGTGGATCTACTCGTCAAAAGAAATTTCAAACGGTCTAATGAGTACAACAAAATTTGATAAAATTCGTCTAAAAATGTTACGAACTTTGAAAAAAATGAACGAGTCCATTAGACGTTCATAAAAATGAACAAGCATAAAAATTTGCTTGTTTTTATGCAATTCGCTCAGCTTCTCAGTTGTTGTTCATTAGACGTTTGCTAGGTGCTTGACCAAGTCCCAGAGTTTGTTTGTGTTCTTTTAAGCCTCTGACATCCAATTAGTCGATGAAGTCCCTAGCGTCGTCGAGGACAATCACCACTTGTTCGTCTCATGCCCCCGTTTGCAGCATGTGTGGGCGCGGCGCGGCGGTGCCCATGGTACCCCCACGTTGGAGGCTTTGTTGATTTCTTCTCTGCCACACCTCCTCTCCGTATGACCGCCGCAGCTCTCTTACTATGGATCACTTGGAAGACGCACAACCGTATGTTGTTCGACAGTGTTAACTCGTCCGACATTTGTTTTTTCGCTGCGGTTTGCCAGCACCTCGCGTCGTGGGTCGTCCAGACGCCTTACCGCCTCGAGTATCGACCAATTGTGGACTGGTCTTCGTCTGTTTCTCCCTAACCCTAGACATGTATTTCGGCCCCTTGTGGCATGATCTCTGTACTGTGTGATGCCATGTGGCATGTTTGATTTAATGAGATTCAGGTTGGCTCTTCGCCCGTTGCACCATTCAAAAGAAAATTACATGTTGTCATGTTCTACAGTTGATGCATAGACGTGATCGATCAGTAGCTGATCTCTCACACGCCAACTATGGCAGCTTGGAGGCGCTGAGAAAATCGACAAGGCCCGGAAGGTTCAGAGGATGGTGCTTGTGGGCGCAGCCGTGACTGTCGCCGTTGTTCTCGCCGGAGCACGCGTGTACTTTGGTCTTGCATGCGGCGCGGCGGTTGAAGGCGGCACCCCACCCACCCTTATCACCATCCTCACGGTATAAGGAAGTCTCACGTTGTTTGTTGATTTGTTCCCTACTAGTAAGTCAGAGTAGGCTACACGTTTGCTGTAATTACCATATATGAGGTGGTGTTCAGTTATAATTCTGGGGATAAACGTGTAATCTTTTAGTGGTACCTATATATGCTTATTGTTCATACTTCATAGTCGTTCTAGTCATAATGTAATCTTTTAGAAGTATGTGCTATATATGTCCTTTGACTGAATAACCGGAAGAAGATTAATTGAAATTGTTTGTCGGAACTTGAACTACTAGCTCTAGCTCAGTGGTGGAAATAATTCTTTTACATACATTTCCTTACCCACACCCACATGTATGCGCACAAACGAGTATTCTACATGGTAATTGCTACGTGAGACAACACCACACCAGAATTTTTGGCCTCGCAAAAGAAATTCCTCATGCGTCATTCCACGTCGATATCCAAAACGGTTTTCTGATGGTGATATGTGTGACGTTAGTCGTGAGGTAGCCCTTGATGTGAACACACCGTCGTCTAGGAAGAACATCATTTTTAAGGGTGGGACGACAACCGGCCATTCTTGATGGTGGCAGGCTGGACGCTACGACAAGAAAACGATATTAATTCTTGACGGTAGCTACATCCCATCAAAGATGCGTCCTACCACGAAGAAAATAACGAATTTCATTAGTGAAATTTATAATTGGGCTACACAAATATATTTATTAAAAATCAACCCGCAACAAAGCACGGGCATATTTCTAGTACCAATCGAAAGAGTACACGTAAATATTTCTAGGCATGAAAAAACATGCAAGCCTTCCAATAGCCGAGCACTGAGCCCGGTCCGGTGGGTTATGCACAGATACCCAGTGGTGATCGCCGGGCTTGGCGTAGACGACGTGCAATGGAGGCCCTTTATTTTCAAGGCAGAATACAAGAGTGGGCGGGGAGGTCGAGTCGTCGATGCCGGCGAAATAATCGAATAATTTTCTTGGGTCGGTGAAGTAGAGCTTCAAGGCGTTGACGGCTTCGCTGGATTTCTGTTTGGAGCCATCATACGCCCGCACATCGGTGATGGGTGGGAACTCGGTGAGACGGCCGGTGAGGGGGTTGAGGACGCGGACAACGTCGGTGTGCTGCTTGTCACGCAGGATGAGGAGGCCCTCGGCAACGGCAAAGATGTGATTGCTGGAGAGCGCTTCTAGTTGGACAGAGGTGCGGACGGCGGAGATGTGGCGGAGGCGGAGGCGTGAGCTAGGCGCTCGATCGCGTAATGGTTTCCAGCCATGGGGGTGGGGGCGGAAGCGCATGTCCAAGCTGCAAACGGAGCGTGGATCGTCGATCTCGCGCCAGGTTTTGCAAACGGCCCGCAAACGGGTGTATTGCGCCGCCGGCCATAAAGAATCTGAGCTCACACGGCCGGCGACGTCCCTGACTAGATCGATCGTCAGGTTGGCCCAGTCCCTCCTGCACATGGTTACCACAGTGAGCTGCCGCCTAACATTCAAAGAAAAACTACTGTACAATGAAGGAGCACTCGGGACGAACATACCATTGTTTTACTCGTCGTGCTCGCTTCCTCGAACGAACACCTTCGCTGCCACTGCGTGTGCAATCCAGCAGCAGAAGATCGGCTTCTCCACGCCGGCGGCGCCGCTGTCGCGTCATCACGCCCTCGTGTATCGTGAGACGATCGCTGCCGTCGGTTCCCGGAGAGGCACCGCCAAGTCTCCGGCTCTGCGAGCGTGTCCTCATCGATCTGGTCTTGAAGATGAGTTGAACTTGGACAATGAGATCTAGGTCTAGGTGATTGGGCCCAACTTCTATTTCTAGAATCTGGTACTATTTACCCTATCAAGACGCCCGCTAATTTGGGAGATGTGATTGTCGGAGCTTTCCATCCTGGGCAAGGCTTGATATTTGGGGAAGTTCACGTCTGATATTGTTACGTGAATGTTAAAAAAGGTCGAAAAATTCGGACTCTTTTTTGCGCTCAAAGATGATCAAGTAATCTACTCACGCTTAAAACATTTGTCTAGGAAATTATTCTCAGTAACTTCTGGGTAAAAAGACAAATCTGTAAAGACGTGTATATACTGCTATTTTAGACAAATATTTGACCCAATGAGCAAGAGATAATAGCATAAAACCACCACTTTTGTAGTTACATTTACCACTTAGTACAACTTTTCGTTTTCCGGACAAAATCCCAACAGATTTTTGTTTTTGCAAACACGCTAAAAGCGATTTGAATCCCAATTTACACGGATTCTGACACGGTGGGCCCACTCCTCAGGCTAACGTGGCACGTGGAGACGACGTTCTGTAAGGACCCACCTCTCAGCCACCTATCTTCTCCTGACGACGTTGTGTAACCTTAGTTAGAGGGACCACCTCTCAGCCACCTATCTTCTCCCACCTATCTTCCTCCCACCGATAAACTTTGGACTCCCGCCGACGAGCTCGTCTTCAAAGCTCCAGGACACGCGTGAGCTCTGGAGTTCCAGATCCGAAAAAGGGAGATGTGGGGAGTCTGGCAGTGCTAGAGAACCAAATGATTGCCAGAATCTTTGTCGGCGACCACGTCCAGCGGTGGTGACCTGCGGGAAGTTCACACAAAGCCAAGGTAGAGGGGAAAGAGAAAGAGGTCCTTCTGGACCAGGAGCTCACCACAGAGACGTTATCATGCTCCTACGAGGCAGAGGATGACCGGAGACGTAGTATTTCTCCAACGAACTTCTGCCGGCCACTGGGAAGAAGACTTCTGCGCGGGCGATTCCAGCCCTCCTACCCGTCTCAGCCTCCAGAGCGCAATGCACATGAGAACGTTCCAGGACAACTCCAGGCCGAGCTCGGGGCGCAACTCACATATGTTAGTTAAAAAACATTTTATTGTAAATTGTAAAAGCAGGACCACTGAAGATTCAGCTAGCAGTACAAGGCACTTACCGACAGCTCTACCCCAATCTTCAAAACATATTATGTAATACGCAAGATGTTTAAATACCGCTAGTATGAGAATACAAGCACAAAGCTATATAAATCTACAAAAGTAAATAGGATTGCATTAGATGCTACACAAGAAGCAAACATATACTCCAAGCAAAAACATAAAAGGATAACCTACAAATTTTCTGAAACTAGTACCGTATCTCAAAACTTATCTAAGACATGTAAATCAATGGACCTAGCTACCATACATGCATAATACAAGGGATCTGCCAAGTTTTCATTCTATAATCTATACCAACAGTGGTACATCACCCGTCTCCATTCTCTGGCTCCATCAAACCACAATGCTCCGATCATGGCAGACGAATCCAGAACCATAAATGCATCACACAAGCTTGTGGTTGGACTGGACTGGTAGATCGCATGGACGTAAGTGCTGGAGATTCCGTCGCAGTGTTTCTCACGACCCTAGGCACGCTCCTCAATGAAGTGGCTTGTGAGGCACCTCACTAGGGTTGGGGATGAGAGGTCGGAGAAAGTTAGAGAAGTACAGAGAAACGGGATAAGAGATGAATAAGAGAAGGTATATTCAGACGTTTTCTTTTCTTCAGGATAGTTTCAAGTTCAGAATACACCCAAACACTCACACTGCAGGTGGTCCAAACTTACCCTTCGATGCACCAGTAGCATGCTCAGCTCATGATATCTCACCTGTCTATGAGTCGATACCAGCGACAAAGATGAGGACGCGACAACACTGCAGCTGGCGATGATGGTCTGTAGGTGTCCAGAGTCCAGATTAACAGTTGCGCGCTGCTCAGAACAAGTTTTCAGGTTCTAGAACGGTTACGTGATAACCAGTGCCTCTCTACTCGACGGTGTACCTTAGTTCCTGGTTGCCTCTCAAACCCAGCTAGCTAGCTCCTCTAACATGTATGGAGAGATCAAAATGCCAATCCAAAGGATGCTCGAGCTATTTATTTGCGTCAGGTTGAGTTTAGTTACTTGCGTGCCATCCACGATGCTCTACGCAAATGAAAAAATAAAATCCAAGTTGCTGTGTGGTAGCTTCTCAAAATAACTACACATTTCGAATATATATAGCTCCCGTGTTTCATTAATACAGTATAAGTTGGTAAAAACTCTCCCACGTGAGGTTCTGGTACTTGGTAGCATAGCCTGTTTGGTTAGACTTAATTAAAAAGTCGACCATGCATGAGGGTGATGGAGTCATGCAAGTCACTAGCAGCCGGAAGCGGAGGTCTATACTCTATATTGCCATTCCTGGTTGCCTCTCATACCAAATGTTGCCACCATGTCCATTTATTTTCGGTTAAGTCATGTCTATACTCTCTATTTATCTTATTTTCAGACATAATACTTGGCATTGAAAATTTGGTCTTCTTGTGCAATATTATACAAAGATGAGACAATGACTATTGGATAGATAAAGATTGGAGACCTAGCCACGTATCTTTAAAAAAAGTAATATTTTTTGCAATTAATTCGATTCTGGAACCGTTTTATAAAAAACACATCGGGCATGAAAGAATCTGACGAATAACGATACTCTATTCCGAACTTGACACCCTGATATGGTATGTCAGATAACCCCCGAATATGGAATACCAAAAAATTAAATAGAATTATCCGATGATTTTAAACCGAATAATCTGCTTTTCAACCAATGTCTAATCTAATAGACCATAATTAGTAGTTAGTGCATTGCCGAGTTCATCCATTACACAATAACTCACTTATATTCATTGTACCGATTATAGTGTACTACTTTGTTAGGCTATAGGTCACTGAATTTTTTTGATTGTATGGTTTGGCAATGTACTTATCGCCTACCTATCCGATTAATTTTGTTTCCACTCTGATTCTGTTTCGAATCCGATCTGATAAGTCCGCGTCCAGATCCACGGCCAATCATTATCCATTTCACTCTGAATTTGATGAAAAAATGTGGACAACGACATGATATCGACAAAATCCGGCCTTCTTCGTTTACGTCCCTAGGAATTCTCACAAGAAAAAATAGTACTTGACGCACACGAGACCCTCTCCAAAAAGTTGAGTCTATCGGTTGTAGTGACTTGGGAACACGGCGTTTTCTGTCACGGTTGCACATGCATCCGATGTGTAATTAATACATTTTTAAAAACTTTTGAAATTTCAAAAAATTCTATAAATAAATTCGGATAGACATTAGAACATTTTATGTTAGCACTAAAAGTTCCGCGAGGAAAAACATTTTTTGTGACGTGTGCAAAGAAGACAAAAAATGTCCAAGTACATAGTCATTTTGGAGCATCCGGATTTGTCTTTTTGCACAGGTAACAAAAAATGTTATTTCTTTATGAAATTTTTTTACTAAAATAAAATGTCTTGAAGTATATCTAAATTTTTTAATTTCAAATTTTTACATTTTAAAAATTGTTTTTTAAGCAGTGGGTGCATTTGCACACATGACCTGATATGGATTTCCGGTGAGTTGGGATAAAGATTATACTTGACGCGCATGATACCATGTCCAAAAGGTTGAGTCTATCGGCTTGTAGTGACTTGGGATAAAGTTTACGAATGAAAATACTTGTTATGCAGCAAGCCTTACCACATACCCTCCTTATTTAAAATTTAAAAGTTATTTGGTTTTTTCGATAAAGTGAGTTTTATTACAAAAGTTATTTGCTTAATAACCACTCAATATTAAAATATAAAACCTCCACATCCAGTCCCCGCCTGGAACTTTGTGTGAGTAAATTATATTCCATTTCGTAAGCCGTTGTTTTCTTTTGGCCATCGCTTTACCAGAATAAATGAGATCTTGAAAACTCATATCTCTTCAATACACCTTTGGATAATTCAAGGAAAAAAATATATGCATAGTTTACCATATACATCTATATTATCAATACCGCGACATGTTAAATACATCGATCAATCTAGATCAATATTGTTACTACTCCATATGTCAACATGCAAGAGTCTCTCCGCTGACCATGATATGCGCTACTCGGTCATGCAGATTGTGGTTGTTGTTTGGGAACTTGAGCGGCAGTTGAAATTCGAGTGTGCATCCACATGTATTTGTTAACACATACATCTCGAGCTCGGAAATATAGACACCCTTTTCTACGACATGTTTAGTCTTTTATAGTGTAGCACCATCATCATATTTAGTTCATCTTCTTTTGTCCAACTTCCAATTGTCTAACACGAAATGCATTGAGCTTTATTAGAATTTATTTGCAGCGAAGCAAATTGAGGGGAGCTTTAGTTAACCTATAGGTCGTATCTTCTTTAATTAATACCCTCCAACTAAAAATCTACCGGGCCAGGCATCAAACCTTCATAATTTATTTGAGAAATTATTAGCTGTCATGCATTAATGTAACAAGTGCAATGCGTTCTCTATATATATTGTAAAATGCTTGAACCATGTTGTTAAGCTAGCACAGAACAACAACCCGACCGAACACAGTAATCATATCTAGTTCAATGAGAGCGCACCATGGCTTGGTAGTTCATGCATATTGGAGCTATCTATGTCGGCTTGAGAGGCAATCAGGAACTAATGCATCCTATTATAACGTTTGGGTTTGTACAGTTGGCCCGAGTTTCTGGGCTCAGCTCAAATTTAGCGAGTGCAATATGGCCCACCCGAGAAAGTTTTGGCCATCCTAGCATTTTTGGCCTGTTTAGAAATTGGGCTGAGCTTGGCTCCTATCGGCCCGACCCTAACTGGCAACGAGGCCTAAGCCAGCAGACCGCAGTTTTTCAGTATTGCATGACAAGCCTTTCTCGATTTCCTTACCCGCTCAGCTCACTGCCTCGATCGCTTCTTAACGATGATGTGGCGATGAATTGTGGGGCTCGCAACGTGGCTGCTATCTTCTAAGGGATAGATGACCCGGAAATGCTTGAAGCGTTAGCTGTTCCCTAGAGATGGACCTAAAGTCCTAAACCTATCACATATTCACGTGTACTTGTGGCCAGCGTTGTTCTTTCCGGCATCGGCAGATATGGTCTAGAATTCAGGATGTAAACGGCAGCGGCATCCGCTGGACCCGCATACGCCGCCCGCTAAAATTGGTCTAAATGGCGTATGTGGCAGGCCAACTAATTAAGTGGCGTATGTGAGCAATCCGCGAAATACCACCATCGCCAGCGGCAGACCGTCTAGTTTTCGTCTTCCCCCTTCTCAGCGTACCCGACGCCATGTCACCAGGGTCATGGAGCGCCGCCGCCGTCAACCTACGAGCGGAGCGCCGCTGCTAGCCGCCTCTCTGCACGCACGTCCCTGGTTGTGCCTCCTCCACGCCGTCACTCGCTGCCGGATTCCATCTCCGCTGGTCCCCCACCACAAGATCTGGGCGCCCCCAAATTCTTTACGCCAGCAACCGCCGTCGGGATCTTCAACCGTCGAGAGGAACGACAGCGCCTGCCAAATCCTAGTTGGGATCTTCGGCCGTTGTTGATGCACCCTGCTGAATGTTAGAAATATAGCAGATCTTCGGCCTCGCCCGGTTCGTCGCCGGCGCGCACAAGACGGCGCACTCGAAGAAGGGGACGCGGAAAGGGGACGTGTTCGCGTTCGGTGTGGTGCTGCCGGAGGCGGTGACCGGGCGGCAGCCGACGGAGGGCGAGGAAGGTCTGGAGCTGGAGGCGTGGGTGCGGCGCGCCTTCAAGGAGGAGCGGCCGCTGTCGGAGGTGGTCGACTGACGCTACTCGGCGAGGTCGCCGAGGTGCATGCCAAGAAGCAGGTCCTGGCCGTCTTCGACGTCGCGCTCGGCTGCTCCGAGCCCGATCCGGAGCTGCGCCCACGCATGCGCGCCGTCGCCGAAAGTCTCGACCGGATCAACTAATCCGGCGATCCATCATCTTCATCGACAATGAGCAGCTTTGGATCGATCTACTGGGTCCACTACCGCACCACATAAGCCAGGAAACAGAAAGCCAAGACCCATCGTTTCCATCAACGATCAGTAGCTCTAAAATCGTTAGTTCTGCAGATTAGCATTTGCCAATGTTAGGTTAGGAATCGTGAAAGCAACCAACAACTGCGTTTGGCAATCGTGTTTTTGTAGCTGCAACCTTCGGAGCCGTGTATGTAGACTGATGATCTGGGCAACAGAGCGTGGAGCAGTAGCAGGAAGCGGTCCTCGCGGCGCCGCCAAGTCCCATGAAGCCGCCATAAATAATTAGCGGCTGCCACAAAAACTGTTAATGGCGCATGCGGCCGAAGCGGCACGTCCGTTTTGTCCAGCGGATTAGCCACTTACATCCTGATCTAGAATTCAAAACCCAAAATCAAATGTACATACAGGATTGTAGGAGAGCTCCTTTGCATGTGGCTGCAACTGATTAAGTAAGCAGGACTCACGTGTTACTAGTAAAGTTTGATTGCTCCCAAATACTTCTGCTTACTAGCTAAATCTTGATGCTCTGACAGGTACAAACTCAGACCAGGTTGAGCAAAGAGGGGGACGGGAAGAGTGAGAGTGAGATTGTTGTATCCACATAAGAAAACTACTAGTTAACAACATTGTCTATTATATTATATTACTAGTTGAAATGCCCGTGCGTTGCTACGGGCTATCAGACAGATGAACTCAGTCATTGTGTTTTGTAATTAACCACACCAACTTCATCACTGTGCATGAAATATAAATAATTTATCATGTGAATATTCACACCTAGCATTATATGGACGTGTATTCGTTGACTTTACCATACACAAAATCAGTTTAGAATTAACTTCCCGATGAAAAATAAATATATATATATATATACATGATAATTTTCATGCATAAATTTGAAGAAGCATATTTTTTCCTAAAATCAATCCATAACATTTGTTGTCATTGTAACAGTAGAATCTTCAGACTAAATTTTGTCTAGAATCTTCAGATATAAAATAGTACTTTGTGATATTTTTGATTGCACTTGCATTCTTATCATCTAAAGAACAGTGTTTGGCATCCCATAAAAAGTATTTAATATCTGTTACATGCTGTTTATTGTAGTTTAGTTTAGCTAGCAAGGCATCTATTTATCTCAGCTTCTGTCTCACCGAATCTCAAAAAAAAAAACCCGTGCGTTGCAACGGGGAGAAAAACTAACTTTTAGTAGAAAATTCAGAACAACCAAAATTTTGCCCCAAAATCTATCGAGCGGCGTTAACCTGGCCTCAATTTGCCTTTTCATCTTAATATTTTGTCTATTACAGTATATTCTTGTGCTAAATACCTATGTGTTGCACGGAACAACAAATGAATACACGAAATCAAAATTATTAACCAAAATGTTTTTCTTCAAGTTTTTTCGTTTGACTCTTTTTATGTATGTCGTACATTTTTTTTCCACCAACCCCAGTTTGTATGAAGACAAGGTGTGTTTCTCCCTGTTTGTTCACTCGTCCCGTTATGTACTGCTTTGTTTGTTATGTGTACCTTCCCATAAGCCTTCTCAAAGGCATGAACTATTTCCAACCGTGATGTATTTTCCGGTTCCAAGGTTTTATGATTCACATACTGCAAGTTATATAGAAACTTAAGCCACGATTTAAATAGATAATAGATAGAATACTGATGACTTTTTTGCGAGTAGAATACTAATGATTAAAGGATACTGTGCCATGAGAAGTACAAGAACTTAAATGATTCGACCAAATAGAACTCAATGGCCAAGGAACATACAATAAAAAAAAAGAATTCCAGTAACTGAATGAGCGTCTTTGAAAGGAGAAACTTGTATTGAATTCAAGTAATTTGGTATATGGTTTTCATAAATCTATTCTATTTGACGCTAAGAGATCTTAAAAAGTGTAGCAAGTGTAAATGAGAAGCAACTGGTTGACAAGAATAATTACCCCAGTTCGATCTTTTGTTGCGTAGTCATTCTCCAATATTGTCAGCTGGCTTCCTGGCAACATCACCTTGCTGAACTTAGAGCATGAGATTATTTGGAATTCCACATGGTACTCCACAAACGCAGAAACAATATCATTTTGTCCTACTCCTGTCTCTATGCAACGGAAGTAATAATACAAGGTAACATCAACTGGTCTGACACCAAGGGAAACATGGTGAAAACAGGTCGCACCCCTAGAGAATTAGATGGAAGTGCAGATGTGGTGTCGCTGATGCAACCGGAGATGCACACAGTGCAGATGCAGCTACGGCTGATTTAAAAAACGTACCAACACCTCCTCAAGCAATATTATATAGTACCATTGACCTGCTCAGTTGTTCTGATTTGATCCTTAGTCCGACCAAGCATATCATAACCACCTTGGTTTTTGTAGGAAGAAAGAACTTCATCTGTGATCTCCAAAGCTTTTTGTGCAAGAAGACCATCGGATCCTCCTATATCAACCAAAAAATGATTGAATATGTAAGAGATATATACATAATTTCAATGCATTAAATATAAGTCCGAATGTTAACTCTGCGTAGGCAAATGGGCACGCAAGGACACGGCCACAACCTACAAGTAAAATTCAGGGCCCGACCAAAGTTTTGTTTTGTAACTCTTGTACAACAGTGTTTCTTATAATTTGGATTACAGGCATAAAAATAATATCTGAGGAAGATCACGTAGTACATCACTACATCGTGCTGCTACTGGTTTTCCTAAAAGATTTTATGAATACCTTCATGTTGCTAATTTGGTGAATTAGACCCAGCAAAGTTCGGAGAAACTTCTTTAAAGTATCACTGCATTCATGACTAACCTTTAGATTGATGGGTCCATGATACATTAAGTTGAGCATACAAGGTTGTGCAAACAATGAAATCATACCAAAGTACAGCCATAATAATTCGAAATAAAACATTCACTGTCAAATAATGTTCCTGGAACCAGGAAAGCATCAATTAGGAATTTACTCACCGAGGAAACCAATAAGTTTGCTGTTGGGGTTGTGGGCTTTGATAGCCTCATGGAGGCCCCATATGACATTGTGGCCTCCTGGGGACTGCCTTCCACAGAAAACAACACCAACCCTTCATCCAAAAACAAAGCAATCAGATGTTTGTGTGTGTCTGACTGCACAAAGAGTAAAAGAGCTTGATAGTAAATTTCTGCTTCTGTTTTTGTCCTAACTCCTGACCGACAACAGATCACCATGGGAAAAATGATGTTCTACATCACTTGCTACATCACTATGCGGAAACATAGAGCGCATATAGCAATACATACCTGACGGCAGGGTGCTCTGATATGACTTTAGCATCAGCAACATTAGCCGCCTTCCTGAGGAAATGAGCCAGTGGCTGGCCGTATGTGTGGGGGAACGCGTGGCTGATCACATGAGCACCGCCAGGATCAGCAGCGATCGCCACATCACCGTACTCCACCCTCACAGTAGTGCCCTGGGGGAAATTTCAGAGCATGAGAACACAACACGCACAAAAGAAGATCGTTCTGCGAAACTACCGTGAATTTATCTCATCCGGGCACCAAGTCCAACATTATCCCAAACAGGATAAATTAAAAACCCGAAAGCGATTGCCTTGTCAACCTGAAACAAATCATGGACCCGTGGACACTAATTGCTGAAGAGGAATTTATCACTCACTTCACTCCCAGTTCCAGCCTTCCACTATGGCACATAACGGCGTCAGAACAGGAAACTGAATTTCATAAATCCTCATGCGCTGCGGTCCTGCCGCAAGCGAGGCAAGCCGAGCATCTACGCTAGGGGTCGCACAAGTATCACTCCGAATGCAACGTCCACCACGACTTAGATCCAGTTTCGCCACCCGAAAGCGACGGCCGCGTCAGATCACCTACTACGCCTAAACGCCCTCGAAACAAATCGGAACCAGGTGAACCGCAGGCCCGGGCGCCGACGGGACCGATCCGGCCGGAGAACAATGCGGGATCTGGCGGCCCGTGGCGCAGATCTGACGCGCGGGGGTGGAGGCGGTGGCGTTAATGGGTGGAGGCGGCGCGTACCTGGAGGCAGGGGGGCAGCTCGGGCTGGTAGAGGGTCCGGTTCTGCTGCACCTCCGAGAGCTCGCGCGGCACGCCGTAGTCGGAGTCCATCGCCGCCCACGCTCTCGTCGCGACGCCGCCGGCTGCCTCGTTTGTATCTGCGCCGCGTCGATGCGTTTGGTGGTGGGCGTGGGAGGCGCCAGCAAGCGGAGGGGCGGGCGTGGGCGACCTCGGAAGGGTCCGGCCCGGGGAACTCCGCCATGGGCTCAGCGACGAGCGGGCTGGACCGGTCGTGCGTGCACGGGAAAGTAGCACACGGGAAAAAAAAACGAACCGTTTTCTTTCACTTACCGGTGGCACGGTGGGTAAATATGTGATTTGTGGAAGGGCAAAATCGTCCAAAAAAATGACGTACCAACCATCACCTGTAGGCATATTATATAGTAGAGATATACTAAAAGCAAAATGAGAGAGTTTAATAGAGACACCACGTTAAGCCACATCACCTAAATTATTTCTGATAGTTAGATTTAAAATTGATGGTTCAGATTAAATAATTAGTTGCGCAACACGATGGTTCAGATTAAATAAGTACTCCGTAGTTGCGTAACATAAGACACGTGTTAACTTGCACACGTCAAAAACTGATCGGATTCTAAAAAAAAAAATCTGATCGGTAGTTTTCTTAAAAGAATATCGGGAGTTAAGAGTCCACGTTTGATCGGTAGTTTTCCCCAAAAAAATCCGAAAGTAAGAGTACACGTACGTGTGAATATAGTAACGTGCACCAATCTGATCTAATCTAATACACAACTAACTCACGTAGACAACTTGGACCCAGGTTTCGCACTAGTAGAGAACAAGACAATAGTACCGGTCTTATTGGGCTTTTAGTACCGGTTGTGCAACCGGTACAAAAAGGTCGGGACTAAAGAGGTACCCCTTTAGTATTGTATATACAACCGGTGCTAAATGCCATCCACGTGGGCGAACCTGCGCGCGCACAGCTGAGAACCTTTATACCAATCGGTACTAAAGGTTCCTGCTTTTTTCCCCTCTTATTTTTTCAGGGGGTTTAGGTTTTCGGTTTTTTTTTCTTTTCCCTTATTTTTCGGGGTTTAGGATTTATGTTTTTTCCTTTTCGCTCATTTTTCAGGGTTTCGGAGTAGATCACGTATAAAATACTAACTGCACATATAAAATACTCATTACACATATAAAGTGCTCTCGTTATATATAAAGTACTCATAATTACAATGGAGATCACCGCTAGCTAGTACATGCATGGAGCGAGTCTATTTTTCGACATAGTGGAATTCACCGAATTCATCTACGACATGCATCAGAATGAATCCCGCCAATTCTTCCGCGATAGCTTTTACGTGGTTTTGTGGTAGGAGCTGGTTCCGCTTCCTTGACATCTTTAAAAGAAAGAGATCAAATCAGTTATGATCGAAACTAAACACAATTGATGGTAACAAAATAAAAGTTGTGTATGATGTTTACATACCTCTCGATTTCTTACACTATTGACTCTCTCATTGAAACTCATGTGAATATACTCGCAAACGTAGTATCCACATAGTTCCATCTCCTGTGGTTGTAGCAGACACCACTATACAAGAATATAATTTAATCAAATAATAATCAAGAGAATGATAATGGTATTAGAAAAATACGCAGACCTAGATACGTAATAGTACTTAGTTTGTTAGCCTTGAACTCCAGCTTATCTTTCCATTCACCGCGTTCTTCCGCGATGAACTTTTTTCAAACCCTGCCCGGAAAAGAAAATGAATTGAATAGTTATTACTTATACTTTTGATATCCGGAAATGAACGAAAGAGGACGATATAGTGCGATTGAAATTACCTCTTGAGCATTAGACGCACGCTTTTGTAATCATCTTGATCTCTCCTTAATGAGTCCAGACTTCAACTTCTCCTTTCTCGAGTCTAATGATTAGCAGAATGAAGTGGTACCTGCGAACATTTATATACGCAGGTATTCAGAACTCATCAATTACACTTAATATCGGGAAAGCAAAATAGAATGTGTACAAGACAGTAACACTCACCCGAAGTTGTAAGGAAAAAATATTTTCTTTTTGGTACTTTGTCACTTAAAACACGTTAGCAAAACGTGCTCTGTGTCCTGGGCATACTGTTGGACGGTGACTTCATGAACTTTATCCGGGTCAATGAACCCAATGTCCCAAATTCCTCCCATTAGGAATTCACGAATATTCATTCTTCATAATAGCGTACAAAAGAATGTTGTGAGGATAATTACAAGCAATGAACGAGTTTAACTATAAATAATTAAATTACACGAATAAATTACTTACAGACAATAGCAGCTGATGATAGCTTTGTCGAGGGCACGTTGATTGTACATCTGAAAGAGTTCACAGAACTCAACCTGCACAGCATATTCTCGGAAATAGTGTTGTTCCTTAACTCCCGCCATGAGATATAATCTCCCTTCTTTTGCGGCGGCCATGTACCAGTTATGCAAGTTATCTAAGACATGTAAATCAATGGACCTAGCTACCATACATGTATCTCAAAAGTTTTCATTCTATAATCTATACCAACAGTGGTACATCACCCGTCTCCATTCTCTGGCTCCATCAAACCACAACGATCCGATCATGGCAGACGAATCCAGAACCATAAATGCATCACACAAGCTTGTAGTTGGACTGAACTGGTAGATCACATGGACGTAAGTGCTGGAGATTCCGTCGCAGTGTTTCTCACGACCCTAGGCACGCTCCTCAATGAACTGGCTTGTGAGGCACCTCACTAGGGTTGGGGATGAGAGGTTGGAGAAACTTGGAGGTTCCAGAGAACGGGGTGGCAGATGAATAAGAGAATTTGGATCAGACCTTTTCTTTTCTTCAGGATAGTTTTAAGTTCAGAATACACCCAATTACTAACACTGCAGGTGGTCCCAACTTAGCCTTCGACGCGCCAGTAGCATGCTCAGCTCATGATCTCTCACCTTGCTATGCGTCGACACCAGCGACAAAGACGATGGTGGGGATGTGACAACACTGCAGCTGACGATCATGGTGTGTACTGTGTAGGTGTCCAGAGTCCAGACTAACAGTTGCGCCCTGCTCAGAACAAGTTTGCAGGTTCTAGAACGGCTACGTGATCACCGGTGTCTCCCTACTCGCGACGGCGTACCTTAGTTCCTGGTTGCCTCTCAAACCCAGCTAGCTAGCTAGCTCCTCTAACAAGTATGGAGAAGATCAAAATGCCAATCCACAGTCAGGATGCTGGAGCTATTTATGTGTGTCAGGTTGAGTATAGTTCCATGCGTGCCATCCACTATGCTCTACACAAATGAAAACATTAAATCCAAGTTGCTGTGTGCTAGCTTCTCAAAATAGCTACACATTTCGAATATATATAGCTGCCCATGTTTCATTAATATACGTTGGTAAAAACTTCCCCACGTGACGTTCTGGTACTGGGTAGCAGTTTAGCAAAGCCTGTTTGGGTTGGACGTAATTAAAAAGTCGACCATGCAGGGTCATGGAGTCATGCAAGACACTAGCGGAAGCGGAGGCGCGTGCGTCATGGCTTTGTTGTTATAGTATTTGGTTTTTGCCAAATCCACAACTTTTACCAAACTATTGTCAAATCTGATCTCTCGACGAACCTATTTTCAAATCTTCCCCTAGGTCGCAGTAAATGAGGATGGAGCCAAACTTACGTAGCTCGGCGGCATCACATTTTGATGTTTTGATGTACCGTCGGTTCGGCGTCAATGTCCTCGCCGCCGACCTAGTTCACCGCATAATTTGGTTGGCACCGACCTATGCTGGTTCGGCTGCATACTCTTTGTCGCCGATCTCGAGGGGTCAGATTCTAAAATAGTTTTGACAGATGTGACAATAGTTTCATCAAGGGTAAATCTGAGGAAAAATACTTTGTTATACTGATCCCTGAATCCCTGATCCGGTCCTATTTCACCTAAGCAAAATTTAAAATACATCATAGTAGTATTATTGTCAACATGTATTCACTCTCTCATACCAAATGTTCCCATCGTTTTGTTAAATGGTTTTAAAACTGTTTAATCGTGAGAAGGTACCGATCAGCAGTACTAAGTTTTCTAAACTGGCCGTGGTTTAACTTGGTTTGCAGCTGCTCGTTCTATTGGACAATTAGGTAATAATTCCATGACTAATTCCAGAATATTAAACATGACAACCGCAACTACTAACATGTGAAATACGAACATACTAGATGTACTAATCAATATGAACAGTAGCATCATATCACAGAACATGTATACAGGAAACATGTTGATCCAACTATGAGAGATGCGACACACGTACTGAACGATTGAAGACATAGTAGCCGTGGTCGATGCAGCGACGTAGTTGGCGACTTTCTTGGCGAAGGCTCGTCGCCACAGAAGATCCTTGCGGCGGCGATCCGCAAAGCCGGCTGGAAGACGACCCGTGGTGGAAGCGGTGAGCAGTCGCACGAGGCCTCTCCCGTACAATCACAAGGCAAAACCTAGATTGGTTCGGTGTGTGACGGCGCACGGTAGTGCATAGCAATAGCTCATTCCCGCAACCCGCGGTGTGTCGTGACGAGACGGACGGACGGTGGCGGGGGAGGAGGAGTGCGCACGAGAGAGCCTTCTGTTCTCAACTAGCACACCAAGTGGTACAACACTCCACTATATAAGGTGGTGCAACTCTCCTCCAACTAGCAATGTGGGACTAAACTTTAGCACCACATTGCACCTCCAAAATTCTGCCGTGCACATGGGTCAATTTTAGATTTCAGATTTGCTTATTTGGTCTGCCCCATATTTGGGCCCAAATTCTGACACGTTCGTGGCCCGCCATCCGCTTGTGTTGGTGTTATGTTCAGGGAGGCGAGCAAGCAGGACGCGCGACGGCAGCTGCCGTTGAGGCGGACCGGTGAGCCACGCATGACCGACGGCAGCGGCCGTGGAGGCGATGCCGGCAAGGCGCACGGCGGCAGCGTCACGGAGGCGGGGCCAACAAGGCGCCTGATGGCAGCGTCGCGGAGGTCGGGCCGGCGAGCCGTGCGTGAGCGGCGAACGGCAGCAGCGGCCGCGAAGGTGGGCTGGATCACAGCCGGCACGATGGCCAACTCGTGGTCCCGCGTGGCGCCCGGCGGCAGGAACGCACGTCATAGCCAGCTGCTCCGGCGCCCTGAACAGCGCGTCGCGAAGCCGCTGCAGTCGGCACCTTCCCGCTGAAGAAGGGTTGCAGCAGGAACAACCCGATCATGCTGCGCCGAAGGCGTGCAGTGACGTGGTGGGCGATGTTCCTGCCCGCTGTCCACGCTGTCCCTGCGCCGCCGAGTGCCCATCGGAGTGCCGCCTCACCGTCGTTGTTAGCGGACGGAAAGCAGTCTGCTTCACAGGCAGCGGGGAGGTCAGGGGCGAGATGGACGAGGAGGCATCACCGACGAACGCCAGGGGGGAGAGCCACGTCGTAGTCCAGTCCTCGCAGGCGATCACCATAGTGGAGAGTCGAGCCGCATCCACATCCTCGCCGGCGGGCGCGGCCAGCTTGGCCGCGGTGCTCCGTGGCTTCCTCCCTAACAGCTACTCGACGCCAGAGCTTGCGATGGACGTGAATACGAGAGGACATCCACAAAGCGACTAACTGTGCATACAAACCAATCTCACCGACCGAGTGGTAACCAAGGGTTGAAAGTGTTCTCAACTGAAACTGTTTCAGGCCATACCCAATTACTTTCTGCAGTAAACCAAACCAAAGCTAGACGGTAGCAGACTCAACCCAGTAATACCCGAACTAAACAAACCCACGTGGAGAACCAACCCAAAACACCCTGTTATACAAAAACCATTCTCAGGTTTAACAACACGGTCGCACGTACGTGGTCCAGGCCAATTGCGAAACCCTGGACTGAAGCGTGGATTGATGTACAGGTCGGCCGCCCGCATTTACGCGAAGCCCCCCTTGTGTACATGTACAGTACCTGCTAACCTAGCGACACGCATGGAATGGATCTAGAAAATCTGAGATGTACAAACAATTTGAGTGTACGGAACACGTAGAAGCAGGGCGTACAAACGGGCGATGCTAATGTTCGCACGCGCGAGCGATAAGCTACGATCGCACGATTTCCGACCAACCTTTACGTCCAGATTTGGAAAAGTCTCTGGTTTCCTAATTAGGCACGCGGGTTTATGTTATTAGCTATTCCCTTTCCTCGCGTATGTAATGCATGATCGAAGCATGCACTAGTTACAGCTTCACATGCACTAGTGGACAAATTTGATGATGCCAGATGATGTCAATGAGATTCTCTACTAATTTGAAATTTTAAAATGTTTTATCTTTCAAACCATAAATCTGACGGAAAATTCGTTTTCACCAATAAACCAGTCGTTACGAGATCTTTAAAACTATATCCCATATTGATATGTATCGACAACTTTTTTTCCGGGCAAAAAGTTACCAATCATGCAGTACGTGAGTTATCAATGGTAAAAACATTAAAAATTACCACCCTCAAATTATATCGACTTTTTGTTCGACATCCTTATAAACTATCGTAATCACACCTTCATAACTTTATCATACTATGTTACGAAAATGCTGATGTATTCTCTCCAATGTTGAAATTTCAAAATGGCTTATCTCTCTAACGACAAATCGGATTGTAGATTTGTTTTCACCAATAAATCAGTCGCGATAAGATCTTCGAAACTAGATCCCATGTTAATATGTTTCGACAATTTTTTTTGAGCTAAAAGTTACCGACCATATTGTATGTGAGTTACCGAGGATAAATGTAAGAGTTACCAAACTCAAAATTATATTGACTTTTATATTGATACCGCTTTGGCAAGTGGTGTGCCTACTTATTGAAAGTAACTAGACTAGCACTACAATATTGTGCAATGTGCATCCGTCTTATTATAAAGAAAATCATACTTAGGCGAGCATTTTAGACATCATACTTAGTCTTATTGTGCAATGTGCATCCGTTCATATTTTAGACATCTAATGTATCCTCATCTCAGAAAATCATACTTAGCCGAGCATATTCAAGGTTTGTATCCTTCCTTATACCTGCAAAAATTGAACGGTGAAATCACACAAACCCCTGGCGATAGCCGAGTCACAAAAGCGACAAAAAAGCCTAAGCAACAGCTTAGGAAAATTGACACACCCTGACCTGGGGCAGAAGGCGGCAGTCGAGTCGAGACGACAGTGAGAAATACATAAGTGATAACTTGGAAAACTTGGCACACCCCTTATCCCGGGCACTAGGTGACAGCGGCGAAAAATCCTTAAGCAACTGCTTAGGCAAATTGGCATACCCCTTTTCTGGGGCACTAGGCAACAATGGCGGAAAAATGTCTAACGGATAGCTTATGCAAATTGGCACACCCTGACCAAGGTACTAGGAAGCAGCTGCTAAAAATCCTTAAGTGAAAATTTAGACAAATTGGCACACCCATGAGACGAGGCCGTAGGTGATAGCTAGCCGACTCTCGACAGGGGTGAAAAAGTCCTAACTGACAACTTGGACAAACTGGAACACCCTGACACAGGGCACTAGGTGACAGCCGACTCTCGACAACGGTGAAAATGTCCTAAGTGACAACATAAAAAAATGGAACACCCCTAACACGGGGCACTAGACAACAATATCGAAAAGTACCAAGGAACAACTTAGCCAAATGAGCACACCCCTGACACAGGGACTTGGGTGGAATCCAATTCGCGAGCGGCGAATAAGTCCTAAGCTATGGCTTAAGCCATTGGAGTATATACATCTACCCTCGACACTAGGAGGCAGCCTTGTCGGATGTTATACAAAATATATGCATTCTGACAACAGGTGAGTGGGTCGAAGGTAAGAGGCAAAGTGTTGAACACTTTAGGAACAAACAAAACTATGAACCATGGTTTGATTGTTTTAAGGACTGAAATGCGAAAAGAACTGTGACGTTCCATTACCGTTGATTCAATTTAAGACTCCGCTCCATTTCTATTCATCAGGCGTGTGCGTTTATGAGACAAATTAATTTTAACTACTCCCGTCGGCCTTCCATTATTAGTAATCGTAGAAACAGATGTATGTAGAACGACTGAAGTACATCAACATACATCCATCATTTTAGCGACAACTAATATGGTACGGAGGGAGCATAATACTTGAGCAAGGATGTGTCAAGTATTTTGTATAGAATTGATAATGAACGAAGCCAGCTGATCCGTTGGGAATTATATTTATTTATTCATTATTCATCACGTACATACGTACATAGAAAGCACGTGACACGACGATACAGAGTACATGGAACAAGCACATGCTGTTACACGTACTTAAATAAAACAGACACCACGACGACGCGCGCGCACTCCAAACAGCATCCTGGCCACACATGTACACACAAGGTTGGATAGTTTAGGTTAGGCACGTGATGAGGCATTTCTCCTCCCAGAGATTGCAGGGGCAGGACTTGTGGCGGCTGGCACAATCGACGAGGCAGGATCCGATGTTTTTTCCGCATTTATCCACACAATCGACGGTGCAGTTCTTTAAGCATTTTTCCACGTTGAGGACGCTGCAGGTTACGTCGCAGTCGCGTAGGCGTTCGTCGCAGATTTTGTTGGATTCGGCGGACTCGCAGATAGCGGGGTGGAAGGCGCATTGTCCCTGGCAGTCCGGTCTTGCGTCAGCTCTGCAGGTCTCCCTGCAGGCCGAGCGTCTCTCGCGGACGCACCTGCTGCCGCACAACAATGGGTGCTCGTCTGGTCTGCAAACGAGGGGATCCTCGTTGCCACCGCACGTGATTTGTTGGCACTTCTCCTCGCATAGTTCTCTTGGCGTCTGGTCCTTCTCCTTCCCCGTGACGGTGGGGCCGCAGAGGGTGGCGAGGAGCAGCACGGCGGCGGCGACCTTGAGATTGGTGGAGTTGGCCATGAGGAAGAGTGGGAAGGCGAGGATCGATATGAGGAATGGAGGTTGGTTGGATCGATGGAGACCACCGTAGTATTTATAGGCTGCGGCGGCACGGGGACCAACTTGCAGGCTTCGCTGACGGCCGATCACGCATAGTGTATGTGAGCCGGCCATCGCTGACTTTGATTTGATAGAGGCGCCATGGAGTTTTTTCTCAGCTCCAGCTAGCTCATCAGATCGCGGATCGGATCGTATCGTATCACGCAACTGCTGGCTGGCAAAAAGGCTACCTCCATGTCGGCGTACATGCACTGCACGGCTTGTTTAACTTTAGTACTACGTGCCATGCACGATGCTCGGATCGGAAGACGCCGTTCCCACGTTGCACGTCCAATTGCATCCACGTTGCACACATCCAATTTAAGTTGACTTGATGTATCCACGCTAGCTAATTCTATACCCGTCCATCTCGCTCAGGTAGTAGTATATACTCCCTTCGTTCCAATTTAATTGACTTGCTATCCACTAAATGTGGATGTATATATACATATAACATGTCTAGATACATCCACATTTAGTGGATAGCAAGTCAATTAAATTGGAACGGAGGGAGTATATACGTACATCTATTCTTGGTCAAACGTAAATGTTGAAAAGCCTGTGCGAATTATAAGTGGGAAATGGATGTAGTAATAAAGATCATCGATCGTAAGAAAAAGTGTGGCCGGCTGTTGCTGATCCGTTGGTAACTTCCTTTATTTCATAATTCATTGATGTACTAACTATATTACCGCCGATGAAATGCCCGCCGAGGTGTCACACACATTACGATCGTGAACGCCATGCCGGTCCGACGCCCCTGCCACGGATAGCACACCGTCCTCTAATGAGATCTCTTGTCTCACCTTTCAGATTGTGTATTGTTTATTTTGGCTACCACCACTGATATTCTTTATATAATACGGAGTGGATCAGATACATTTGTTAGACTCTGAAGGGGCATCTTTATATGTAACCACTTTTTTAAAAATCTAAAAACTCCACATCCAGTCCTCGCATGGTACTTTGTCTGATAAATCATGTTCCATTTCGTAAGACGGTACTTTCTTTTGTGGCCATCGCTTTACCAGAAAAAGCGAGATATGAAAAAATCAGGTCTCTTCGTTACACCTTTGGATAATTCAAGGAAAGAAATACATGCATAGTTTACCTTTACCATATACGTACATTTTTTTTTAGAAAAGGGAATTTTATTAATCCCAGCCTCTGCATCGAGTGATGCACACAGCCGCATTATTACAAAGTTTGATCGTACGGTATAAGTTTACATCTCAGAATCACAAAGATTGAGACAGGCCTCAATAATCAAGCAAAGAAAGGGTAAAGCACAACTACAAAAGTCGACTAGTATGCTGCCACGTATGCCGGGAGAAAAACTCATGTGCCACCCTCAAAAGTCTCGTGCATCCAGCCTCCATAAGCACCCGCTGGTTCGAAGGCAACAGGAAAGCCCATAACTGGATCCAGTGCACCGTCATATGAATAACCTGTAAGACATGAAAAGTTTCTTTCCTGTTAAAAACAAGATTGTTCCTACAATTCCAAATACATCGATCAATCTAGATCAATATACGTACATCTATACTAGCAATACCGCTACATGTTAAATACATCGATCAATCTAGATCAATATTGTTACTACTCCACATGTCCATATGCAAGAGGCTCTCCGCTGCCCATGATATGCGCTACTCTCGGTCATTGAAATTGTGGTTGTTGTTTGGGGACTTGACCGGTAGTAGAAATACGAGTGTGCTTATATACCAGATCTTTCTCCCATCGCTCCGTATTTATTTGTTAACACCGACATCTCAAGCTCAGACATATGGACACCTTGTTCCATGACATGTTTAGTCTTCTCTAGTGTAGCACCATCATCATATATAGTTCATCTTCTTTTGTCTAACTTCCAATTGTCTAACAAGAATTGCATTGAGCTTTATTTGGATTGATTTGCAGCGAAGCAAATTGAGGGAAGCTTTAGATGTGTGAGTAGGGCACCTCTTCATGTTTATGGCATTGTCTGGAAGCCGACTAAGGTGATAGAGCACTATTACATGTTTCACATGTCACATGTGAGCAAAACACTAAGTGGAGTAAAACAAGAAAATTAGCATTTTTTATGGCTTATTCCCAACAACCATTCTGTAGAAATTTTGATGTTCGTAGTGATTGTTGATCACAACAAGGTGACACAACCACGGAGTAACTCACCAAGCCCAGATTAAGAATTAACCCCAAAGAACAAACATAAATGCAACTTACAAACGCAAATGAAAAAATTAAACCTCGATGGTGTCTTCACATTTCGACAACGCACCTATGTCTCATGTTCAGCTAATTAATTTGTTTGTACTTCCATGGTCGCCGGAGCTTCATTTTGGATGTGCATTCCACCTTCTAATTTTATTGGATTACCTTCTCGACATTGACTGCCTTAGAGCTTTGCGGTATTTTTTCACGCCGCCAAAGGCGTGGCTTCACATGAACTCCTCGGCATTGAGCCTACCTACCTCGCGGTGGGCCCCACTGTGGACGACTTGGACTAGCTAGCATTTTTGTACCGTTTAGCAATCGGGCTGAGCTTGGGTCCTATCGGTCCGACCCTAACTGGCGACGAGGCCTAAGCCAGCAGGCCGCAGCTCTACCATGATGCACGAGATGCCATTCTCTCTTTTCCTTCCCGGTCAGCTCACTGCCTTGTTCGCTTCCTAGCGATGGAGTGGGGATGAACCATCGGACTGGCTACGTGGCTGAGATCGCACATTATTAGGATGAAACCTACCAAGGATCCTCAACAATAGTCTTTTAAGAAATAGATGACCTGGAGGTGCTTGAAGCGTTGGTTCTTGCCTAGAGATGGACCTAAACCTATCACACATGTACTTGTGGCCAGCAATGGTGTTTCCTGCATCGGCAGATATTGTCTACAATCCAAAGGGCCAAATGTTACAAGATGGGACACGCGCACACGTTACACAATGTGTGACTATACATATTCCAACAGATCATCGTTTCTAAAAAAACGAAAATCAAATGTACATAGAGGAATGTAGGGACAACTTCTCTGCATGTTGCTTGAACTGGCTAAGGGAGGACTCACATGTTACTAGTACAGTTTGATTGCTCTCCCAGATATTTCTGCTTACTAGTTAATTATTACTTGATCCTCATATAGGTCAAAAGTCAGATCGGGTACATCAAAGACGGGGGCAGAGAGAGTGATAGAGTGATTGTGGTATCCCATAAACAAAATTAGAGTTATTCCTACTACTTCCTCCGTTCTAAATTAGT
Organism: Poa pratensis; assembly: GCA_947311845.1. NCBI lineage: Eukaryota > Viridiplantae > Streptophyta > Magnoliopsida > Poales > Poaceae > Poa > Poa pratensis. The sequence goes on from CAMZMU010000034.1 coordinate 5,017,299, forward strand.
TGTCTTTCATTTGTACAAAAGTGGATGTATCTATACTTGTAACATGTCTAGATACATCCACTTTTGTACAAATGAAAGACAACTAATTTGGAATGGAGGGAGTAGTTAACAACATTTGTTCAAAGAGGGGGGCAGGTCATTTTACATGAAGTATAAGTCGCATATTCTTTAATTTCCTCCAACTAAGAAGCAATAGGGCAGAGCCCAAAGCGTGCATAACTTTATTGACAAATTAACGGTAGGCTTGCATTAGTGAAATAAAAGCAACGCTTCATATCTATATATTCCGAAAGGATGGAGCTATCTTGTCTAGCTAGCAGAGAGAAAAACAACGATATCGAACCTATTGACCATATCTAGCTCTTCGTCCTAGGATGCACAACCATGACTTCTGGTAGTTGGGTCTGTGCATATACCATACGAGTTATCTAGGTAGGCTTGAGAGGCAACCAGGAACCAACAAACCTTCTTATCACAGTTGGGCGTGGTGGATGAGCTCGAGTAGCTAGGCTCGTCTCGCAGTCGTTTTTTTTTTTTTTTTTTGAATTTTCTCGTCCGTTGAGGCAACACAAAAGCGCTTGCCAGCCCACTGGAGGAATAGTCGGAGCCAAGATTGCATTTTGTTCCTGTGTAGGTGCACGGCCTAGCCTTACCCTGCTCTGTCGAAGCCGAACGCTTCAAAATCGGAGAGGGCGCGAGCGCCGAGCGGCGGTCTGGCTTGCTGCCCGTTTGTCTCTGCCTCGTTTGTTTCCCACAAGGCGATTACCTAAGCCAGCTAGTGCACATACTAACATCCCTGCGCCGCAAGAATCTGCAAGCCAGTGCCGCACTGCCCAAACGAGCAGCTGGTTGAATCCCTAGAACTGCTGGCTAGCTCGAAATGACCTCCCCTCACTAGCTTGTAGTGTATTTAGCCAACTCGGCTTGAGCTTATATTGGTTGAGATACAGGGAGCCTCGGCCCGAGCCGGCTCAGTGATACCACGGATTCGGTGATCCCCCTCCGCAGTCGAGATAAGATGTGATATGGTTTGACAAGTTTAACTGTGTTCAGTCTCCCATGCAGAGTATGATTTCACACCTATGCAACTGGTTCTGATATGTGTCGTGTACTCGTGTGGCATAGACTATTTAGGATAGCGGAATAAACATATTGAAGTATTGAGGTTATAAGAATAATAGTGGAATTAAAAATTTGTGGGCTTGGTAATGAAATGGAGACTCATTTGAATGAATAAAAATTACTGCGGGTAGTAATTTTTTGTTGGTTTGAGAAAAACACATCCTATATCTGATATTTATAAAAAAAGAACATCTGGTACAACGTTGATACAACTCGACGCAACACGGTTAATACAAAATGAAAATATGCTGAAACTCATATTGGTCGTCTCTTTCTCCATTCGGTTGTTCGACGGCTACCTGAAATTGAAACATGCACCGAGCAAGAAGCAGGAGAGCGGGACACCTGTAAACGCCCTCGGCAACCAAGGTTTTGAAAACCGCATGATGTGTCTTAAAGGTATCTACTTTTACAATAACTTTTTCTATTATTTTGATCGCTCACTTGCTCGATTAGAATAAACTAATTTGGATTGACGCTGTTTTCAACAAGTTTTAATATTGTGTATATTTATGTGCAAAAACATTATCCAAAAAGGGGAAAGCACGCCATACATTCTTTCGGGAGAAAATGGCCATAGAGCGAGAAGATCAGTAGTCACAGTTTGCAGCCATGTCCAACTCCCAACAATCTGTGAAGGTCTCTAGGTCACAAGTGGTGTCCGCTAGACATGACGCTTCCAGGACTGCTTTCACGATCGACGGCAAAATTTGGCTCTTCTAAGTCTCGGTTTACACTGTCCTCTATGCCAAGGAAGCAATCAACATCCGCGCCCCCCGCAACTAGGTTCTCACCAGCAGTGGCGGCATGCTCTAGCTCTTGGTTATCATAAGCAACCATGTTCTTCGGTGCATGTGTTTCGATGAGTGTTCCTACTGTCTCTGATGCCTCCTACTCCCCATGTAGTGCCACTATTTCCTCTACTCGTCCTCTCTCTCATACTCTCATATGTTTTTCTACCTGAATTCTGAAACTTTCAATACTAGCACAACAGTATCGACCGGTTACTAGAGAATAATGTAGCTTTCTTTTATGCCTTGGTTGTGTGAACGTTGGATAGAATGTCGATGCAACGGGTCGTTTATATATAGGAACACGTTAGTGCTACGTGCACTCCCTTTATTTGTCCTGACGGTACGAAAGGTGGTTGATCTGTGTCCCCAATTTTCTACTCCCAGTTACTAAACTCTTAAATTAGATTAATGTCTACTCTACTCGTGTACCTCTATGTACTCTGCTGGTCTACCCCTATTTATACATTGTTTATTCAAGTCTTCTAGACACAGAAGGCCAAACGATTAAATCTTCAGAAATCTGAGAAATTATTTGTGGGCATGCCTTAATGTTACACGTACAGATGCACAATACTGCACCTCTATAGATTACTAAGGGCTCGCTTGGATTACCGTATAGAATTCCGCTCCGAGAAAAACGAAGGAACGTAGGGTAAATTTACAGACGTCTTTCGCTCCGTATTTTATTTCCAGCCAATTACGGCCCAAATACCCGGCACCCAAGCGGGGCCTAAGGTGGAGTTGTTCTCCAAAGCTAGCGGAGAGCAAGTAGAAGCTTTTTCCTTTTGAGTAATGCATCATTGTGGGGAAATCGCTTGGAACTAAACAAAGCCTTGTGAGTTGCGAACATAGTTAGCTCATCGACATGCTCCGGCATGTTCTTTTGATCTCTCCATTTACCGTTATAGTAGCTAGAGATGGGTTTGAGGCCGCACGGAACTAAGCCGTGTTGTTATCACTGCAATATTGGGTGTCCGGACCATTTTGCCCGGCATTTTCTCAACACAAAATTGAATTCCGCAAAAATTATCTAGGATTACTCCAACTTATACGGCAGATGTTTCTTGGAAGTACCTATTAGGCAACTTTGGCACGACACATCATAGAGCTTCAGTGATGCAAATTAAGAAAGACTGCTATATATTTCTTGTGGTAGACGGAATGCTTATACATTTTCTTCGGAGTTGTATATTTTCTCACACAATGGGAGGTTTCAGATGTGTAGTGTGGCATGTTAGAAATTCACATATTATAATAGTTAGCTATACATAGAAATTATAGAGAAATATAAATTTGGTAAACATATCAGGACAAACATGTAAGAGTCAAATAAGAAAAAACTACTCTTAATTTGGTAAGTACTCTTTCTGACCATGGAGTAAATGATACTTGAAGATACGTACTTGGGATACGCTTTCTTGTCATGGAGGCGCGTGCAAAGTAACAACGCCACACTATTTTTCTGTCATTTTCACAAGGTAGGTCTGGATCCGTCCGGCGCAGGCACAACCTCATCATGCCACCGCAACGACCGACGTGCCCTCACTCCCAACGACGACTCACCACAGCCGCCGGAGCCAGAGAGTGGCGGCTCCATTTACCGCGGTGCCATCTTCCGACCTCGTTGATTAGTCCACCGACCAATAATGCAAGATATACAACGCTGCAATCCTGATCTACGACAAGCACGTCTACCTGTCTTCCAAGATAGTCGCCTGATTCAAACCATTACCTTGTCCAGCCTATCATTAAGCTCATGAGCTTCCATGATCCTTGTGTCTAGCCCAGCCATGCCCGAATTGTTGTGTTTGATTTTGGCGGAATACATGGAAGATGTTTTTGTAGGCAGTCAAGCTAATGCAGGAGGGACTTGGAATCCTCCCGTTGTGACCAAATTACTTACTAGCTTGTTAATTAACAGAAAGAAAGCGCATGAAAGACGTATCTCGTGAGTATGTGTTCAGAGCATGGAAGTGGATTAGTATATAAAGTTGAACAATTAATTTGAATGTTTCCCCGATATAGCTAGGTTGTTCCCTTTTCTTATGGCTGAGACTCGCTGCCACCGTCACAAACAGAGGGTAGTGTTGCCTTCTATTTGTTACATCACACCAAACGGGCTAGAAGGCCAAAGGACTAAATCTTATAACGCTTGGAAAATTATTTGCGAGTGTGCATTAATGTAAGACGTACATAGACACAATACTACACCGCTATAAATAACTAAGATGGAGTTGTTCTCGAAAGCCAGCAGAGAGCAAGTAGAACCTTTTGAGTAATGCATCATTGTGGGACATCGGTTGGAACTAAATAAAATATTCGGGACATAGTTAGCTCATGTTGATCATGCTCTCCGGTATGTCCTGTTAATCTCTCCATGCACCGCTATAGTAGCTAGATAGGTTTGAGAGGCAGCCAGGAACTAAATCGTGTTGTTATCACATCGACATTGGGTGTGCTGTCGGTTTTGCCCGGCATTCTCTTGACACGAGTTTGAATTTGCCAACATTGTCTAGGTTTAGTACAACTCAAATGTACGCAATTCCTGAGACACACATATTAGATAGCTTTGGCACGGTGGGGATAGCTCTTCAATGGTGCTAAGTAAGAGAGGCCACTATCGAATGCTTGTCCTAGATGGACTTCTTCTCTTCTTTGTCCGGAGTTGTATATTTTTGCCTGCAAGGCGAAGGTTCTAAACAGTATTGTGGCATGGCAGGAATTCGCATATTCTAGTTAGTTTGTTATATATAAATGATACAGAAATTTAAGTTTGGTAAACAAATCAAGAGAAACCTGTAGGAATCAAAATAATTACTGGAAAAACTAAATGATGATTGAAAATAACAGATTATCAACAAGACTGCGAAATAATCAGTGAAGAAATTAAAAGTAGTACACTGAACACATATACTAGGGTATACGCTTTGGGAGTTTGAAAGCGTACGATCGCTATTTTCCCCCTCTCATTCCACAAGGTAGGCCAGTCTGGATCCGTCCGGCCAGAGGCGTACCCACGTTATAGGAACAGGGGTCATAGCTCATAGGACACCGAGTAAAAGTGAATTTCTTGATATATTCTATGCATTTGTAGTATGTGACACCCTTAATTTCATGTAAAAAATATGTGCGCCTCATACAGTGAAACCGGGTTATTTTCGCTCTAGGTCCGCCCCTGCGTCCGGCGCAGGCACAACCCCACCGGAATGACCGACGCGTCCCTCCGTTCCAGTCAGCGACTCGCCACCATCGCCTATGAAGCCAGAGAAGCAACCTAAGACTAAGGACAGTTGTTATCGCAACGATGTTGTGTGTTTATTGACACGGACTTGAATTCCCTAGCATTGTTTAAGCTTGCAGCGGCCTAATTGTACATCATTCTTCAGAAGGCGACATTAGGTTGAAGTCTAGGAGGCCTCTATCTAGTTATTCTTGTATTAAACAGCTTCAGAAACTAACTCTCTCCGTATTTATCTTTGGAGTCGCACAATATTGCGCTCCACTCCTCCATGGTTATTGCTTCAAGGCCAAATAACTAAATCTTCATAACTTTGATCAGTCAAAGTTCGTGGATCGGTCGTGTCCTCCGACCAACATTGGCAAGATATAGATCAGCGCCATCCTGATCTACGACAAACACATATACCCATCCGCCAAGACACCCTAGAGGCCAGGCGTTGATTCAAACTGCTAGCTAGCTCATCTATCTTATCAGTAAACTCATGAGCATCCATGATCTCGGTGTCTGGTCCTGCCATGATCGAGTTGTTGCTTCTGATGGAGGCTGCTTACGCAGATGTACTTGTAGGTAGTGGAGCCAATCTAGTAAGGACTTGGAATCCTCTCGTCATGATAAGACTAGTTGAATTCGGTGCGGCGACACGCCGCACCCTTGATGAGAAATTCTGTTGACGGTAAGTAAGTTTGTTTCCTTCAAGCAAATGTCGGACTATTCGAAATAAAATTATGAAACTTGTATGACAATTCGGTCAGTGCAGAAAGTTGTATATAACAAAAAAACTATGCAGTCAAAGAATAAATAAGTCTAAGGCTTCCATAGAATTTCTCATGAAACACTATTCTGACGTTGACCTCAGAGTATCAATGTAGAAGCAAAGTATACCTGAGTTGTCTTTATATTATCCATTGAGCAGTAAACAAATAAATATACATATGCAATCTGGTAATCGACAATATGAATGGGCACTTGCAAATTACATGGCCTAGTTTTGGGGAGGTTCATCTACTTAAGCAAGCGCGATACAACTCTGAATGGCCACTTGCAAATTACATGGCCACTTGCTCGACAATATGAATGGCAACTTGCAAACTTCTCATCATATTTTATAATCAGTAAAAAAGGAGAACTATGTTACAAAAAGTAGGTCAGATCGAGATGGTACATTTAACTAAGTATATTACAAAGCACCAAGAAAATATATGTGTATGGGCGGTTTCCTAAACCAGCAGAGAACAACCACCAGCAAGCAATGCTTGACGGCACTGCCAAGAGAAGAGAACGACAATACACTTACTGGATGTAAAGACTGTATGTAGAGAATAAATTGAGAAGAAACTGAACCATTACTTATCAATTGGAACGTCTCCAGACTTCAGTACATATAATATGATCCCCCAAAACTTTCTTCAGAGTAAAGTAATCAAAATCATGTTCTTTGATGCAAGACAATGAGCTCATCTTAATATATACTGGCTGCAAGATAATGGTCCTGCCGGTCGTTAATCAGAAGTTCTACAAATTTTCATTGAATTAGACATAGTTTATATATTACTTGTGAATGTAACATACAAAATCTAAAATCATCAAATACCTTCAAGTTCATCCAAACAGTGACGCCATGGTCACCCTTACACAGTCTTCGGACAGCGATATAAAGTCTCCAAGTCTTGGAGGTGGCAAAACAGTGTAGACTCATGTCACAGAAGAACTCAAAAAGTAAAAGAAGAGAGCGTCAGACCTGGAAATTATAAACTATGTATTAACAGTAAGTTTTTCTGCATAAGAATACTTAAGCAGAACTGGTCCTCTAGATTGAGCAAAAAATGAAGAGCGTCTTATAACTGCTATCAATGTTAGTGCTAACCAAGCAGCACGGCTTACTTCTGTTGGCAATGCCTGGATGGGCCAGATTTTTTTCAAGATAAGCTAAAGAATCAAACGCACCTTCAGTTTGTAGATATCCAGTTCAACTCCTTTTTTGTAAACATGCAGCCGGAGTCAGAATCAATCGACAGCCTTGAAGAAGCTTCCGACCTGATATGAAAGAGTGCTGCCAAATTGGTCCAGGCAGCCGCTGTCCAAACTCCAGAGGGTGTCAGAATTGATGAAATAGATGCACCGAACAGATGAAATCCAGAGATAGCAACTGACATCAGCAGCGTCGAGATTTTCTTTGCCATCCAATATCTTGTTGGAACACCAAGCAAGATATTTTTCATCCTCTTCACAAACCTGAAGGTAGAAAGAATATGTGATGTGATGTTTAGTGACACTTTCGGTAAATGGTTACTCGACACTTTACATTATCAAAATTCCAATTAAGAATTTGTTGGAGCCAAACATGTTGGAAAACCTGCAGAATAAAAAAGAATAACTAAGAACTGAGTCTACCAATATAAATGCAGCGTGAAAAATTGAGTCAAGGAACCTCGTACCTACATAGTCAACGCCATTGTATTTAACACGTGCAAATTAAAAGGAAAACAACAAATTTCTTCATAATAATCATCTATATTGGTGAAGGCGGAGCTAAATTGCTGAAGACAACTTATCTGAATTAGAAGTCCAAATTTGGCGGATGATATTAGTACCTAAATATTACTTTTTAAAAGACTGTATGACTTCAAATAGATTAAATTTGCACGACAGAGTAGCTCTCCAGCTTCACGGAGGGAACACTAACCCAAAGGAGAGCAGATGGATGACAATTTACAATAGAATAAACATAGCATGCAATCCTAGCTTAGCCTACCTGTTTGCTCAGTACTTCGTTGCCGCATCCCCGTATGACTCTGGTCTGGCTCGTTGCTGCAGAAAAACTATGTTATCTTAGGGATTAATTAAAAGCTAAGGGGCACGGACGCTGGCAAGCGACCTGACATGCTAACTCAATGCCCTACCAAATTGTACTATATACTCTTAACTTTCTCGGTCATCCTGTTGTCATAAAATGCATGCATACTTACTTAAAATGGGAGCACAAACGATCAAAAATCGTTGGTTTAAAATCAAATAAGATGATTTTGTGTACTTATTTTTGATCTTGTGATGCATTGCAGTACTGCAATTAAAACCAGAAAACTATACACTCTAAATTTCTCAGTGATCCTCATACCCGTGGGATAGCTGAAAGTTTCACTCATGCTACACAGTTCAGGCCTGGATGCCTCCTTTCCAAAGATCTAATAGCAGCAGGGAAAGGAGCAGAGCTACCTGCAAGAAGAACAAATTTGAACGGATGAAATATGATGACGTAAAAGATAGTGCAATAAATCTAAGTTGGAATCAAAGGAAAAGCATACAGCATATGTAAACAGAGCCATTCGTTGCAATATTCAATTATTCATTGCAGTCGGAATACATAAGTAGAACCATTTGGAACTAAATAATATAAAATGGTTTATTCCTTTCGCAACCACGTACGCGAATATTAGTACAGCAAGTGACGAAACATAATTGATTTGGCATCCAAAGCCATAAAATCTGATGGTTAGCACATCAAATCAACCATAGATCATAGCAGAAAAATATTTTAATTCATTTTAAGAAACATGTCAGTATAAAACATGGGTGCTTGCATATGGAAGCTGTGTTCATGAATCGAGGAATAATAACCATTAACACTTTCACTTAGAGGTCATGGCATTAATTTTGGAATAAAGTGCATTTAGTTTATGGTAATAAGACAGTAGAAGAAAGTGAGTACTCTCTTATGGCAGCAAAGAAAAGGGAACTGGAAGAAAAGAATAAGCATCCAAATAAACCTAATATGCAGGGACAGACAATAATTTTGGAGAATAACTCCTGGTAGCTTGCATTGCTTTCCACAGTTAGATAGCTGCACAAACTTCAGCTGTGGCAAGAACTAATGAAAACAACATGATTAATTTGATTTTATATTTTTTTTAAATTGTAACACCGGATGCTAACTTGGAGTACGAAGATCGTGCAGTCTATTAAAAATATCATTATTCTCAAATGAAAAGGGTGCGTCAGCTCATGTGAAGAAACTAATATATGAAAATATATGCTAATACTGCTAATATGATGTAGAAACAAATAATTTTGTTGCTATTTCACCTACGTTGCTTATGAAATTGTGAAGCAGCAATGACCTTTTTGCTGGCTTTCTGGAGAAATAAAAAAGAGGTGGTAGCTAGCAAGCTAGGAAAAACATTAATTATCATATGAATGCATCAATTTCCAAAACCTTTTCAGAATGGGACCAGGAGGAGAGTAACTGAAGAATGTCTCATATGGGTTCATAAACGTTTTTGTTAAGTTTCAATTATTAATACTAATTTAAGAAAATGCAAGCAGGATGGAGTAATTCTGATGTAGTAATATGTCAACCAGATGCAAAGGCTATACAGTTCATGGAAATGGATGCTAGCACGTACGAAACATAATTAATCATTGTCAGTTTGATTAGTCACAGCTACAACATAATAACCAACAACGTTTGTATAACATACTGATTGCATCGTCAACAACAGTGCTTAGTAGTTGATGCATCAAGTCACCACTGCAGCATATTTGTTTCATGGAGAAAAATACACGGACGACAGAAAACCACCTCTCACCAAGCAAAACGTGAAGCAACAACTGATGAATCGAAGCAACGTCCTGCACACAAGAGGCAGATATGAGAGATAGTTAAGCAATGATTAAGCGGTTTATGATATACTGCATACAGGGAAAAAAGACGACCAAATCTGAAGTGCTTATGGAGGAACAGGCAAGAGAAGATAAGGGGAAAGAGTACAAAGCGATTTGCTTTCTTAGTTACACAATTAGTGTCGTGCGGGAGGCTTATTGCGGTGGATTGGGGTAGGGTGTTAATGCTTGTTCTCTTAGTGTGGGGATTAGTGGATTACTATACTGAAAAACCAACCCTTTTTCCATGATGGTACTATACTGTAAGGAATTCATGAATGTTATTTGGCACAATGAACATGAACCAAACCTGGTTACAAAATAATTTCAAATACACCTAAATGAAACTTTAAGAGTACGGCAGTGGCAGCCAAGTGATGAAAACGTCAGATAATCCTACTTGGTAGGCCATTGTTCAGATTTTTGCACCATTTAAAAAGAGGCAAGTTGCTTTGTAGCCTCAAGAAAAGAGCAATTAGAAGGCTATTATAAGAGGACACATACAGAAAACATCTTAATAATCCAGCATCGACATTGTTCTATACTGCATGTTTCCTAAAAACACAGATGTTCATTGATGTATGCGTCAGTTCTTCTCTGTGTGGAAACGAATGAATCAATATTATCAGCTGCCAACAATTGTAGCAAAGTATAGCTAAGTAAAGGCAAAGCACACATCTATATATTGTTGATAAGCATGATGTAAACGATTGGGAATAGATAGGCATTCTGCTGTGCCAACTAATGGTACATACCTGCCGGTCAATGAAAAGAAGACCAGCTCGTACATTTCCTTATCTCTGTTCATGCTCTCCCAAATCCATGTGAGGCGTACTGTGACCTTCCATCATGGCCCTCGGGCAGACAATTTTTTACCAAATCAGTCTGCATTCCTGCTGTGAAAATCAGAGAGAATAGCCAAATCATTAAGAGGTAGGAACAGGTAAATGGGATTTACTGAAACAGAAACAGAAGGTTTAGGAAAAGCATAAAATACAGATTTGCGAATGAAATTTATAGGGGCTGACACAATTGGAAAGCCGACACAATCATCATCTATGTCTTTCAGACATATACGAACATAGTGTCATATTTATAAAACAACATTGGTCAGCCATCTTAACTCTCAACGGAAAGAGTAAACATAAAGCTGGCTGCCATCTGTCAGAAGTTTAGAGAATGAAATATGAGAGATGATAATCTCCAACTATTAAAGAAGTAGGAAAGTAAACTATAGCTGTACTGCAACTTTTCATTAGAAATGCAATCAGCACAATAAGGAGACATAGTGGATAGGTAGAGAGCACTCGTAAATATGAATAGAGAGCACTCGTAAATATGAATGAATAATCACTTGTAAGAGCTCATAACCTCAGGTATGACACAAAAATCATCGAACACTCAAGAGACATTTGTGAAGGCTCGTTATCACAAATCCAAACTAAGTGTCATTTAAGTTTAAACAGGGAAGTTCTAAATACATGAATGGTTGAATACAACTGCATGGCAATTACATGTTGCCAAATTAGTTGGTAGTATTAAATCTATTTTGCTAACACCGATTTAAATTTGTTGTGGTGCTATAATACTGCAGTCCAAGACTAAGAAGCTAGCTAATGCCTAAGCCCACAAACTGAATAATGATTTTTCATACATAGGTTCAGATCAGCTTGGCAAGGCATATCTGGTCGAAAAAAATATTCAAATCGAGTAAATTAATGAAGGGAAAAAACGATTCCAGTATCTATTCCATTGCTAGAGCAGGCACATTTGCTTGTGTAGACATATCCTCAATGACCTGAAAAGACAATATGTGCCTTCATGGCAAAAATCACAAATAGAAATAGAAAGTTAGTCAGTAGCTTGTAATATCAACGGAGAGACAAAAAAAAAAACATATGGATGTAGAGCTTTCTGGAATGATCGCATAAAACTAAGCTGACCAATGTGGTAAGGAACACCTTCAAAGAAATTGATAGGGTGTTAAGTAAAGTATGAAGTGTGACCTATTGTCTTTGGAATATTTTTTTTGACTGGGGAATAGGAGGATTAACAGCGGAGTACATGAGGGCAGAAACAGTATGTGGCAAACAAATATGTATGTCTAAGAATTATTCATATATTTTATGAACTGTAGCTTTAACAGGCAAAGGCATAATATTGCATCATCCAACAATAAAGGTGCTAAACTGTAGCTTTAACAGGCAGAGGCATAATGTTGCATCATTCAACAATAAAGGTGATACTGATTTGTGATTTCGCAGACAACAAACTGTATGTATAGAAAGCCCAACAGTGAGTCGAATAAAACTCGGGACTAATCTTGTCCAGAGAAGGATGTGCCGAGGAGAATTTAAAATATTAACCTGGCCAACTTCCAGAAATACAATGTCGTGCTTTATTTTGAACTGTCCAAAATATGAACTACATTCAGAACTAACAACTACGTTGATACACACACCATTTAGTTCAACTAATACTTTCTCCAGGAGCTTGATTAATGACATGATATTTCCATGAAGACTTGAAGCTGAGCACTTGTTTCGATCTGGCGATCAATTGAATTGATCCCTAATTGTTTGTGTACATAACCCAGATTTGAAATCGCACAAGTTCCTCTACTTCGGAAATGCAAAAGAGAATAAATACTTCTGGTAAGACTGCGCAGCAAATATTATGAATAAAAACCAATCTGGGATTAAATGAAAAAAATAAACATGAGCAGAGGACGCATGAGAGGAGGCTCACCTAGGCGTCTGTGGATTAAATGAAAAGCGATGGTTTCCTCGGCCGATTTCTGCTGCTGGAGGGGATGTGGAGGAGGCCGGAGACGACGCCTACGCCTGCGTCCGGCTCCCGCTGCTAGAGGAGAGGTGGAGCAGGCCGACGGTGGGCTGACGGCGCCCGCTCACAGCATTCATGCGGGTGGGGGAAAATCGCCGGCAGCGAGCGACGGCGCGTGAGGGGCGGGAGGGGAGATGGCGCTCCTATGGCTGGCCGTCGGGCACGAGGTGCACGGAGACGGAACGGACGAACGCCGGCGCCGGAGCATGAAAGGAGGCGCGAGGATGGGAGGCCAGGGCGCGGATGGAGGAGCTCGAGCAGGAGACGGCGGTGGCAGCGAGCACGGCCCATGGCCGCAGCTCGGGGAGCCACTGGCCCCCATGCCCTCCTCCTGCCGGCGGCGCCGATCGAGGCGGCGTGGAAGGCCGGTGTAGGAGCACGAGGGCGGCCTCCGGCGACCACCAATCGCGGCGGTCGTACAGCGAGCACGGCGGCCTCGATCGCGGCGCGTGCGCGGCGGCCCAGCTCGCGGTCGTCGGCGTGGAGGTGGAGGACGCAGCGGAGCACAGGCGAGCGCCGGCGGCTTGGCACGGCGGCTCTGCCGAGCTCGTGCTCGGGTAGGGGAGCACGCCTGCGGTGCTGGGGATAGCGCATCGGGGAGGAGAGCTGGGATGGGGAAGCCGTGGCTGTGTTTTCTTCTGTGGCACCGCTTTGACCTTTTTTTTTCTAGTGCAACGTGAGGCTGACAGGTGGGGCCCACCGCGGACTGTAGATTTCTACAGTAACAACTGTAGCTAAGCACAGTAAATCGAGCGCAGAGAGCTCGCCGTTTTGCACAGCTTTCATATAGTTAGTAATTACCTACTAGCTTGTGAGTTAAGAGAATGAAAGCGTATGGAAGACCCATCTCGTGAGTATGTATCCGGAGCATGGAAATGGATTAGTCGGTTCAAGCTGAATTATTTTTATTTGAATGTCATTTCCACGAAATATGTCTAGATATGTTCGGTGCACAATGCCACTCGCTCGCAGCACCGCAATATTAGGGTGGCATCATCTCCTATTCAATACATCTCACCAAACGAGATAGCTAGAAGGACAAATAACTAAATCTTCGTAACACATACAGACGCACAATACCACGCCCCTATAAATTACTAAGGTGAAATTGTTCTCGAAAGCTGGCAGACATCAAGTAGAAGTTTATACTTTGAAGTAATGCATCACTGTGGGACATAGGTTGGAACTAAACAAAACTTGGCGAGCATAGTTAGCTCATCGATCATGCTCCGTGCACCGCAGTAGTAGCTAGATAGGTTTGAGAGGCATCTAGGAACTAAGTCGTGTTGTTATCGCAGCGATAGGTTTTGTCCAACATTCTGTTGACACGAGTTTGTATTTCCTGATATTACCTATAGGATTACTCCAACTCAAATGGACGATCTTCCTTAGAAGAACCTAGTGGGTAGCTTTGGCACGGCTAGTATAACTCTTCAATGGTGCGAAGTAAGAGAGTCCGCTAGCTGATGCTTGTGCTAGATGGACCTTCTGACCTAGTAGTTATTTTTGCCAACAAGAGGAAGGTTCAAGGTTATAATCCTTAGTGTGGCATGACATAAATTCATATATATTCAATTTAGTTCAGAAATGATGAAAATATTTAAGTTTGGCAAACAAATTAAGACAAACCTGTCAGAATCAAATAATTACGGGAAAATTTATGATGATTCAAAAGACATGATTATCAACAACGCTGCAATTTCTTTTTTTGAACTGACGTTGCGAAATAATTAGTGAACCAAAGGAACATCACTGAAGACGTATACCAGGCTATACGCTGGATGTGGTTGAAGAAAGCGTGTAAAGAGGAATACGCCAAGGCTATTTTTATTTATTTTTGTCCCATTTCCACAAGGTAGGTCTGAATCCGTCACAACCCGACTGCGCCACCGCAATGACCGACGCGCCACCTGACAGGATTCAAATATTCAAGTCGGTTCAAAAATGATGAAAATATTTAAGTTTGGTAAACAAATTAAGAAAGACCTGTCAGAATCAAATAATTACTGGAATAAACTAAAATGATGGTTGAAAAGATCAGATTATCAATGGCGCTGCGAAATAATCAGCGAATAACAGGAAGTGCACTGAAGAGGAATTCAGGTTCGGGAATCCGAGCTGTCCCCTGTTCCAAAAAAAAACACGAAGACCAGTCGCTTGCACTTGACCTCCATCAGGCCAGTAGATCGCCACAAATTTCTCCATTGCCGGCGCCGCCGTGCCGTCGCGCAGCCATGATCCGGCTCCAGAAGTGCATCCTCACCCGTCTCCTCTCGTCTTCCGCCTCCTCCCCCGTCCCCCCACTCCACCGACTCCTCTCCGCGGCCGCGCCCGGCGCCGTTTCCGCGAACCCTACCTTCGCCGTCGAGGAGTACCTGGTCGGCACCTGCGGCCTCACGCGAGCCCAGGCCCTCAAGGCCTCCGCGACGCTCTCGCACCTCAAATCCCCCGCCAACCCCGACGCCGTCCTCGCCTTCCTCACCGGCCTCGCCTCTCCGGCTCTCTCATCGCCGCCCTCGTCGCCAAGGACCCCAAGTTCCTCTGCGCCGCCGTGGACAGAACCCTCGCTCCCAACCTCCTCGCGCTCACCGGCCTTGGCCTCTCGCACGCCGACATCGCGCGCCTCGTCTCGCTCGTCCCCGTCAGCTTCCGCTGCAGATCCCTCGTCTCCAACCTACCCTACTACCTCTCGCTCTTCGGCTCCTGCGAGAACCTCCTCGGGGCACTCAAGCACTGTCCCGATAACATCCTCTCGGCGGATCCTGAGAGGGTGAAGGCCAATGTCGCGCTCCTGCAAGAGTGCGGGCTAGGTGCTCGTGACATTGCCAAGATGTGCAACCTTGTGCCACGGCTGCTCAGCTCCAAGCCAGAGCGTCGCCAGGCGATGGTGGCATGTGCCGAAGGCCTCGGGGCACGCCGTGGGTCTGAGATGTTCAGGGAAGTGCTGCAAGCTGTTGGATCTCGCAGCGAGGAAAGTATCGCCGCCCAAGTGGAGTGCTTGAAGAAAACGCTCAGCTGGTCGGATGCTGAGCTGCGCGTTTCTGTTTGTAAGGCTCCAATGGTGCTCATGAGGTCAAAGGAAATGCTGCAGCAGTGGTCCAAGTTCCTCATCGACGAGGCGGGGTTGGAACCGGCCTACATTGCTAGTCGGCCGACTATGCTCTTTCTTAACCTGGAGGGCAGACTCAAACCCCGGTACTACGCTCTAAAGTTTCTCAAGGAAAATGGATTGCTTGATTGCAAGCAGGACTACTTTGATACACTCACAATGACGGAGGAGGTATTTGTGGAGAAATTCATTTACCCTCACAAGGAAGCTGCGCCACACCTCGCTCAAGACTATGCGGCCGCTTGCAGACGACAAGGGTCGACTAACCAGTTAGTACAAAAATGGCAGTTCACTGCTTAATACTTGAATCATGCTTAGAAATTTATTTCTATTGGTCATATGTATTTTTGCGCGTTTTTATTACTTTCCACTTGTTATCTAGGATTATCTTTGTTCCTATATCATGTAACTGACCTTAATTTTAGGCCTACGGTGACACCTTAGGCCCATTGTACATGCTAGCATAAGTGGCAAGTTGCTTTGTTTAGTGATGCAATTATGTGCTTTGATTGTATTTAATGATGCAAGGGGGATAATTATTCTTTTTATGGTTTCAGACAATGATTTATATAATTCCTTTGAGATTGATGAGCCAAAGTTTTCCCCTGTTAAAATGCATGAAATGTGTATGTTATTCATGCCATGGCCCCATTTCAAGCCAAAAAATATATTGGCATGCATTTAAAAAGTAGATGGATTGTTAGAGTTCTCCCTGGATTCTACTGATAGCAGGGAATGACGATATGCTGTTGATGACGATCGAACAATGAGAGAAACATCATGCAAACATGTAAACCAATTGGCATATTCTCATCTCCATGTTTTCTCTCCCTAAAATTGCAGCTGCCTAAACTTTTGGTAGGATGTGGTGACACGGAAAGGAAAACGATGGGTAAGTTGTAACGAGACTACGAGAGAACCTGGTGGGCTGCCAATGTACCAGGTGATATATAAGGATCAAACTAGTAGGTGCATTCTGACAGCAAAGTTAAATCTGAACTCACCTCCCATGTCATCAATGATATGTGCAATGCTATGATAGAGTATGATTCATTATAGCAGTGTTGATTTTTCCTCTTCCTTTTCGAAGACAGAATGTATCCTACATAGGTTGTTCTCAACTGTTGCAGCAGTTATGTATTCTCCGTTTTAGATGTTGGAAATAAATAGAATGTAAGTCCACTCGATCTCTCTGCCTTTCATGGTACTACTATTGTATCGGCTTAGGTGCGATTTTAGATAGCAAGCAACATGGCATTACCCGAGTACTGTGTTGCCTAAATAAAATAAATTATCATCTTCTGTAGAGAAACTGCCATCCTTTCTATAGGGAAAATGCCAATTATTTTTGAAAATGATGCTAATGGTGTGGTGCTACGAGGGCATGAAAGGTTATTTCCTATTCTTTCATGTTCATCACTTGTGTGACTGCCTTGGGACTGTTTGGTACACAGGAAAACCACACATCTTCCATGTGAGACTGACGACCGACACGAGAGGAGAGTGTGAAGGCTATTGTTGCATCTTCACCGAGTAGTAATCAAAAATTATATTACACGCGATTCGTAGGAGGTCTTTATTTGTTGCCTACTGGTCTTGTTTGCTCGAAGAAATGACTCGGTTCTCTATCTGTTAGTCTTATTTGTGTAGATTCCCAGATTCTAGCCAATTCTGGTTTACCAGTACCCATTTGAATAGAAGGGACTGTTTGCGCGTCGATAATCAATCAATGCTTCAGTTGCTTTGCTTTCTACAGTTTGTGTTAAAGGATATCGTAGCTGACATTGTGTATCGTTGACATTCCAAATGCCCATTTCTTACAGCTCCTGGCGTGGATCGGCTGAACATGTCTGTTTGGTAAAAGTCCTCACACTCCATATATGCTGCTCCCAGCAGCGGGTGGTTAGAACCGCTGGTGTCATTTGTATTCTTAATTTAATTTGAACTATAGTACTGAGCATAACTTATTACAGTATGTGTAATGTGTATGCAAGTGATGCCAATTTCTGATGTGTCATACCTGTGTAGGTACAGCACTAGGTGATTGGAAAATAATATTGGGTGGACTATATATTACTACTACGGGAGCGTTGTTGTCTAAACGATAATTTTTTTTTTTTTGCTTTGTATATACCAGAGGACCAGAAAGGACATTAGGTGCCGCAAGAAGTTTTGCCAACCTGAGGATGAGGCTTCAGGAATGCAAACATTGCTGCCTGTTTATATGCTACATGTACCTGTATCATCAGTCAGGTCTAGGCCGCTTGCTTGCTGGACCTGCAATAAATTATGCTTCCTTGCATTTATACGGCTTCAATTTGTTTGGATAAACCGATATACTCTGCTGGCCAAGTACACTGTCAAATGGCACTCTCTAATACAGTGTGCATAATAGTCAGCTCCTGCTTCAGTATTATGCAATGTAACAGGCAGTTCTTTTGGCAGTATCGTGCACTATGTGATACCAAAGTAATATCGTTGGATTTGTATTTAAAAGGTGACTTTTGAATTTGCAACTATTCATCCACGTATAGTTCAAAACTACGAATAAATGTCGATAAGAGTTAAACGTTAGCAAATTCATGCGTGCGGTCCTACATGTACACCGTCTTGGATCTTAGATGTTGATGCAACTGGAAATTTCATAGGACCCCTACACCTGAATGAACTAATGTTAGCCCAGTGGTAACCATGTATTGTAGTGACAGCATCATGCAAACAAACAGACGCTATAACGAGAGAGAACTGCCAACCACACATACCAAACAACGGAACTACATCAGCCCATGCCGTCAATGAGCAAACAAGCCGCAAAAATGCCATCTGTTGCTAGTCAGGAACACATTTACAGGTCTGCAAGAGTGACAAAACTTATTACTGTTAACGTTCCTTCTGGAATAGGAACATAATTTCACAGCTGAGAGGTCCAACGGTGCCTTGCACTTCGTCTTCCTGGAGATGCGGCTGTGGGAAAACGGATGCAGGTTAGATAGGGACGCCGTAGTTCACAATCTTGGTGAGGGCGGAGTTGAGCACGCGCTTGTCCTTCTTGACCTGAGAGGCTAGGCCAGAAATCTGCGAGAACGGAAATAAATATTGGCATGAATTCATATTACAGAATTATCCAGTTTCATCTAAAAAATGACCATGGCTTTGTAAAAGAGACGGGCACAATCTACAGTGGCCGAATTCAGGCACATAGTTTGCGAAGTTAAGGTTTATGACAGTACTAAAATAAGTCAGCACATGAGCTGTACATGGTTGAAAAAGGAGTGGGTACTGACCTCTGATCGAAATTCGGATGCATGTCCTCTCGGAAGCTGATCCAGAATCCCCTTGAGACCTACCGAGGGAGCATTTAATCATATGTAAGATTTAAGAGAAGAAAATTTTCCACACTGAAGTTCCAAGCCACAACACAAAGCAGTGATCTCTGAAGGAATCGCTACACACCTACTGCTTGGTTTTCAATATCACTGATTTGCTTCAGCTCACTCTGAATGGCACGCCCTTCTTCCCTGAGAAGGTGTACATTCATCCGGATGTTAAGAGAGAGAGAGAGAGGATTCAAGGGTGAAACAATGAAAAACATGCCTGAGAGTATTCCATCCTTTCTGGAATCTTCTTTCTGCTGTTGCCGCTCTATCCTGGATTCCATATGCAATAATTTTAAACCATGAGTAACAGAAATATAAGTCAATGTTGAAAAAAAGTATACCGGTTTTCTAAAGAAAGTTACCATCAACTTTTGGCTCTCATTCGACACAAGATTGACAGTTTGCCGCATGTGATTCACTTCAGCTTGGATGCCAGAAAGTAGGGTCTGCAATATGGAAAACTTGTATTAGACAATCCACCTATTTTCATGTCATTTCTAAGGAAAATCAACTTACATTTGAGAACTGAAGGTACCATACAAGAGCATAAAACTGTGTATATCTTTTGTTTTTAGAAACATAATGAATCATATCAAACATGCTTATGCATAGGCCTGTAAGTGGGCAAGCCCGCTTATGTCCGCTAGCTTGCCCACTTGTACCCGCTTAATCAAATGACACTACAATTTCTCCCGTTTAATTCAGCTTAGTTCCACGGCAGATGTCTAGCCCACTTACGCCTGTCAAACAGTGACTCGAGGGTGTAGTCAAGCGGCGGTTCCATTCATCGCTCATAGAAAATCGTAGTCCCATTTAATTAAACGGGTATAAGTGGCAAGCTAGCAGACATAAGTGGGCTTGCCCACTTACAGGCCTACTTATGCAAATAATAAAAGTTGTTCAATAGGTACAGAGCAAGGCACCAAGTAGTACGAGATGGCAAGTTACAAGATGGCGGGTGTAGCTTCCAGAACATGGAGCTAGCAAATATCATTGTCAAGTCACAGTGAAGTACTAAAGTGCGAGCTAATTAAACTGACATATAGTTATTACCTCCTTGCTGACAAACATGCGCCGTACACGTTGGATTAGGTAGCTCCTTGGCCCTGCAATGAATAATGACTGAGTTTCAGTCATACAAAACTTAGCAGTATATAACTCATATAAGAAAGCACACAAATTTTCAACCTTCATGGAACATCATGGAGCAAACTCCCACCAATTGAACAACCTTGTTGTAGTTCAATACCATGAAATGCTACAAGCTATATCTACCCATCATATGTGTTGGATAACTTGAACTGAATTTCAGAGCAGCTTTAACATACCACCTAATCTGATACTATTAAAATAATGCATAGAAACTTTAAAGCCTACAGGAAAATCCCAGATAGTTAAGTGGTTCAAGCGGGTCTCAAGACATTCCAATCAACTGTAAGAAATTACTACTCCCTCCGATCCGAATAAACATTCGCAAGTTGTACTAGTTGGTTGTACGTGAGTAGCTATTTCCTACCGACTCTTTTATCGGATCAGAGGGAGTATAAAATTTCAAATCCTCATTACAGACACAAGGGAAATAGGTTCCCTATGTCGCACCAACAACCAAAACTTCTTATCGCTTCAAGTGTTTATGCATAGAACTCATTTCTTTGTGAATAACGAACAAGATTACAGGATGCAATCAAATTCTAATACAAACAGCTTAGACTTATCCAACATAACACCACGAAGCAAAAGAATTCCAAGGAAATGAGATTACTTTTGAGAAGCACAATTCCTGCAACGGCGGTGAGCCTGCAGCGATGCCTGGATGCTCGATTGCCATGATGACACCCTCTGCGGAGACAGTAAATTGAGTTTCACTATTTGATTCCAAAAAAATACAGCCAGCAATGCACCAAAGAGAAATCCAAATTGAACAATTAGACTACGTATATCTGAACCAAGCTACACATTGATCTTGATAAGGGAATTTTCAGACAAGAAGCACCACGAAGCGCACCTTTGATCTTCCCCAACGCCATCTCCTCGCGAGCAAAGTACTCGTTCTTCACCCATTGAAACTCTTCCTACATCAAAAGAGCAAAGGGAAAGATTGTTCGAGGTTGAGCAAATTTCGGCGAGATCGGAGCGAGGGGGAATGGTTGCCGAGAAGGGGTACCTTTGCGGCGTGGGTGAGGGTGGGGAAGGCGGCGAGGGCCCCGGCCATGGCCGCGTTGGCGGCGTCGGACGCGGCGATGGCGGAGGAGTGGGCGTGGGCGGTGGCGGTGTCGACGGCGGACCTGGCGGCGGCGGCCATGTCGGCGCCGAAGGCCTCGCCCCGGCGCGTGAAGTCCGCGGCCGCGGCCGCCGCGGAGTTGGCAGAGGAGGCCACCATGGAGGAGATGGAGCCGCCGCTCTCTGGCTGCATCGGCGGCGGCGGCGGCGAGTCGCCGGCGGGAGCGGGGGGCGCGTCGGTCATTGCGGTGGCGCGGTCGGGTTGTGCGTCGGATCCAGACCTACCTTGTGGAAATGGGAGAAAAAAAAAATAGGGTGGCGTGTTACTATGGTTACGTTTCCATGCTCAGAAAACGTAGTGTCCGTCTTCAGTGTACTCCCTTTTGTTCACTGATTATTTCGCAGCGCCGTTCATAATCTGGTCTTTTCAATCATCATTTAGTTTTTTAAATAGTTATTCGGATTCGCACAGGTTTGTTCTGATCTGTTTACCAAACTTAAAATGTATCTATCATTTCTATACAGCGAACTACAATGTGTGAATTTCCCACACGCCACACTACACATTAGAGACTTCCCCTTGCCAGTAAAAATATACGGCTCCGAAGAAAAAAGACGAGAAGTCCGTGTAGCACAAGCATTCGATAGTGGACTCCTTCCCCTCGCACCACTGAAGAGCTATCCTCGCCGTGCCAAAGCTACCTATTATGTGTTTCTAAGCAATACAGTCCATTTGAGTTGGAGTAAACCTAGATAAGGTTGGGAATTCAACTTCGTAACAAGAGAATGCCGGGAAAAACCGACGGGACACCCAACATCGCTATGCTAACAACACGACTTAGTTCCTGGATGCCTCTCAAACCTATCTAGCTATTATAGCGGTGCATGGAGAGATTAATAGGACATGGTGGAGCATGATCAATGAGCTAACTATGTTCACCAAGTTTTGTTTAGTTCCTTCCAATGGATGTCCCACAATGATGCATTGCTCGAATGGGAAAACTTCAACTTGCTCTCTGCTAGCTTTTGTGAACAACTCCACCTTACAAATTTATAGAGGTGTAGTGTTGTGAGTTTGTATGTGTTACATTAATGCATGCCCAGGAGTAGGCCAAAGTTAAACAGACCAAGCATTTGGTGAGATGTATTGAATAGGATACGACACCAACCTCTGTTTGGGCAGCGAGTCTTACCCATAAGAAGAGGGTCTCGTTAGTTATGGCGGTGACATTGTTCACCGAACATATCCAACCTATTTCGTGGACACGAAATTCAAATAAATAGTTCAACTTTAATGACCAGTCTAGTTTCATACGCTGAACACGACATTCAAATAAATAGTTCAACTTTAATGACCAAGCATGAATAAGCTATATATGGGTTCATACAATTGGCATTTCCGAATAGAGTAAGCTGCAGAAAATGCACAAGCAGGTTCAAAAACTTTCAGGTCCTTGTAGTTACAACTTGCCCCTTTTATCTAAACAAAACAAGCATCCATCATGCTTCCTGAATGACACATTGGTAAAAAATTAGCAGATAAATACAAGCCTCGCCACATTAATTAATTCTGGGATAGAAACAGTTCAGGAATACAGTAAAAATTTGCATTGCACTGGACCGTTAAAACCAGAGATAATATATATCGGATGGGTGGAACTCTATCCGATCAGTCCAACAGTCTAAACTTGCTTCCAACTGACCAAGCTGCTTCAGAGTTCACCCAAATTTACACCTGAAAGATCCCATCTGTTCTTTACTGGACTGAGCAGAAAACTTGCAGTAGGCTTGTCCACATACATGCTGAAAGAGATGCTGCTGCTTTTACTCGACTTGTTATTTGTTCAGGCTGCCTCAGCTTGTGACACAAGGAAAGCTTCAGGCTAGGGCAAAATCAATTTGTTGCCGCAGCAAATCAGTCCCAAAAGATGTACCGGAAGAAACTATACCTCGCCAATCCACAGCCAAACAGTGCAAGATGCATTTGAATCAAATAAATTAATTCTAACACATAAACCCCACCCCAAAACCCCTGCCCAAACCCTATGGTTGTCGTCTGCTAACGGTGCATTTTACTCTCAAATTAATTGGAGTTAAACGTACAAATTACTTTTACCTCTTATTTGTTCAGGCTGCCTCAGTTGGGCTTGCGCTGTCTAATTACATGCAATCCCTAGGACAATAAACAGCTTGCAAAATTCAAACAGAATTTCTAGGACCTTCTCTGAATAAATCTCCTGCCAGTGTCAGTCATGCATACTTGTTACTGAAGGAAGCTTGTGGCCAAAACATCATCAAGAAACAGTAGGAGCTTATCTGAACAAAAGCTCCAGCCGGCATCTGGTCATGCATACTTGTTACTGAAGGAAGTTTCAAGCCAATGCATCATCGACTAGACTAGCAATCCTTCAGGTCTGACTCCAGATTGATAGAAATCTACATTCAGTAAACCCGTTAGTACGCTCTGATCTCTCACCTGGTGAAGTAACTTCATTCATCAATCGATCATTCCCTTGCCTGCATTGCATTATATCGCTTCTGTAAGTCCACAAGCACCAAAGAAGGAACGCATAACTGACTTTCATTTCAAACCGGACCTCTTTGTCGTGTTACCGCATGCACACAGCTGCGATCTCATTAGTTCCAACTTGTACAGCTTACTGTTTCTATCAGGAACAAACAAATACGCACCATCCTTTCCTCACACAGCTAGGTTAAAATTCTGAAAGATTCTATAACTATGTGACAGTTAGTACTTGTATGTCTAGACTGAGATTTACCCCCAAGGTGACTAAGAGATGACGATCAGTATACCTGAGAACATACTAAATTCCTATAAATGTTATGACGTCATCTCTGGGATCATCTCTTAGCTAAGGTAAAACAGTCTTCATTCTCTTTTCTCAATTCCAGTGTACTAGTCTTTAAAAGAAATTATAACCGGAAGCAATTATAAAAGAGCGTCTAAGAAACAAAGTATATATAAAACAGAGGATGGTACATTAGACTCACCTTACAAGACTACCATTTTATATACCTAGTGGGACAATGATAGCTTGTCAACAGAAATGATACTAGACTACCACTCCACTATTCAGTTTTGAGATTGGGTTCCCCTGCAAAGAGTATCAGCGAGGGAAATCCAAAACACATAAGAGAAAATAAATGAAAAAACTGATACAAAAGCGCTTAAAAAAACTGATACAAACAACTAGTAAACAATGAGCCGCTTTCACAACAGTTAATGTCTTGTAAATAGAAATATTGCAGAAGGAAGTGAGCTCTTTAGCTTACAAAACCGGAGCAAGCAACCAACATACTAGAAAAAAAACTGCATCCTTTGTAGGGAACAGCACATTGTGGTCATCAACAAATCAAAAATAATTTTGCACAGAAAAACAAACCCAGAATTTTCATCCAGAGGTAATATTTGAGACTTCATATCATATGCCAAAGTGAGAACCTTCTTTCATGGAAAGATATATTGAGGTTTGCACTGAAAACTGCAAAGAACATTTAAGAACATAAAATGCAGTATGCAGATATACTAGTAACTAATACTTGAAAGCAACTGCATAATGACCTGGTCTGTGATCTCACTCTCTTAGTTCCAGTACACGTGTCAATATGAGAATGAAGATGTACAAGATAGCAGTGTGATGTTTTTTCTTATCTACCGAATGATGTGAAGAACATACCAGAAATCACAAATCAGATTATCAGTTTCATCCCAGATTACCAACACCAAATCAACATGTAACTAACATACATACTATAGCAGACATCCACCACTTAGTTAGGGCAAGAACACCAAGTCAGGTCTTGTCGGCCTAATACGCAGAGTGAAAAAATCATTGTGCCATACACAGTTACCCGTTTTCATGCCCATTCTTGGTTCATGTAAATCTGAATCTAGTAGGCATTTCCCCTCTGCAGGCTGCTGCATAGTCTTCAGCAAGGTGCGGTGCAGCTTCCTTATAAGGGCATACAAACTTCTCCATGAATACCTTCTCACTGATCATGAGTGTACTATAGTAGTCTCGGTCTTGATGTAGCAATCCAGTTGCCTTAAGAAACTTAAATACATAGTACCTTGGCCTGAGCCGACCCTCCAAGCTATAAGAGAGTATTAACGGCCGATTAGCAATGTAGGCTGGTTCCAACCCCACCTCAGAGATAAGGAATTTTGACCTACTCTGCAGACTTTCCATAGATCTCATCAGCACCGGTGGAAACTTAGAAACAGCTATGCCCACTTCAGCATCCGACCACATGAATGTGTTCTTCAAGTGCTCCACTTTGGCGCTATCTTCTCCTCGCCGAGGAACACAGCAACGCGCAGTGCATGCCTGAACATCACAGACCCACGGGGGACACCAAGATCTTCGGCGCACGCCACCATCTGCCAGATGCGGTCCAGATTGGTGGTGAGCACCACATGCCTGAACATCCCAGACCGACGGGGTACATGTGAACCTTCGTCACATGCCACCATTGCCTGGACACCTTCCAAATTGGCGGTGAGCAACCATGGGTAAGAAATGCACTTATGCACAACTCGGCAATATGGCAAGCATCTAGCCCGCAATTCCTTAGAAACGCAACATTGGGCTTGACCACCTTCTCAAGGCTGCGTACGAGGATATTGGTGTTGCACCTAAGCACCGGGAGAAGGTCCTCGTAGGAGCCGAAGAGGGACATGTAGTACTGTAGATTGGAGACGACGGATCTCAGCCGGATGCTGGCGGGGTGGAGCGAGACGAGGCAGGTGATCTCGGAATGCGACAGGCCGAGGCGAGTGAGCCCGACGAGGGTGGGGGTCAGGGTTTTCCTCGACGCTGGCGCAGAGTAGCTTGGGTCCTTGGCCGCGGAGAGGAGGCGATGGAGTGGGGAGATGGGGCGGCGGACGGGGAAGAGAGGAGACGGGCGAGGATGCAGCTTTGGAGGCGGAGCATGGCGACGGCGGCGGCGTGGTGGCGCCGGCGAGGGAAAGCGAGCGCCGCCGTTGGTGGCAGAGAGAGACTCGTGAAGACTGGTGCGTATTTCTGGTGTTTCTGTTTAGGGATGAAGAGTATGGCCCAACTCAAGCGCATGGCCTTGAGCACAGTTATGGGCCCCAAAAAGCTTCAGAGTTTCACGGTTAACATTCAGCTCAGCTCCGATTAGAATCTCAAAAAAAAAAAAAAAAACTCAGCTCCGATTCAAATTTGTTCCAATTGGTTAAGATAAATGTTGACTGCAATGGCGAGTTTAGCTCCGGCTGATGATCTACAGGTAAAGCTTGCAAAATTCATGCATCGGATTTGCGTGGCGTCTACGTCTACCATTTTTGCGCCTATCATTTTATGGAAAATACAAAACACTTTGTGTGATAGTAAATTGGCGCATGAATCTCAGCCCTTGTTGATGCCATATCTTCGTGGTGTCGTTGTAGGGTTAAAGATATCAAACTCTCAGACTATTTATTGTAATGTTTTCATTTTTCTTGACCTTTTGGGAGTATCTCTCCCTTACACTATTTTCTTTGTTTTTGAGGCTCTCTCTGTAATTCTTAGTTTTTGTGAGTTATAAAATATTTTAGGGTTTTCCCTAAAGTTTCATGGTAAATAATCTATAACAAAAATTACCACTCAAAATTACATAACAAAGATGAATGATAATCCAAATTCATATCTCATCCTCAGTTATAACTATAGGGGATCCTGCCATATTACGGGCTTTAGTATTTGAGCACAAATTTCACCAAGTAACAAAAATAAATTTACTACTAGAGATAACCTATTCTCATGAAATGATGATAAATAAGATACTAGCTAGGAAAACCTCTCGGATCCTTTTCATATTTGGACATGAGCATTCAAGATTTAGTAAGGGCATAAATCCTCCTGAATCAGGCCTCAAAACATTTGCTAGAATGAGAAAGAGAAGCCATTTAGGCCTAATCCCCACTAGCACAGAAACCATCAATGGGTATACTTGATTATCATGGTTATCAGGTAAAACAAAATTAGGATTATGAGGTGCCAAATGTGAATAACTGTCTAACTCTTTATGAATCATACCATCAATTGATTCAGATCGTTCAACATGATTATTATCATATCATTCCATAAGATAATTCAAGCAACTGCAATGCCAAAAGGCAAAATTTAAACCAAGTGATTGATACATCTGGAAAGCCTACACACGCTAGCTAGCTCTAAAATTCCATGTACCAACTCCAGATGTAAAATCTTGACCCGAGTATTCTTGAAGTAAATAATCTGTTTGATCTAAAAATGGTAAATAATCTAATCAAATTGAGCAGCAGCTAGCAGGAAACCATGAAGGAACGACTAACATGCATCCTACTCCGCGGAGCTGCCGGCTTGGACGACGAAGAAGACGTAGGCGCCGAAGAGGCGGGTGCCGCCGATCACTGCTGGCCTGCCGTGAGCATTCTGATGGAGGCCATTGGACCCCCGCTGGCTGCGCCACAGCCATGATCAAAAGCTGCAGCGGCAGCAGCAGAGAATGTCCAAAACGCCATAGCAGGCGGACAGATGGAGGAGCTGGTGCAGCAGGAACAATGGCCGGCCGTGAATGAGGAACTGGGATGGCGATGGTCACGACCGAGCTGTCAAGCATCTCAACGGCACTGTCAGCGGCCTCCTCGTCGTCGTCATCTATGACAATGACGGTGGGGCCCGCTGGCTGGACGGCTGAGCAGAGTGCAGCAGACGAGGGCAGGACGCTCCACACACGTGCATTCCGCGGCTTGGTTTTGGCCCAGCTGGTCTCGGCGGCCAGCCGCGGCTTCTCTCCCCTCCTGCTGCTCCGGAAGCGGCGCCAGCGGGTTGGCAGGGGCAGGCGGGCGGCAGCTCCTCTTGTGCCCTTTCAGCGCCCTAATTCGATCGAAGATCTTGGAGCATACGGGGCACACATGACGTGCCGTTGCTGGTAGAGCCAGGACGACGTCACCTTGGCCACCACCTCCACCATTCGCGGCTGGCGAGATAGCGCCACCACGATCACCCTGATCACCTCCAAGACGCGGGAAAAGCGGCGCGGGGTAGGAACAGCAGCTCCCACGCACGGGCTTGCTTCTCCATAAGCGCCGCCGCACGGTCTTCCCTGGTTGAAGGCGGGGCGGGGACGGTCGGCGATGGGAGCTTCTCGGCGGCCATGGGAGGCGGACGACTGGGATTTTGCAATAGCCTACGAAGAGAGGACAGATCAGCCCGGTAGCTGTGTGGAGGTACAAAATGGGAAGAAGCCTGACTGTATGCAGGAAATAAGTAATTACTTGACAAAAATACTTATATGGTGGGCCCAGTGTTAATTACGGTGACGACGATATTCGGCAGCGTTAAATTACGGCGAATCTCCAAAGATTTTATGTTGTGCGGACGTCCGTAGACTCTACAATGTGGACGATAGAAACATAAGTGAAAGTGATCTCACCTTCCATGAATGTATTATAGTATCACCGGATTATTCTACCGAGGTGGTTCAGTATGGGTGTGTTTCGTTGGTCGCGAGGCCTCCGTACAGGCTTTTTCACCGAGGAACTGGAGCTGCCTCTGTCGTCAGCAGCGGCGGCAACCAGGTTCACCAAGGTCAAGTGCGTCTGATCAATCATGCACAGCTCCAGTTTGTAAGCCAGCCAACAGTGGAGATAGATCGGTTCAAGGTTCTGAACAGTTCCATACCACAAAAGGCATCTTTGCATTGGCATTTGCTTCATCAATTTTGTCCTCGGTCGTATGTCTTAGATTTACCAGGCCTGCAAGAAGTTGCAGAAGGTTTATGAGAAATGTACACTTTCATGGATAAATGCAATCATATAGTTTAGTATGCCAACACCTCATTGTTGCAAAATACATTGGAGACAGGGTAAGTACAACATAAGAACTGGCATGCTGATTAGGAGAATGTAACCATTATAGTTTTCAAACGGTAAACCTAAGATTAAAATGTTCAGTAAAGATTTCGGAATTTAATGGGAGAAGGTAAAGAAAAATATAACTCAATTCAGAAAGAATAAAATGATACAAAAGATTTCTGTTCTAACTACAAACCATGGAAGCAAAGCATGATGCACACAAATATTGATAAACATGCAGATGTATTTCGTGATCTGTTCTCTCAGGATAGAAAAGATTGTAGATAGCTCATGATTCATGTCGTCCAGTATCACTTCCATCTTGATAAGTTTTGGTACAACGGCAGTACTATAAGACCGAGACAGTTGCGAAGACATGATTTTACAACACTGAATATATATGCCATCTAGGGGGAGCAATCTTGCATCCATTAATTCCTAACTTGGCGGCATGCATTGTTGACTCAATAAAATTGTACACATTAAGTTGACACAACATAATTTACCGGTTATCCTGCTGGCATTTTGGGCTCAATTCGAATTAAAACTGAAAGCGTAACCTGCTGCCAAATTCAACAGTCCATTGAACAGCATCAGCTTTGTTGTCCAAAGCTTTCAGTAAGCTATTCTGCAACAATCCTCCTAGAAGCATTGAGTAAAGTGAAGACTGTTTTCAAACATCAGAAGGTTCCCAGTGTACAACAAAAATGTTCAGAGCACGCGTTTTTACAGGGCGAAAAAACAGAATTTTCTGCAGTGTGAAAGTAAGTTGTCATGCAAGTAATTACGTTCAGTGTTGGCATTTGTAGCAGAAACTAACATCATTTAGGCTTTTTGAACAAATGTCCAAATGTTCCCTGTTTTGTATTTGACTCGATATGGCAAACCCTATTTGTTGGGCACGCCCCTGATTTGGCTGCACTTTACAGGACTGTGTAAGTCAACGCACTACATGGTTTGGATTTGCAATTACTTTTGAATCATGCAGAGTTCATCTCCTACAACACAAAGAGCTTTCGAGTATGCAGCGACAGACTGACGATCGCATATAAAGGCAGAAAATTCAATGCCCACTTACATAAGAAAGAGACAGGAACAACCAAGTTAAGAAAGGAGGGTACCGACAGGAAACCCATTGCGAGCGTTCGATCTTGAACACCCCTACGGTGCAAAAACCTGACAGCGTCTACCCCCCCCCCCCCCCCCCCCCCCCCCCCCCCCCCACAACCTAACGACAGGAAACATAGCTCAGTTTTGCAAACAAACCAAAGCTCACGAAACAACAGCGCAAATTCATGATTACCTATATGAACACACTGGATTGTGCATTAGTGGATCAATCAACTAACATATATGAACACACTGGATTGTGCAGAAAGTATTAAGCTCCAAAGCATATTCATCCCTTGATGAAAACAGGTTCTGAAGCCTACAAACCATGGAAGAAAAACATAATGTGCAATTTTTTTGTTAATATCCAGATAGCTTTAGGGATCTGTTCCCGGGACAGTAAGATTCTAGATAGTTGATATACTCCTCATTAACACTTCAAAGCATTTTGCAGAACGCCCTCATCTCACTCTCTTCGCTCCAGTATGTGTGTAATTATAACATGAGGATGGACAAATTCATAGCAGGATGGACAGATTTGTACGGACAAATTATAACTTGACGAATTAAAAATTACACTATAGAAAAATTGCACCGATTCTAGTTGGGGATTGGAGGATTCAATGCATTTTTTGCTCTTGCAGTGAATTGGCTTGGCTAGGGATTTGCTTGGTATAATTCACAGTGTTTGTTCTTTTCATCTGGTTTAATTCACAGTGTAATCACACGCACTGACTGAACAGCATCCAAGCAAGTTCAGTGATAGGTAGAGAGCCAAACACTCTTCTTCAGCCATTCTCCAAGGTCAGCACACCAAGTTTCATTCCATCCATGAAAAACGTTGTCACTTGCCACAAACTGCAGCAGCTTGGTGCCCAGCACAGCCCAGCAAGTGATCCAGTAGCAAACAGTAAAAATCAAGTTAATAGATAGCATCACCAGGCCATGTTACGTAAAAAACAAGCCACATTTCTTGCCTTCCAAAACGGTCCAGATAAAACAAGCCAACTCCAACAGCCATCATCAACTCTATTATTCAAAGGAAGGAAAACTCAAGGTTCCAAATATTAGTATAAGAGCAGCTCATCACCTTCCACATTGTATTTTCTGTTTTCATGTTTATTCCTCACCCGGCCTCTCTAAGGCCTAGGCCGCGACCAACCAGGTTCATTATAAACAAGAGGAGATATGTGCTGATATCACTGTACCAGAAGTTGTTGCCGGAGGAAAGGAAAAAATAACAAGGATTTGTCACCCTGACGAACCTGTAAATGTGCTGAATTCTTACCAGTAACAGATGAACATGCAAACAAACAGGTAGAGTACACGTGCCAAAGCAGAGATCAACCATGACCATAAAGAGCAAGCTAGCCTCAACAGGGGCTGACTTTTGACAAGCTAAAATGGATGAAACAGGAGATCTCATGAATATATAAGGTGCAAATGAAAATTGCAAAAGTATGTGCAATAGACAGTAACTGGTATAATAATTGATAGACAGCTGAGAAGCAATCTTCTCATGCAGACTAATTATCTGAACCATGTTCAAATGTTATAAATGAACGCTCGTGTCTACAAAAAATATTCTAATTTGAGACAGAAGAAAAATGAAAATCTCTCCAAAAAAGAATTGGATTATTAAGTGTTTATCTCCTACTGGACAAAGTGCTCATGCTTTCAGAAGGTTTACTGCCACAGCCTGACAATCACATAAAAAGGGCATAAACTTCAATACATACTTCAGATTATAGATAACAAAGTCAGTACCTACTCAAAGGGATGTTTACTTGTCATGAGGAAGTGCAGGTGCATGCTCGCAGATTCAAAAAATCCCGTATACAATGAGAAGACTAATATAGAAGGGGACAACAGTGGCCTGTGATGAGAAAATGTAAATGACAATTCAACTATGCCTACAACATATCTCTTCCTATCTAAGGCTTTCAAGCATTATGGTGGACCAACCAATAACCATATATCAAGACACTGGATTTTGCAGAGAAAAAGCAGTAAGATATAATTTTGTTTGTCCTCTCATAAGTTAACAAATAGCATAATAAAGTATTGAGTTGTGAAGCACATGAATTCAGAAGCAATGAAACAATGGAATCAAAGCATACTGTGCGCAAATATACATATAGATTTAGCGATCTGCTCGTGTGAAGATATAGTTTAGCCTCGAAACCTATATAGCTGATAATCCACGTCATCATGTATGACATCCGCCGTTAACAAGTTTTAGTACAAAGGTCAGCAGTAAAGCTCGATATAGTTGTGAAGATATATATTTACAATACTGAAAATAGATGCCATCTAGTTGAAGCCAGATTGCATATG
Source organism: Poa pratensis (assembly GCA_947311845.1). Classification (NCBI taxonomy): domain Eukaryota; kingdom Viridiplantae; phylum Streptophyta; class Magnoliopsida; order Poales; family Poaceae; genus Poa; species Poa pratensis. The sequence goes on from CAMZMU010000034.1 coordinate 5,049,973, forward strand.
TTAATGCCTAACTCCAGTTTCAGTCAGACAGCACACCTATGCCATACGCGCAAGCCAACATCGCTCAGAATGCATTAAATTCAAAACAGAAAATAATTAATTGTGGAATGGTCTGTTCTCACATTTGCTTAGTTCCAAGTGTTAAAAGAATGAGGATGAACAGGTTCATAACCAAGCCATAGTTTATTCTCTACTACAGTAAATGATAACGTTGCATATCAGTATTCAGGAATCACATCCTCAGTTTCATCAGGGGTTAGCAATGACCATACAAGCATCTAATAGAGTAGACAACCAACATCCAGTATTCTAATTAGGTAAAGAGCACCGAAATAGGAATTACCAGCTTACTACACAAAGTCAGCCAACACTTCATTGTGCCATATACAGTTCACCAATCTCATAGCCTGTTCTGGTTCATTTAAATCTGAAACTGATCGGCACTTCGCCCCTGCAAGCTGTTGCATAGTCTTCAGCAAGGTGCGGTGCAGCTTCCTTGTAAGGGCATATGAACTTTTCCATGAATGCCTTCTCCGTGATCGCGACAACTGTATAGTAGCTTGGGTCACGCTTGACCAATCCATTTTCCTTGAGAAACTTCATAACATAGTACCGGGGTCTGAGCCGGCCCTCCAAGCTACAAGTGAACAATGCCGTCCGATGAACAATGGAGGCTGGTTCCAACCCCACCTCGGAGATCAGGAATTCTGACCGACTCTGCAGAATGTGCTTAGATCTTGTCAGCATTATCGGAAGCTTAGAAACAGCCATCCTGACCTCGGCATCCGACCACCTAAACGTGCTCTTCAAGTACTCCACTTTGGCAGCGATCTTCTCCTCGCTGAGGGACGCAACAGCGTGCAGCGCGTGCCTGAACATCAGAGAGCCGCGGGGCACACCTAAACCATCAGCGCAAGCCACGATCGACCGGACACACTCCGGGTTGTTGCTGAGCATCCACGGCACAGCTATGCTCAGCTTGGCAATTTCGCAATCACCTAGGCCGCAGTCCCGCAAAACCGTGACGTTCGGCTTCATGGTCCTCTCAAGGCTGGATGCGAGGAGACTATTGTTGCACTTCACCGCTCGAAGGAGGTTCTCGAAGGAGCCGAAGAGGGGCATGCAGTACTGCAGGTGGGAGACAATGGATCTGCAGCGGAATCTGTCGGAGGCGAGCAGGAGGCGCGCGATCTCAGATCGCGATAGGCCCAGAGCAGTGAGCTCTGCGAAGTTGGGCGTCAGCGTTCTCTCAACGCTGGCGCGGAGTAACTGCGGGTCGTTGGCGACGGCGGCGGCGACGTCGGCGGTGGAGAGGCCGAGGCCGGCCAGGAAGGCGAGGACGGCGTCAGGCTTGGAGGGGGACTTGAGGTGGGAGATCTTCCCGGAGGCCTTGAGAGCCTGGTCTCGGGTGAGACCGCAGGTCTCGACGAGGTACTCGTCGACGGCGAAGCGAGGGCTTGGGGAAACGGCGGGCGCAGCCGCGGAGAGGAGTCGGTGGGGAGGTGAGATGGGAGAGGCGGAGGGAGATGAGAGGAGGTGGGTCAGGATGCACGCACGGAGGCGGAGCATGGCCGATGCGGCGGCGCGGTGGTGGTGGCGGCGGCGGCGGCAGCAACGGCGAGAACTCCGTTGCCACTGCGTGGGTTGCAGTTACTGGACTGGCCTCTCGTCTACTGCATTTCAATTGGAAGCCCACACGAAGCCCAGCAAATAGTTGGCCCGTTTATTATTTCCTATGTTAAATTTGGCTTCTACCTTCACCCATCTAACAAAAATGATATATTCTCAAAATAAAATCTAACGTACATGCTTACCATATAAAGATGTAATTTCTCAACAACAAAAATTGATGTAGGATCTGCCTCCACGTTTTCCACTACATTGTAGGTCTCATTGACATCTACTAGCTTCAAGCAGCCATGCATAGTGGCTGGCGACCAAGATCCGCGACCGCCGTAACCTTCTCCGTTGAGAACGACATTATCTTCTCCATTTATTTTTCGCAGAATTTCCCATCGTAGAACTTTTGGTTAGCCAAACACTTCTCTCATTAGTGTCTAGCGAAACACGGCCCAGCTGCACCCAGAGTGACTCGCTCTCTTGCCGACCCTATCGGCGCCGGTGCTGCTCCCACCTCCGCCCGCCGTGCTCCGCCAAGAATCTCCCCACGATGGAAGCCGCCCGGAGAGATGTCATGCAGCCATGACAGCCGGTGGCAATGCGCGTGTGTGATGATTTTGCTCGTTGACACTAGATGACATTTATGTTTATATATTTTTGGTAACCAGCGTGTGAATTATTTAATTCCGCATGAAGACCAGTTCTTGGCTCCCTGCATGTCCAGTACCACAAGATCCGATGAACACTTCTTATTATCAGTGTATATGGTGTGTGGCTTTTTGTGATTTTTGTGTGCATCGTTTGTAGTACTTTACTAAAAGAGATGCACAATATTTGAATGGATGATGAATTCACGGTCCACTCAATGGTATAAGAGAAGGTATGAAACCATTCATGAGCAGTGAAATTCATTTTCGCATAGGGTACACGTCCCATAGTACTTTACCAAGCAATGACATCAAATCAATGCAAAAGAAAGAGTGCAACTCACCAACCAATCTCACGGAGTGCATATATGGGCGTCAATATATAACCCGTCATCTTCACACTAGTAGTAGCTGCTCGATGATCTACCACAATCGATTAGGCCGTAATGAGAAAGACATAGCAGGTAGTTGCCTTGAGAGACGGGACGATAAGAGGAGGAGGACATGAAAGCAAAGTCCATTAGGGAATATGAGACACCAGGAAGGAGGGCGCCAATGCTCAGTGGAGAACACGACTATCGGACAAGGGTGCAAGTAGTTTGACCACAAATTCACGCACCAATATCCACTGCGAGTCACGAGTATTCTGACAACATATAGCATAAGCTGGGATTGCTAGATTAAAGAAGACTCGGTAGATTGTGCTACACATGGACTGGCTGGACTTTGTCACCTTCTCTAGCCATGCGGATCGTGATCACTAATGAGATCTCCATCAAAGTCTTGCCACCAAACAGAACAACAATAAGCCTTATATAATTCTGGATATACATATTTTCTAGGCTGCCTTCCGTGAAAGAAATAATTTTTTGGGCACAGATACAGCTAGCTGGTTGCACTCCGAAGCAAAGAAAGATCTTCATGGAATGTGTCAAGAGGAAATAAAAAAAATGCTATGGAAAAAAGGACCTCGAGCCAAGTGACTGATTTTCAACTTACCCTCTTTTGCATCGAGTTATGAGTTTACTTTTTTCAAAGAATTTTCATCATCTTGGTGATGAATGGTTAGCTTTTTTTTTTGTTGAGAAACTGGTGATGAATGATTAGCTGGACAATAATATGAGCGCACGCTTGAGAACGAGAAAGCGTAAAGAAGCAAAAGACGTCTTTCGTTAGCGCTCTCTCGCTGTCTCGCCGATCCCAATCGCCGGCGCCGCTCCCAGGCTCCCAGCTCCGGCCGCCCCTCTCCGCAGTCCTCCGACTAGATGCCGCGCGACCGCGACGAGCCGGCGGCCGTGCGCGTCTACACGGTCTGCGACGAGTCCAAGTAACCACCATTCCCCTCCATAACCCTAACCCAGCCTCTACCACGCCGCTAATCCAACCGATTCGGTCGCAGGTACCTCGTCGTCCGGAACGTGCCGGCCCTCGGATGCGAAGACGAGCTCGGCACCCTGTTCTCGACGTACGGCCCACTTGAAGAGTGAGCCACCAGCGGCCCTGAAATTTCACATCTTCCTTGTTCGTCCTGCTAATGTTTCATGCTCGCCATCTTCGTCTTGGTGTTCAGGTGCAAGCCCATGGATGCCGAGGACTACGAGGAGTAAACGGACGTCTTCTTCATCAAGTTCTCGCAGGTCAGCAACGCGAGGTGACCAATGCTTGTCATTCAAGCGTATGATGTTTGCTCCTCTGTGGTGATCAATTGTTGGTGATTGTTTGCCGAGGTAGTACTGTGTTTGTCACACATGGTTTAGATGGTTAGGTGTCGTGGATATCTTTCTCGTGTTTTCTGCTATTACTTATCTGATTTGTCAGATACATTTCTGAATATGTGATCGAAGGATGCATGTAGCATGTCGATCCATTGGACATTCTCTGTTTTGTGATTATGTAATAGAGTGAATAAAATTTGAGACTTATCATTCAGCACAAGGGGCGTGACTGAGCAAGGGCGACTACGTCCGTTCGGCCCTGAAGCTGGATGTCCCCGGCGACCCGGAGGACTTCCCCGGCCAGAAGCCAGCAGAACAACTGTCGTTCAACGACATTGTTCCGGCGGACATGGCGTTCGCATGTCCTTGGTCTAAGGCTAAGGACGAGCGCGAGGAGATCGAGCGCCACGCCGCCTCCTCGAGCAGGCCGAGCGTCGCCAAGCTCGCCTCGACAACGCCGCGCGCACCAGCGTCACCGTCCTCGAAGACTCCGACGAGTGGAGCGGTGGCGACGATGGAGCAGGACCTAGTTGTGCCTCGGACGCGCCGCCCAACGACTCCGACGACGGCGGCGACGGCGACTACATGGCGTTTTACAGCCAGCTGGGCATGTTAAGGCCGTTTTAGTTCTTAAAATATGTAATCGGCTTAAATTTGTGCGAATTTCGCCTATATTAATGAAATGCATCTAAGTTTTGTTATATTTCATCTAAATTTTAGTTTTTGAATGTTGGGCTTAGTGTTTTGGGTTTTGCGGCTGGGAACCGGCGTCCCCCAGGCCGAGAAATAGCGCCGGCGGCTCACCAGAAGGCCCAATTTCGCGCTAGAAACGGGGCCTGGGGCGCACACGGCTAGAGATGCCCTTACATTTGTATACTAGTAGAAAGTGTTAGTTATTTTTTGTTGTAATTTTTTATACTAGTATAAAGCGGATTTTTTCGATCTCCCACCCATTTTATTTACCCTACAAAATCGCTGTCCCAAAAAGGGAATTGTATTATTTATTGAGGTTGTTTGTGCAAGTAAAAAATTGAATCTTTGTTCACGTTTTGGCGTCAAAAGGGAATTGTTTCTCGATCGATTCACTTATAAGCGGCCGAGAGAAAAGGGAATAGTACTACGTGTCTTGGATATGGCTACAAAATCTACTAGCCTTGATCCTACCTTTTTCACGTAGGTTAACAACATGCATGTACACCCTACGTTCTTGCACGAAGCTGCCACGATCGATCGATCCTCCGCGCGTTCACCAAGGTGGACCTGCCATATCGTGGCTGTCGGAATCGCGCGAGCGATCGCTAGCCATCGCGCGTGCGAAAGCTAGCCATGCCCGCTTGTCCTGCCCTGATTGAGTTGTTGCTCTCAGTGAAGGCGGATGACATGGACGATGTTTTTGTAGGCGGTCAAGCTAATCTAGTAAGGACTCATAATCCTCTCATTATGATCAGAGTACCTACTATCTTGTTAACTAACCGAATTAATGAAAGTGTATGGAAGACGAATCTCGGGAATATGTGTTCAGTGCATGGAACTGTATTAGTCGTTAATTAAGGTTGAACTTTATTTGAATGTTGTTCCCACGAATTAGTCATGGATATGTTCTGTGCACAATGGCACCGCCATAACTGAGACGTTCCCTCTTCTAATGGGTAAGAATTGCTGCCATCACCGCAAACAGATGGTGGTGGCATATCCTATTCAATACATCGCACTAAACACGGTAGCTATAAGGCAAAAGAAATAAATTTGTCCTATTATTTGCGGACATAAATGTAACGCGTACAAGCTCACAATACTATACCTCTATAAATTACTAAGGTGGAGTTATTCACAAAAGCTAGCAGAGAGCGAGTAGAGAAGTTTTTCCTTCCAAGTAATGCAACATTGTGGGACATCCACTGGACTAAACAAAACTTGGTGAACATAGTTTGCTCACCAATCATGTTCCGCCATGTCATTTAGATCTCTCCATGCACGGATACAGTAGCCAGATAGGTTTGAGAGGCATTCGGGAACTAAGTCGTGTTGTTAGCACAGCGATATCGGGTGTCCTGCCGGTTTTTCCTGACATTCTCTTGACACGAATTTGAATTCCCCAACATTCTCTAGGTTTACTCCAACTCAAATGAACTGTATTTCTTAGAAACATATAAAAGGTAGCTTTGGCGCGACGAGGATAGCTCTTCAACGAGGCGAGGGGAAGGAGTCCGCTATCGAACGCTTGTGCTACACATACTTTTTGTCGTTCTTCTTCGGAGCTGTATATTTTTACCGGCAAGGGGAAGTCTCTGATGTGCAGCGTGGCATGTGAGAAATTCACACATTGTAGTTCGCTATATAGAAATGATGGATAAATTTTTAGGTTGGTAAACAGATCAGGACAAACCTATGTGGAATCAAAATAATAACTATTTTAAAAAACTAAATGATGATTGAAAAGACCAGATTATGAAGGGCGCTGCGAAATAATCAGTGAACAAAACTACAAAAGGAAGTACACTGAAGACGGATACTAGGGTATACGTTTTCTGAGCATGGAAGCGTGTCCACTGTAACACGCCACCCTATTTTTTTTTCTCCCATTTCCACAAGGTAGGTCTGGACCCGACGCACAACCTCACCGCGCCACCGCAATGACCGACGCGCCGTCCTCTCCCGCCGGCGACTCGCCGCCGCAGCCAGAGAGCGGCGGCTCCATCTCCTCCATGGTGGCCTCCTCGGCCAACTCGGCAGCGGCCGCGGCCGCGGACTTCACGCGCCGGGGCGAGGCCTTCGGCGCCGACATGGCCGCCGCCGCCAGGTCCGCCGTCGACACCGCCACCGCCCACGCCCACTCCTCCGCCATCGCCGCGTCCGACGCCGCCAGCGCGGCCATGGCCGGGGCCCTCGCCGCCTTCCCCGCCCTCACCCACGCCGCAAAGGTGCTGCCTTCTCTGGACCATTCCCCCTCGCTCCGATCTCGCCGAAATTCGCTCAAGCTCGAACCAATCTTTTCCTCTGGTATTTTTATGTAGGAAGAGTTTCAATGGGTGAAGAGCGAGTACTTTGCTCGTGAGGAGATGGCGTTGGGCAAGATCAAAGGTGCGCTTCGTGGTGCTTCTTGTCTGAAAATTCCCATATCAAGATCAATGTGTAGCTTGGTTCAGATATGTCTAATTTTTATTGAATTTGGATGTCTCGTTGGTGCATTTCTGGCCGTATAGTTTTTAATCAAATAATGGAACTCAATTTACTCTGTTTGCAGAGGGTGTCATCATGGCAATGGAGCATCCGGGCATCGCTGCAGGCTCCACCGCCGTTGCAGGAATGTGCTGCTCAAAAGTAATCTCATTTCCTTGGAACTCTTTTGCTTCGTGCTGTTATGTTGGATAAGTCTGTGGTGTTATGTTAAGCTTTTTGTATTATAATTGATTGCATCTTGTAATCTTGTTCGTTATTCACGAATTCAATGAGTTTTATGCATATGCACTTGTAGAGATAATGAGTTTTAGTTGTTGGTTGCAACATGGGGAACCTATTTCCCTTGTATCTGTAATGAGGATTTGAAATTTTGTAATAATTTCTTACAGTTGATTGGAATGTCTTGAGACCCACTCGAACCAGTTAACTATCTAGGATTTTTCCAGTAGGTTTTAAAAGTTTCTATGCATTATTTTGATAATATCAGATTAGGTAGTATGTTAAAGGTGCTGTAAATTCAGTTCAGATTATCGAACATATAATGGGTAGATATACGTGTACCATTTCGTGGTACTGAACTACAACAAGGTTGTTAATTTGGTGGGAGTTTGCTTCATGATGTTCCATGAAGGTTTAAAATTTGTGTGCTTTCTTATATGAGTTATATGCTGCTTGTTTAGTATGACTGAAACTCAGTCATTATTCATTGCAGGGCCAAGGAGCTACCTAATCCAACGTGTACGACCATATTTGTCAGCAAGGAGGTAAGCACTATATGTCAGTTTAATTAGCTCGCACTTTAGTACTTTACTGTGACTTGACAATGATATTTGCTAACTCCATGTTCTGGAAGCCACACCTGGCATCTTGTAACTTGCCATCTCATACTACTTGGTGCCTTGCTCTGTACCTATTGAACAAGTTTTATTATTTGCATAAGCATGTTTGATATGATTCATTATGTTTCTAAAAACAAAACATGAACACAGTTTTGTTCTTGTATGGTACCTTCAGTCCTTAAATGTTAGTTGATTTTCCTTAGAAATGACATGAAAATAGGTGGATTCTCTAATACAAGTTTCCATATTGTAGACCCTACTTTCCGGCATCCAAGCTGAAGTGAATCACATGCGGCAAACTGTCAATCTTGTGTCGAATGAGAGCCAAAAGTTGATGGTAACTTTCTTATCTATAGAAAACCGGTATACTTTTTTCGACATTGAGTTTTATTTCTGTTACTCATGGTTTTAAAATTATTGCATATGGAATCCAGGATAGAGCGGCAACAGCAGAAAGAAGATTCCAGAAAGGATGGAATACTCTCAGGCATTTTTTCATTGTTTCACCCTGTTGCCACCTCTCTCTCTCTCTCGATATAACATGGGGATGAATGTACACCTTTCTCAGGGAAGAAGGGCGTTCCATTCAGAGTGAGCTGAAGCAAAATTAGTGATATTGAAAACCAAGCAGTAGGTGTGTAGCGATTCCTTCAGAGGTCACTGCTTTGTGTTATGGCTTGGAACTTTAGTGTGGAAATTTTCTTCTCTTAAATCTTATACATATGATAAAATGCTCACTGATAGGTCTCAAGGGATCTGGATCAGCTTCCGAGAGGACATGCATCTGAATTTCGATCAGAGGTCAGTACCCACTCCTTTCAACCATGTACAGCTCATGTGCTGACTTATTTAAGTACTGTCATAAACCTGAACTTTGCAAACTATTTCCTGAAGCCGGCCACTGAAGATTGTGCCCGTCTCTTTTACAAAGCCGTGGTCATTTTGTTGATGAAACGTAGAACTCTGTAATATGAATTCATGCCAATATTTTTTTCCCCTTCTCGCAGATTTCTGGCCTAGCCTCTCAGGTCAAGAAGGACAAGCGCGTGCTCAACTCCGCCCTCACCAAGATTGTGAACTACGGCGTCCCTATCTAACCTGCATCCGTTTTCCCATGGACGCATCTCCAGGAGGACGAAGTGCAAGGCACCGGTGGACCTCTCAGCTGTGAAATTATGTTCCTATTCCAGAAGGAACGTTAACAACAATAAGTTTTGTCACTCTTGCAGACCTGTAAATGTGTTCCTGACTAGCAACAGATGGAATTTTTGCGGCTTGTTTGCTCATCGACGGCATGGGCTGATGTAGTTTTATTGTTTGGTATGTGTGGTTGGCTGTTTTCTGTCGTTATAGCGTCCGTTTGCTTGCATGATGCTGCCACTACAATACAGGTACCACTGGTTAACATCAGTCGTTCAGGTGTAGGGGTCCTATGCAATGTCCAGTTCCACCCCATCTAAGATCCAGGACGGCATGTAAGACTGCACGCATGAATTTGCTAACGTTCATTATTTGAAATATGTGCGGATCAACAGATGCATATTCAAAGTCACATTTTTAATACAAATCCAGACTTTGGTATCACATAGTGCACGATACTGCCAAAAGAACTGTCTGTTACATTGCATAATAGTGTCATTTGACTGTGTACTTGGCCAGCAGAGTATATCGGTTTATCCAAACAAACTGAAGCCCTATAAATGCAAGGAAGCATAATTTATTGCAGGTCCAGCAAGCAAGCGGCCTAGACCTGACTGACAATACATATACATTAGGAGCTCTCCCCAGGCCATCATCTGTTTTGGACGTGCAATCGCAGTCTAATTACATGTAGCTTATAAACAGGCAGCAATGTTTGCATTCCTGAAGCCTCATCCTCGGGTTGGCAAAACTTCTTGTGGCACGTAATGTCCTTTCTGGTCCTCTGGTATCTACAAAGCAAAAAAAAAAAATATTGTATAGACAACAACGCTCCAGTAGTGATAATATATAGTCCACCAATAGTATTTTCCAATCACCTAGTGCTGTACCTACACAGGTATGATGCATCAGAAATTGGCATCACTTGCATACACATTACACATACTGAATAATTTATCCTCAGTACTATAGTTCAAATTAAATTAAGAATACAAATGACACCAGCGGTCTGACCGCCCGCTGCTGGAAGTAGCATATGGAGTGTGAGGACTTTTACCAAACAGTAAGTGTTTAGCCGTCCACGCCGGGAGCTATAAGAAATGGGCATTTAAAATGGCAACGATACACAATGTCAGCTACGATATCGTTTAACACAACTGTAGCAAGCAACAGAAGCATTGATTGATTATCCACGTGCAAACAGGCCCTTCTATTCAAATGGGTACTGATAAACTGGAATTGGCTAGAATCTGGGCAGCTACACAAATAAGATTAACAGATAGAGAACCGAGTCATTCTTCGAGCAAACAATACCAGTAGGCACCAAATAGAGACCTCCTATGTAATATATTTTTTGATTACTACTTGGTGAAGATGCAACAATAGCCTTCACACTCTCCTCTCGTGTCGGCCGTCAGTCTCACATGGAAGATGTGTGGTTTTCCTCTGTACGAAACAGTCCCAAGGCAGTCGCACAAGAACAGGAAATAACCTTTCATGCCCTAGTAGCACCACACCATTAGCATCATTTTCAAAAAGAAATGGCATTTTCCTTATAGAAAGGATGGCACTTTCTCTACAGAAGATGATAATTTATTTTATTTAGGCAACACTGCACTCGGGTAATGCCGATACAATAGTAGTACCATGAAAGGCAGAATCAAGTGGACTTACATTCTGTTTATTTCCAACATCAAAAACGAGAATACGTAACTGCTGCTACAGTTGAGAACATAGTATTTAGGATACAATCTTTCTTGGAAAAAGGAAAAGGAAAAATCAGCACTGCTATAATGAATCATACTCTATCATAGCATTGCACATATCTTTGACGACATGGGAGGGGAGTTCAGATTTAACATTGCTGTCAGAATGCACCTACTAGTTTGATCCTTATATATCACCTGGTACATTGGCAGCCCACCAGGTTCTCTCCTTACAACTTATCCATCGTTTTCCTCTCCATGTCACCACATCCTACAAAAAGTTTAAGCACGTGCAATTTTTGGGAGAGGAAACATGCAGATGAGAATATGCAAATGGGTTTACATGTTTGGCCGATGTTTCTCTCATTGGTCGATCGTCTCCAACAGCATATGGACATTCCCTCCTATCAGTAGAATCCAGGGAGAACTCCAACAATCCATCTACTTTTTAAAGGCATGCCAATATATTTTTTGGCTTGAAATGGGGCTATGGCATGAATAACATACACATTTCATCATGCATTTTAACAGGGGAAAACTTTGGCTCATCAATCTCAAAGGAATTATATAAATCATGGTATGAAACCGTAGAGAGCATAATTATCCCCCTTGCACATTAAATACAATCAAAGCACACAATTGCATCACTAAACAAAGCAACTTGCCACTTATGCTAGCATGTACAATGGGCCTAAGGTGTCACTGTAGTGCAAAGACATATAGCTTGAGTGCTTGACTCAAAGCGACACAACGGGCTGAATTTTGTACATTTGCAAAAGAAAAAATTGAACCAACAGTTTGGTGCCATATGTAGTTTTCTGAAGAGGTACAGTTTCATATATGCAAGCACTGACCATGAATAGTAGAAAAAATGACATGCCATATCCATTCGTTAACGACAGTTGTATATGATAAGACTAGTTCAGTTTTTGATAACGTTTTAGTCTCGTACAGATATAGGTTACATTTTCAAATTTAAGAAGTTCCCAATAAAGTAAGGTCAGTTACAGGAAATCAAAACGAGCAAAAATACATATGACCAATAGAAATAAATTTCTAAGCATGATTCAACTACTATTAAACAGTGAACTGCCATTTTAACACTAACTGATTAGTCGACCCTTCTCGTCTGGAAGCGGCCGCAAAGTCTTGAGCAAGGTGTGGCGCAGCTTCCTTGTGAGGGTAAATGAATTTCTCCACAAATACCTCCTCCGTCATTGTGAGTGTATCAAAGTAGTCCTGCTTGCAATCAAGCAATCCATTTTCCTTGAGAAACTTTAGAGCGTAGTACCGGGGTTTGAGTCTGCCCTCCAGTTAAGAAAGAGCATAGTGGGCCGACGAGCAATGTAGGCCGGTTCCAACCCCGCCTCGTCGACGAGGAACTTGGACCAGCGCTGCAGCATTTCCTTTGACCTCATGAGCAACATTGGAGCCTTACAAACAGCAACACGCAGCTCAGCATCCGACCAGCCGAGCGTTTCCTTCAAGCACTCCACTTGCGCGGCGATACTCTCCTCGCTGCGAGACCCAACAGCTTGCAGCACTTCCCTGAACATCTCAGACCCACGGCGTGCCCCGAGGCCTTCGGCGCACGCCACCATCGCCTGGAGGCGCTCCGGCTTGGAGTTGAGCAGCCGTGGCATAAGTTTCACAGCTTGCAATGTCACGAGCACCTAGCCCGCAATCCCGCAGGAGCGCGACATTGGGCTTCACCCTCTCAAGGTCCGCTGAGAGAATGTCATCGGGGGCGGGACAGTGCTTGATTGCCCCGAGGAGGTTCTCGTAGAGGAGCCGAAGAGCGAGAGGTAGTAGGGTAGGTTGGAGACGAGGGATCTGCAGCGGAAGCTGACGGGGACGAGCGAGACGAGGCGCGCGATGTCGGTACGCGAGATGCCAAGGCCGGTGAGCGCGAGGAGGTTGGGGGCGAGGGTTGCGTCCACGGCGCGCAGAGGAACTTGGGGTCCTTGGCGACGAGAGCGCGACGTCGCGCCGGAGAGGCCGAGGCCGGCGAGGAAGGCGAGGACGGCGTCGGGGTTGGTGGGGGACTTGAGGTGCGAGAGCGTCACGGAGGCTTGAGGGCCTGGGCTCGCGTGAGGCCGCAGGTGCCGACGAGATACTCCTCGACGGCGAAGTTAGGTTTCGCGGAAACGGCGGGCGCGGCCGCGGAGAGGAATCGGTGGAGTGGGGAGACGGGGGAGGCGGCGGAAGGAGAGAGAGACGGGTGAGGATGCACTTCTGGCGCCGGATCATGGCTGCGCGACGGCACGGCGGCGCCGGCGCCGGCAACGGAGAAATTCCGGCAGTCTACTGATCTGATGGAGTTAGTGCAAGCGACTGGCCTTCCGGTTTTTTCTCTATCTCTTTTTTTTTTCAACAAGGACAGGTCCCGATTCCCGAATGAACTATGTTTCGTCTTCAGTGCACTTCCTTTTGTTCGCTGATTATTTCGCATCGCCGTTGGTAATCTGGTATTTTCAGTCAACATTTCGTTTTCCCCAGTAATTATTTGATTCTGACAGCTTTGTAATTAATTTGTTTTATTGAACTGAAATTTGTCTATCATTTCTGAACTAACTTGAATATTTGAATTCATGTCAGATGCCACACCGCATCATAACCATTTCCTTGCTGGCAAAAATATACAGCTCCTATGGTCGGTCTAGCACAAGCATTAGCTAGCGCTAGCGGACTCTCTTATTCGCTCCATTGAATAGCTACCATGAATAGCTACTAGAAGGAAAAGACGCGCGTTGCCGCGTCCGTTCTAATACAACTGATGATAGATAAACAAACAATTTCGTTAGTGAAACATTCGTAGAAAATATTAGCAATAATGGAGAAATATTACCATTGGCTCACTCTTTTGCAACACAATCACTCAGTCATCCTCACCCTCACAAAAAACAGAGAAGTAGAGAATTGGGAAACTTATGTCAGTCGTAACAAGTTTAGGATACACCACTCAAAGAGAGAACATGACCCCACATAAAAAAGCTTAAATTCTACATATACTCATTTAGACAATCAAGATACGAACACAATTATAAAATGTCATGAAAGTTAAATTATGAACATGGCTGCGTGACGGCAACCGGCGCCGGCAATGGAGATATTTCCGACCGTTTTGCTGGTCTGTGGAATCAGGTGCGAATGGTCAGCTCAACTGCAGGAGAATGGCCTCCAGGGTTTTTCCCTCTCTTTTTAGGTAAACCTTTGAATTCGTATATAAATTGCATCGATAAGTTTATATCATCTGGACCGGTACTGTTTACTACTCTCGTAAAGAATGCGAAAATCTTCCAAATTAACCGAGCTATAATAATTTGAAGTGTTTTCTTTTATGAAAAGGGGCGTGCAGTTAGCATTGTTCTTCTAGTGTATTTTAGAAGAATTAGAATAGATTATCCTGAATTTCGAAAAATCCCAGAATCCGGTTACTAACACTCCCTCCGTTGTACATTAGTACATGTAAGATGTTTTAGATGTTAGACATGTTGTCTAGGTGTATACTAAAATGGATGAACATACACATTAATTTGTCTAGAAATATTGTGTACATGTGATATGGACAAATACTAAAACCTTATATTTAGAAACGGAGGGAGTTCTATTTTGTAAGTGATAATCTCTATAAATCTGCTACCAACCACCTTCATTTTTCCTATATCACTAACTCTAACCCAATGCTATGTATTGTAGGGGAAGTGTTTTGTTTGTGGAAATTTGTAAAGCAGAGATTCTATACCGGCTTTACTCATAACAGTTCTCCTGATTGTTTACGTAATTAAATAATCTACCAAATAAATGAATTTCTAGAAGAGCCCACGACTCTATCAAGAAGTAAAATTTTATCAACCCATCTAAAGTCAACATTGCCATTGCTTTTGTCAATCTGGTTTGATTCTGAGGTGTATTATAGGATTTTAACTAGATTATCCTAGTTTTATTCCGAATCAAGTTTCGTAGTTCCTATTTCATTGTGTATCTTATAAAACCCATTCCATCCTACTTAACGTCGTAGCCGCCAAATGGTTAGCATAGAGTGTGGGTTAGCTATTCCAAAACGAGCGCGTGATAAGAAGCAGAGATCGGCAGAAAAAACCAAAGAGTCGATGTATTTGACAATTAGGCACGAACTGATGTACCCAAACCTCATTATCTATTTAAAGAACATGCTTGAAAAATATGTAACAGGCTAACATCTAAATCACCATCGCTCTATCGAGCAACAAGAATTCAAATCAAAATTAAAAATATTAAAAATAGATTCTCGCCAATTGAATGAAAACGAAAAGAAATACTCTTTACGAATAGACCAATATAAATTGGGCTACGAATCTGGTCGAATATCATCTTCTCCTACAACATCACGTTTTCTGTTTCAAAGCTGTGTTATCATCTTCTCCTACAATCACGTTTTCTGTTTCTCAACGCTGTGTTTTCAATTCCCAAATTTAACGAGCTTTTTGTTATTTAAAAAACTCAGAATATCGAAATATTTAAACCAAGATACAGTCATCGGGTGCATCACAACCAGGTTATACCGGATATGTTCTCCTTGGTGGACAACGGGTGGAGCATACAAAAATGAATAACATATAATGCGTTTCATACATTGGCATTTCCGAATAGAGTAAAGCTGCAGAAAATGCACAAGCATGGTTTCAGCAAACTTTCAGGTCCTTGTAGTTACAACTTGCCCCTTTTATCTAAAGAAAACAAGCATCCATCATGCTTTCTGAATGGCACCATTGGAAAAAAATAACAGATAAATACAAGCCTCGCCACATTAATTCCGGGATAGAAACAGTTCTGGAATACAGTAAAAATTGCATTGCACTGGACCTTTAAAACCAGAGATAAATATATATCGGATGGGTGGAACTCTATCCGATCAGTCCAACAGTCTAAACTTGCTTCCAACTGACTCAGCTGCTTCAGAGTTCACCCAAATTACACCTGAAAGATCCCATCTGTTCTTTACTCGACTGAGCAGAGAACTTGCAGTAGGCTTGTCCACATACATGCTGAAAGAGATGCTGCTGCTTTTACTCGACTGTTATTTGTTCAGGCTGCCTCAGCTTGTGACACAAGGAAAGCTTCAGGCTAGGGCAAAATCAATTGTTGCCGCAGCAAATCAGTCCCAAACAGATGTACCGGAAGAAACTATACCTCGCCAATCCACAGCCAAACAGTGCAAGATGCATTTGATCAAATAGATTAATTCTAACACATAAACCCCACCCCACCAAAACCCCTGCCCAAACCCTACGGTTGTCGTCTGCTAACGGTGCATTTTACTCTCAAATTAATTGGAGTTAAACGTACAAATTACTTTTACCTCTTATTTGTTCAGGCTGCCTCAGTTGGGCTTGCGCTGTCTAATTACATGCAACCCTAGAACAATAAACAGCTTGCAAAATTCAAAACAGAATTTCTAGGACCTTCTCTGAATAAATCTCCTGCCAGTGTCAGTCATGCATACTTGTTACTGAAGGGAAGCTTGTGGCCAAAACATCATCAAGAAACAGTAGAGCTTATCTGAACAAAAGCTCCAACCGGCATCTGGTCATGCATACTTGTTACTGAAGGAAGTTTCAAGCCAATGCATCATCGACTAGACTAGCAAACCTTCAGGTCTGACTCCAGATGGATAGAAATCACATTCAGTAAACCCGATTAGTACGCTCTGATCTCTCACCTGGTGAAGTAACTTCATTCATCAATCGATCATTCCCTTGCCTGCATTGCATTATATCGCTTCTGTAAGTCCACAAGCACCAAAGAAGGACGCATAACTGACTTACATTTCAAACCGGACCTCTTTGTCGTGTTACCGCTTGCCACACAGCTGCGATCTCATTAGTTTCCAACTTGTACAGCTTACTGTTTCTATCAGGAACAAACAAATAAGCACCATCCATTCCTCACACCGCTAGGTTAAAATTCTGAAAGATTCCTATAACTATGTGACAGTTAGTACTGTATGTCTAGACTGAGATATTACCCACAAGGTGACTAAGAGATGACCATCAGTATACTGAGAACATACTAAATTCCTATAAATGTTATGACGTCATCTCTGGGATCATCTCTTAGCTAAGGTAAAACAGTCTTCATTCTCTTTTTTCTCATTCCAGTGTACTAGTCTTTAAAAGAGATTATAACCGGGAAGCAATTATAAAAGAGCGTCTAAGAAACAAAGTATATATAAAACAGAGGATGGTACATAAGACTCACCTTACTAGACTACCATTTTATATACGTAGTGGGATAATGATAGCTTGTCAACAGAAAATAATACAAGACTACCACTCCACTATTCAGTTTTGAGATCGGGTTCCCCCTGCAAAGAGTATCAGCGAGGGAAATCCAAAAACACATAAGAGAAAATAAATGAAAAAACTGATACAAAAGCGCTTCAAAAAAACTGATACAAACATCTAGTAAACAATGAGCCGCTTTCCACAACAGTTAATGTCTTGTAAATAGAAATATTGCAGAGGAAGTGAGCTTTTTAGCTTACAATACCGGAGCAAGCAACCAACATACTAGAAAAAAACTGCACCCTTTGTAGGGAACAGCACATTGTGGTCATCAACAAATCAAAAATAATTTTGCACAGAAAAACAAACCCAAAATTTTCATCCAGAGGTAATATTTGAGACTTCATATCATATGCCAAAGTGAGAACCTTCTTTCATGGAAAGATATACACAGTTACCCGTATTTCATGCCCATTCTTGGTTCATGTAAATCTGAATCTAGTAGGCATTTCCCCTCTGCAGGCTGCGCATAGTCCTTCAGCAAGGTGCAGTGCAGCTCCTTATGAGGGTATACAAACTTCTCTCCATGAATACCTTCTCACTGATCATGAGTATACTATAGTAGTCTCGGTCTTGATGTAGCAATCCAGTTTGCCTTAAGAAACTTAAATACATAGTACCTTGGCCTGAGCCGGCGCTCCAAGCTATAAGAGAGTATAACGGCCGATTAGCAATGTAGGCTGGTTCCAACCCCACCTCAGAGATAAAGAATTTTGACCTACTCTGCAGACTTTCCATAGATCTCATCAGCACCTGTGGAAACTTAGAAACAGCTATGCCCACTTCAGCATCCGACCACCTGAATGTGTTCTTCAAGTGCTCCACTTTGGGGCGGA
Source organism: Poa pratensis (assembly GCA_947311845.1). Classification (NCBI taxonomy): domain Eukaryota; kingdom Viridiplantae; phylum Streptophyta; class Magnoliopsida; order Poales; family Poaceae; genus Poa; species Poa pratensis. The sequence goes on from CAMZMU010000034.1 coordinate 5,067,982, forward strand.
CCTTCTCCTCGCCGAGGAACACAGCAATGCGCAGCGCATGCCTGAACATCACAGACACCCACGGGGGACACCAAGACCTTCCGCGCGTGCCACAATCGCCTCGACACGCTCCAGATTGGTGGTGAGCATCACATCCCTGAACATCCCTGACGACGGGGTACGTGTGAACCTCGTCACATGCCACCATTGCCTGGACACCTTCCAAACTGGCAGTGAGCAAACCATGGGTAAGACATGCACAACTCGGCAATATGCAAGCATCTAGCCCCAATTCCTTAGAAACGCAATATTGGGCTTGACGACCTTCTCAAGGCTGCGTACGAGGATATTGGTGTTGCACCTGAGCACCGGGAGAAGTCCTCGTAGGACCGAAGAGTGACATGTAGTACTGTAGATTGGAGACGACGGATCTCAGCCGATGATGGCGGGGTGGACGAGACGAGGCAGGCGATCTCGTAATGCGACAGGCCGAGGCGAGTGAGCCCGACGAGGGTGGGGTCAGGGTTTTCTCTCGACGCTGGCGCAGAGATAGCTGGGGTCCTTGGCGACGGCGGCGGCGACGTGGGCGCTGGACAGACCGAGGCCCGCCGAGGAAGGCGAGACGGCGCAGATTGGAAGGGCTTGAGGTGCGAGAGCTTGGAGGCCTTGAGTGCCTGGGGTCGGGTGAGGCCGCAGGTGGCGACGAGTGTACTCGTCGACGGCGAAGCAGGGTTTGGGGAAACAGCGGGCGCGGCCGCGGAGAGGAGGCGGTGGAGCGGGGAGATGGGGGCGGCGGACGGGGAAGAGAGGAGACGGGCGAGGACGCAGCTTTGGAGGCGGAGCATGGCGACGGCGGCGGCGTGGTGGCGCCGGCGGCGAGGGAAAGCGAGCGCCGCCGTTGGTGGCAGAGAGAAACTCGTGAAGACTGTGTGTATTTCTGGTTTTTTTTTTTTTTTTTTGAGGGTTTGGTGTGTATTTCTGGTGTTTCTGTTTAGGGATGAAGAGTATGGCCCAACTCAAGCGCAGTGGGCCTTGAGCACAGTTATGGGCCCCAAAAAGCTTCAGAGTTTCACGGTTAACATTCAGCTCAGCTCCGATTAGAATCTCAAAAAAAAAAAAAAAAAAGCTCAGCTCCGATTCAAATTCGTTCCAATTGGTTAAGATAAATGTTGACTGCAATGGCGAGTTTAGCTCCGGCTGATGATCTACAGGGTAAAGCTTGCAAAATTCATGCATCGGATTTTGCGTGGCGTCTACGTCTACCATTTTTGCGCCTATCATTTTATTGAAAATACAAAACACTTTGTGATAGTAAATTGGCGCATGAATCTCAGCCCTTGTTGATGCCATATCTTTGTGGTGTCGTTGTAGGTTAAAGATATCAAACTCGCAGACAATTTATTGTAAAGTTTTCATTTTTCTTGGCCTTTTGGGAGTATCTCTCCCTTACACTATTTTCTTTGTTTTTGGAGGCTCTCCTCCTTTGTAATTCTTAGTTTTTGTGAGTTATAAAATATTTTAGGGATTTTCCCTAAAGTTTCATGTAAATAATCTATAACAAAAATTACCTCTCAAAAATTACAAACAAAGATGAATGATAATCCAAATTCATATCTCATCCTCAGTTATAACTATAGGGATCCTGCCATATTACGGGCTTTAGTATTTGAGCACAAATTTCACCAAGTAACAAAAAGAAAATTTACTACTAGAGATAACCTATTCTCATGAAATGATGATAAATAAGATACTAGCTAGGAAAACCTCTCGACCTTTTCATATTTGGACATGAGCATCAAGATTTAGTAAGGGCATAAAACATCCTGAATCAGGCCTCAAAACATTTGCTAGAATGAGAAAGAGGAGCCATTTAGGCCTAATCCCCACTAGCACACAAACCATCAATGGGTATACTTGATTATCATGGTTATCAGGTAAAACAAATTAGGATTATGAGGTGCCAAATGTGAATAACTGTCTAACTCTTTATGAATCAACCCTCAATTGATTCAGATCGTTCAACATGATTATTATCATATCATTCCATAAGATAATTCAAGCAACTGCAATGCCAAAAGGCAAAATTAAACCAAGTGATTGATACATCTGGAAAGCCTACACACGCTAGCTAGCTCTAAAATTCCATGTACCAACTCCAGATGTAAAATCTTGACCCAAGTATTCTTGAAGTAAATAATCTGTTTGATCTAAAAATGGTAAATAATCTAATCAAATTGAGCAGCAGCTAGCAGAAACCATGAAGGAACGACTAACATGCATCCTACTCCGCGGAGCTGCCGGCTTGGTGACGACGAAGAAGACGTCGGCACCGAAGAGGCGGTGCCGCCGATCACTGCTGGCCTGCCGTGAGCATTCTGATGGAGGCCATTGGACCCCGCTGGCTGCGCCACAGCCATGATCAAAAGCTGCAGCGGCAGCAGCAGAGAATGTCCAAAACGCCATAGCAGGCGGGACAGATGGAGGAGCTGGTGCAGCAGGAACAATGGCCGGCGGTGAATGAGGAACTGGGATGGCGATGGTCACGACCGAGCTGTCGAGCATCTCAACATTTGAACCTTATGCAAACCAGAGTGGAGCATTAACAAGTGACTAGTGGCACCTATTGATTTTTTAGTGTTGTAAAAGTATGTCTTCACAACTATATCTAGCTTGTTCTTCAGACGTTGTACCCAAACTTATTAATGCAAGATGTGATGCTAGATGACTTGAATTATCAACTATCTAGATTTTACGTCCCAAGAACAAATTACTGAATCTATCTGCATATTTAACTAATTTGTGTACATATGATTCCATGTTTTGTAGGTTTCGTAACTCATGTTTTCATCAAGGCATGAATACGCTTCACAAGTCAATACTTTCTGCAAAATCCAGTGTCTTCCTATATGCTAGTTGATTTATCCACTATAATGCCCGTGAACTTTAGGTCCATTGATTCAATAGGTAATCATGAAGTTGCTCTGTTGAGATATCATTAGTAATTTACTTCAAGAGGAATGTTGTAGCAATAGTTGAAATATCAACACATTTCCTATCACATGCCACTGGTTGTCTTGCAAGATCACTCCCACCTGCTTCCTAACTTGCTATATTAGCATTCTTTTCATCGGCAGGATTTTTGCAATTCCTCATGGCAAGTATTCACCCCTCACTAGGTACTCATTTTCTTACTAATATAAGTGGGCAATGAATTTTGCCCTTTATATGTGATCGTCAGTCTGTGGCTGCATACTCCAAAGCACTTGTGTTGTAGTAATAAATTCTGCATGATTCAAAAGTAATTGCAAATCCAAACCATGTAGTGGGTTGACCTACACTGTTATGTTAATTGTAGCCAATTCAGGGCTGTAACCAACAAATAGGGTTTCTCATATCGAGTCAAATACAGAACAGGGAACATTTAGAGATTGTTCAAAAAGCTTAGATGATGTTAGTTTCTGCTACAAATGCCAACACTGAACCTGTACTACTTGCATGACAAGTTGACAACTTACTTTCACACTGCAGGAAATTTTATTTTTTCACACTGATTAGGCAATCAAAACTCATTCTCTAACCCTTTTATTGTACACTGGGAACCTTTCTGATGTTTTGAAGCAGTCTTCACTTTACTCAATGCTTCTAGGAGAATTGTTGCAGAAATTGCTTACCAAAAGCTTTAGACAACAAATCTCATACAGTCCAATTAACTGTTGAGTTCGGCAGCACTTACGCTTTCAGTTTTAATTTGAAAAAGAACCCCAAATGCCAGCAGGAGTATGTAACCGGCGAGTTTTGTTTTGTCATGTAATGTGTACAATTTTTTATTGAATCAACAATGCATGTCATCAAGTTAGGAGTTAACGGATGCAAGGTTGCCCCCCCTAGCTGGCATATCTATTTCAGTGTTGTAAATACATATCTTCACGACTGTATCAATCTTGTACTACTGCCTCTGTACCAAAACCTATTAATGCTGGACGTGATACTGGACGACAGAATTATCAGCTATCTTGTTTTTCTATCCAACAGATCGCTGAATCTATCTGCATATTTAACAATATTTGTGTGCATCATGCTTCCTTCCATGGTTTGTACTTAGAACATAAATCTTGTATAGTATTTATTCTTTCTTAATTGAATTATATATTTTTTACCTTTTCTCCCATTAGATTACGAATCCTTAGTTTTTACTCAACATTTTTTAATCTCAGTTTTGCCGTTTGAGAACTAAAACAGTTATATCTTCCTAATCAGCGTGCCAACTCTTGCTTGTACTTACCCTGTCTCGGATGTATTTTACTATTTGCAACAAATGAGGTATATAGCTAAATACTTTTTACCTGGTGTATTATAGGATTTTAACTAGATTATCCTAGTTAATTCCCAATCAAATTTCGTAGTTCCTATATGTGTATCTTAATAACACCATTCCATCCTACTTAACGTCGTAGCCGCCAATATGGTTAGCATGGAGTGTGGGTTGGCTATTCCAAAATGAGCGCGTGATGAGAAGCAGAGATCGGCACACAAAACCAAAGATGCCGATGTATTTGACTATTAGGCATAAACTGATGCACCCAAACCTCATTATCCTTTTTAGAACATGCTTGAAAAATATGTTAACAAGCTAACATTTAAATCACCAACGCTCTATCGAGCAACAAGAATTCAAATCAAAATTTAAAAATACTACTCGCCAAATAAAAAGGAAAGAGATCTCTATGAATAGACTGAGTTTAAATTGGGCCGAATCTGGTCGAATATCACCTTCTGTACAACATCATGTTTTCTGTTTCTCAAGCTGTGACTTTGAATTTCCAAAATTTAACGAGCGTTTTTTGTTATTTAAAAAATCAGAATATCAAAATATTTCAAGCAAGATCAGGTCATCGGGTGCATCACAACCGGGGTTAACCGGATATGTTCTCCTTGGGGACAACGTGTGGAGCTTACAAGCATGAATAAGCTATATATAGGTTCATACAATTGGCATTTCCGAATAGAGTAAGTTGTAGAAAATGCACAAGCAGGTTCAGAAACTTTATACGTCCTTGTAGTTACAACTCCCCCTTTATCTAAACAAAACAAGCATCCATCATGCTTCCTGAATCACACATTGGTAAAAATTTAGCAGATAAATACAAGCCTCGCCACATTAATTCTGGGATAGAAACAGTTGTGGAATACAGTATTGCATTGCACGGATCGTTAATTGTCAGAAACGCAAAGCAGTGCAGCAGAGATAATATATATTTTTTCGGGAGAAACTAGAGATAATATATATTGGATGGGTGGAACTCTATCTGATCAGTCCAACAGTCTAACCTTGCTTCCAACTGACCCACTGGTTCAGAGTTCACCCAAATTTACACTGAAAGATCCCATCTGTTCTTTACTGGACTGCGCAGAGAACTTGTAGTAGGCTTGTCCACATACTGTACATGCTAAAAGAGATGCTGCTGCTTTTACTCACTTTTTATTGTTCAGGCTGCCTCAGCTTGTGACACAAGGAAAGCTTCAGGCTAGGACAAAACCAATTTGTTGCCCCAGCAAATCAGTCCCAAGAGATGTACTGGAAGAAACTATACCTCGCCTTCCACAGCCAAACAGTCCAAGATGCATACAATCAAATAAATTAATTATAACATGAAACCCTACCTGAAACCCCTGCACAAACCCTACGGCAGCAGTTGTTGTCCGCTAACGGTGCATTTTACTATCAAATTAATTGGAGTTGAACGTGCAAATTACTTTTACCTCTTATTTGTTCAGGCTGCCTTAATTGGCGGTGTGCTGTCTAATTACATGCAAACTATAGCACAATACATAGCTTGCAAAATTCAAACAGAATTGTAGGATCTTCTCTAAATAAATCTCCTGCCAGTGTCAGTCATGCATACTTGTTACCGAAGGAAGCTCCGGCCAAAACATCATCAGGAAATAGTAGGAGCTTATCTGAACAAAACTCTACCCGACATACTTGTTACAGAAGGAAGCATCATCGACTAGACTAGCGATCTTCAGGTCTGACTCCAGATGGACAGAAATCTACATTCAGTAAACCCATCAGCGTGCTTCAATCTCTCACACTGTAAAGTTACTTCATTCAATAAAAGATCATTCCCCTTGCCTACATTACATTATCTCGCTTCTATAATCCACAAGCACCAGAGAAGCGACACCGAACTGGCTTTCATTTCAAACCAGTGTACAAATCTTTAGAAGAGATTATAACCAGCACAGCTAAAGCAAATTACAAAGATCGTCTAAAACAAAGTATAAAAGAGAGGATGGTACATAAACTCACCTTGCTGTCCTATAATATATGCCGAATTGCCGATGGATAGAGATGCCCTGAGCATCTAATATAAAGTAGAGCTAAGATTAAATAAATAGCCAAACGGACGTAGATTAAACTTTTGAAGGCTGCCATAACATAAGATACTTTAATTGTATGAAATGCCCTCTGCTTTTCAGCACCACGCCGTACAAGCATTAATTTGTTCTCCGATGCAAATACAAGGACACTCGAGATATCCGTTATGTAGTTGTACACAGAATCACAGATAGGCCATAAACATAAATGATACTAGCCTACCATTGCACTATTCATTTTTTAGATCAGGTCCCCTACAAAGAGTATCAGCTAGGGCGATCCAAAAACACAAGGAAAATAAACGAAAAACTGGTACAAACAACTAGTAAAGAGTGACCCGTTTTCACAACAGCTAATGTCTTGCAAATAGAAATATTGCATGAAGAAAGGAGATTTTCAGCTTACAAGAACCAGAGCAAGCAACCAACATACTAGACCAAAAACTGCATCCTTGATAGGGATCAGCACATTGTGGTCTCAACAATCTAAAAAAATAAATCCCCACAGAAAACAAGCCCAAAATTTTCATCCAGAGGTAATATTTGAGACTTCATATCATATGCCAAAGTGAGAGCCTTCTTTCATGGAAAGATATATTGAGGTTTGCACTGAAATCTGCAACGAAAATTTGTACTACTGACTAGTACTAAAAGCAACTGCAGAATGCCCATGGTCTATGATGTCACTCTCTTCTTCCAGTATGTGTGTCAGTATGACTTATGACATGATAATGGACAAGATAGCAGTGTGATGCTTTCTTATCTACCGAATGATGTAATAAACATACCACAAATCACAAATCAGATATAAGTTTCATCCTAGATTACCAACACCAAATCAACATGTAACTAACATACATACTACAGCATACATCCACCACTTAGTTAGGACAAGAACACCAAGTCAGGTCTTGTTAGCCTAATACGAAGAGTGAAAAAATGGTGTGCCATACACAGTTACCCGTTTTCCCTGCCCATTCTTGGTTTATGTAAATCTGAATCTAGTAGGCATTTCCCCTCTGCGGGCTTCTGCATAGTCCTCACCAAGGTGTGGTGCAGTTTCCTTGTAAGCGTGTATGTACTTCTCCATGAATACCTTCTCGTCACCATGACTGCGGAATAGTAGTCTCGGTCTTGATGCAGCAATCCTGCTGCCTTAAGAAACTTAAATACATAGTACCTTGGCCTGAGCCGCCCTCCAAGCTATAAGAGAGTATTGACGGCCGATTAGCAATGTAGGCTGGTTCCAACCCCACCTCGGAGATAAGGAATTCTGAGTTGCACTGAAGATTATCCTTAGACCTCATCAGCAAAAGAGGAAGCTTAGAAAGAGCAATGCCCACCTCGCATCCGACCACCTTAATGTGTTCTTCAAATACTCCACTTTGGGGGCGACCTTCTCCTCGCCGAGGAAAACAACAGCGCGCAACGCATGCCTGAACATCACAGACCCACGGGGCACACCAAGACCTTCCGCGCACGCCACCATCGCCTGGACATGCTCCAGATTGATGGTGAGCAGCGGATGCCTGAACATCCCAGACCGACGGGTACATGTGAACCTTTGCCACATGCCACCATTGCCTGGACACCTTCCAAGCTGGCGGTGAGCAACCATGTGTAAGACTTGCACAGCTTGGCAATATCGCAAGCACCTAACCCGCACTCCCTCAGAAACATAACATTGGGCCTGACCACCTTCTCAAGGCTGCGTACCAGGATATTGGTGTTGCACCTGAGCACCGGGAGAAGGTTGTCGTAGGAGCCGAAGAGGGACAGGCAGTACTGTAGATTGGAGACGATGGATCTATGCCGGATGCTGGCGGGGCGGAGCGAGACGAGGCACGCGATCTCGGAATGCGACAGGCCGAGGCGAGTGAGCCCGACGAGGGTGGGGGTCAGGGTTTTCTCGACGCTCGCACATAGTAGCTGCGGGTCCTTGGCAACGGCGGCGGCGACGTCGGCGCCGGAGAGGCCGAGGCCGGCGAGGAAGGCGAGGACAGCGTCAAGATTGGAAGGGAACTTGATGTGCGAGAGCTTGCTGGAGGCCTTGAGTGCCTGGTGTCGGTGAGGCCGCAGGTGTCGACAAGGTACTCCTCGACGGCGAAGCTAGGGTTGGGGGAAACGGCGGGCGCGGCCGCGGCCGCGGCCGCGGAGAGGAGGCGGTGGAGTGGGGAGCGGGGGGCGGTGGACGGGAAGAGAGGATACGGGCCAGGATGCAGCTTCGAAGGCGGAGCATGGCGTCGCAGGCGGCGGCGAGGGAAAGCGAGCGCCGCCGTGGTGCCAGAGAGACTCGCGAAGGCTGTAGTGTTTCTGTTTAGTTTTTTTTTTTGAGAATTCAGTGTTTCTGTTTAGTTGAAGCTGTGGTGTTTCTGTGGGCCAACTCCTAAAGCGCAGTGGCCTTGTAACTCCGTGTGCTCCATAAAGGCCCGTATGAGATCCTCAATCAAAAAAAAAACTTGCCTTAAACTTTTCACTAAATAAAAGATTCACAGAAGTAGTAAGGAGTTGTTACTGAAGCTGCTTCAGGCCAATGCATCATCGACTAGATCATTCAGGTCCGACTCCAGATGGAATGAAATCGCCCTCTCCCACTTCATACTGTCAATAACTAATGCGATGTGCCCTCAGTTTTTCCTCTCAAGCATGCCAATATTCATGAAAAAAACTACACAAACGAAAATCGTGACTATCTATCTATGTTATGATTTATGAAAAGACAGAAAAAACTATTGGTTAAGCGAAAGACCAAAACTTGTCGTGCTCGTCCTCCTCGGCTACGTCGTCCTGACCACCGTCGGACTCATGGTAGGCGACGTGAAGACGGGTTGCAGAATCCTCAACCTCAATGAGCTTCTCCATGTAGTCCTCCTCCTCGGCATTCGTGCTGCTGTGTTGTTGAGCCACTCGTTGGCCTAGCTCCGTCCTCGTCCTCCATCCTCCGCCCCATCCCATCATAAAGCTCGTTTATGAATAATTGAAAATTCGTTGGAAAAAATGTTGAAAAAAGAAACATGGAAAATTAACGGAATCTTCTTCTGATAGGAATTGTAAACTTGGAAAAGGTAGAAAGACGAGGGCAATTTGTGCAAAACTGAAAAAGGACTTAAAGAATCCGGTGGAAGGGTGTGTTGTGCAATTTTTTTTTGCACGAATCTCCAACAACCCTCAGCTCCTTAACGACAAATATAGACCCGGGAGGGGGGGGGGGGGGGCGCAACTACTACGGAGTTGCATTTCCCCTCTCGGCACCCGCGAGATCCCTGGAGGTCAAATTTGTCGGACAGCCGGTTATCCTTCAACATGCTCTGCACGTCGTCGAACTCCATGACCCTCACTGTGGTTGTGTCCTCGAGGTCTTCGCACTCTTCATGTTTCCGAGGGACCACGCTTGCATCACGTGGTTGGTGGTCTCAATGTCAAGGGTCAAACGGCTCATGTCGAGGACCACCACACTCTCTCCCCTGCACGACAACCACCAGCACCACCGTGGTTGCGGTGTTGTCGTCGCACACTATGCTCCCCTGCACGCCGCGCCATATGTTAGATTTTGGGCCCATTTTGGGCAGCCCAATAAAATTCCTGAAAATCTCAAATTGGCCCATGTGCATGGCAGAATTTTGGAGGTGCAAAGTGGTGCTAAAGTTTAGTCCCACATTGCTAGTTGGAGGAGACAAACACCACCTTATAAGGTGGAGTGTTGTACCACTTGGTAAGCTTGTGAGAACAAGAGGCTCTCTCGTGCGCACTCCTCCTCCTCCTCCTCCGCCGCCGCACGCACGCACCGCCGCCGCCGTCTCGTCACGACGCGCCGCGGGTTGCGGGAATCTCGCCGAGCCGAGCTTTATTTTTGCAGTCCGGGAAAACGGTTTGGACGGACGCGTCACAGTTAGTCGGTTCGGGTCGCTCCCGGATCGTGGGCTACTGTAACCGACCTAAAACGTGCGCGACGTGGACTTGGCCCACGTTGTACCCGTTAGGGTTTTCCCGAGCCGCACTATATAAAGTCGTGCACTGCGTGCGCTGCAAACCACCGAACCAATCTAGGTTTTGCCAATCTCGTGCCTTGCGCCGCCACCGTAGTCTACTCCATCCCGTGCGCCGGCGTGCACCGGCGAACGGGACAGCAGGTCTCCGGAACCGCTCGTCCTTGTGATCCTGTACGGGAGAGGGCGAATAAGGTTTTTGGGAAGCGCTCCGCGCGACTGCTTTCAAGTTCTTCATCACGGCTCGACTTCCTGGACGATCTCCGGGTCCGCGGGCGACTCGTCTCCAACGTCGTCTCCTTCGAGCTGCTACCGTCGCCGCTCAAGCTGCTGCCGTCGCTGCTCCAACGACTACTTCCTCTACAACCGTTCGGTACGTGCGGCGTGTTCTGAACTGTTTTGCTATGGATCTGTTGGCGTATGTGTTGCTGCTGTTCATGTTGATTAGTACATCTAGTATGTTCGTATTCTACATGTTAGTAGCTGGTGTAGTTATGTTTAATATTCTGGAATTAATCATGGAATTATTGCCTAATTATCCAACAATCCAAAAACCTTATATGTGTTATAGGCAATTTCCTGAGTTAAACATGGGACATCTATCTGATGCGCTGAGGCCGGACAAGTTTACCGGTGTGGACTTTAAGAGATGGCAGTACAAGACCACACTGTGGTTGCGATCTCTGAAAGTGTTCGAGGCTAGTGAGGGTTTACCTGAAGGAACTATATCTGACGAGGATCAGAACAAGTTCAAGGAAACCAATACTGCCTTTGTGGGACTCGTTCTGAGTGCTCTTAGCAACAAGCTGTTTGATGTGTACATGCACATTACAGATGCCAAAGAGCTCTGGGAGGCACTGAACGCTAAGTTCGGTGTAGCAGATGCTGGCAGTGAACTGTACATCATGGAGAGCTTCCATGACTTCAGGATGGCTAACAACCGTTCTGTAGTCGAACAGGCTCATGAGATACAGTGCATTGCTAAGGAGCTTGAGCACGCTAAGTGTGCCTTACCTGACAAGTTTGTGGCTGGATGCATTATTGCAAAGTTGCCCTCTTCATGGAGGAACTTCGCCACAACTCTCAAACACAAGAGACAGGAGATTTCGGTTGAAAACCTGATAGCGTCTCTTGATGTTGAGGAGAAGGCTCGGGCTAAGGACACTGCTGAGAGAGGTGGTGAAGGTCAGTCTAGCGCCAACATGGTGCAGAAGAACTTTCACCATGGCAAGAGCAAGGCAAAGAGCAAGTCTTCCTTCAACATGCCTACCAAGACTACTTCTTTCAAGAAGAAGAAGAAGATGCTGAACAAATCTGAGCTAAAGTGCTACACTTGTGGAGAGCCCGGACACTTCTCTGTGGACTGCCCAGATCGTGCAGACAAGAAAGGGAAGAAGCATGTCAACGTCGTGACCGCTAGCAATGCTGATGGGTACGGTAATTTACCGACTGTGCTTTCAGTATTTCAATCTCCATGTTGGTGGATTGATACGGGTGCTAATGTTCATGTATGTGCTGACATCTCTATGTTCACTTCTTATCAGGTCGCAGATTCAAGCGTCTTAATGGGGAATGGATCACATGCTTCTGTTCGTGGTGTTGGCACGGTAGATCTGAAGTTTACTTCGGGGAAGATCGTGCAGCTGAGGAACGTGCAGCATGTCCCTACTATGAACAAGAATCTTGTTAGCGGCTCCCTTCTATGCAGAGATGGGTTTAAATTAGTCTTGGAGTCCAATAAAGTAGTTGTGTCAAAGTTTGGACAATTTATTGGTAAAGGGTATGAGTGCGGAGGCTTGTTCCGCTTTTCATTATCGGATTTTTGTAATAAGTCAGTAAACCATATTTGTGGCAGTGTGGATTCGGATGCTAATGTTTGGCACTCTCGTTTATGTCATGTTAATTTTGGTTTAATGAGTAGACTTTCCAGTTTGAGTTTAATTCCTACTTTCACCATTGCCAAAGGTTCTAAGTGCCATAGCTGTGTGCAATCTAAGCAACCTCGAAAGCCTCACAAGGCGGCCGAGGAGAGAAACTTGGCACCTCTAGAACTCGTACATTCGGATCTATGTGAGATGAATGGCGTGTTGACAAAAGGTGATATTTCATGACTTTAATCGATGATGCTACTAGGTTCTGTTATGTATATTTGTTGCACACTAAAGATGAAGCTTTAGACTACTTTAAAATTTATAAAGCTGAAGTTGAAAATCAATTAGAGAGAAAGATCAAACGTCTTAGGTCAGATCGTGGTGGCGAGTATTTCTCCAACGTATTTGATGAATTCTGTGAGGAACATGGTATTATTCATGAGAGGACGCCTCCCTATTCGCCCCAATCAAACGGGGTTGCCGAGAGGAAAAACCGCACGCTGACCGACTTGGTGAACGCCATGTTGGACACTGCTGGTTTATCTAAGGCATGGTGGGGGGAGGCTTTGTTGACTTCGTGTCATGTCCTGAATAGAGTTCCTAACAAGGATAAAGAGAAGACACCTTACGAGGAGTGGTCTGGGAGAAAACCATCACTTTCTTATTTTCGTACTTGGGGATGTTTGGCGAAAGTCAATGTTCCAATTCCTAAGAAACGAAAACTTGGACCGAAGACAGTGGATTGTGTCTTTCTAGGTTATGCTCAGCGGAGCATTTGCTATAGATTTTTAGTGGTTAAATCTGAGATACCTGATATGCATGTTGATACTATTTTGGAATCTCGTGATGCAACATTTTTTGAGAACATGTTTCCTATGAAGGATATGCATAGCATTGCTAGAATTTCTTCTGAGATATTTGCTGAACCTAGTACATCTGTTGATCATTCTGAACAACCACTTGTTGAGGAAGTCCTTGAGAAGGATGACAATGAATCAGCTCCCAAGAGGAGCAAGAGACAGAGGACTGAAAAATCCTTTGGTGATGATTTCATTGTGTACCTTGTGGACAATACTCCCACGTCCATTGCAGAGGCATTTGCATCTCCTGATGCTGATGACTGGAAAGAAGCTGTCCATAATGAGATGGACTCGATTCTTTCTAATGGAACTTGGGAATTATCTGAACGACCCTACGGCTGCAAACCTGTGGGTTGTAAGTGGGTGTTCAAGAAGAAGCTAAGGCCTGATGGTACTATTGAGAAGTACAAGGCACGGCTTGTAGCCAAGGGCTACACCCAGCGCGAAGGCGAAGATTACTTTGACACCTATTCACCTGTTGCTAGACTCACCACCATTCGAGTACTACTTTCCCTGGCTGCCTCCTATGGTCTTATCGTTCATCAAATGGACGTAAAGACAGCTTTCCTTAACGGAGAGTTGGAAGAGGAAATCTATATGGATCAGCCTGATGGGTTTGTAGTAAAAGGTGAAGAGAGAAAGGTGTGCAAATTGTTAAAATCTTTGTATGGGCTGAAGCAAGCACCTAAGCAATGGCATGAGAAGTTTGACAGAACTTTAACTTCTGCAGGCTTTGCCATTAATGAGGCTGATAGGTGTGTATATTATCGCCATGGTGGGGGCGATAGTGTTATATTATGCTTGTATGTTGATGACATACTGATTTTCGGTACAAGCATGATAGTGATAAATGAGGTCAAGTCTTTCCTGTCAAAGAGCTTTGATATGAAAGATCTGGGACAAGCTGATGTGATCCTGAACATTAAGCTGATTAGGGATGAGAGTGGGATTACGTTAACGCAATCACACTATGTTGAGAAGGTCTTGAGCCGCTTTGGTTATATAGACAGCAAGCCTTCTCCAACACCCTATGATCCCAGTGTGACACTCAGAAAGAACAAAAAGGAAACGAGAGATCAATTAAGATATTCTCAAGTGATCGGTTCACTCATGTACCTTGCGAGCGCGACAAGACCTGATATCTCTTTTGCTGTGAGCAAGTTGAGCAGGTTCATGTCTAACCCGGGTATTGATCATTGGCATGCACTTGAAAGGGTCATGCGCTATCTGAACGGTACAATGAGTTATGGGATTCACTATTCAGGGCACCCTGCGGTGCTTGAGGGATATTGTGATGCGAACTGGATCTCAGATGTTGATGAGCTCTACGCCACAAGTGGATATGCATTTATTCTTGGAGGTGGCGCAGTGTCATGGAGGTCTTGCAAACAGACCATTTTGACGAGGTCAACCATGGAAGCAGAACTTGCTGCTTTAGATACAGCTTCTGTTGAGGCAGAATGGCTGCGTGAGCTCTTGATGGACTTGCCGGTGGTTGAGAAACCATTACCGGCCATCCTTATGAACTGTGACAACCAAACGGTTATTACGAAAGTGAACAGTGCTAAGGATAATGCGAAGTCATCAAGACACGTCAAGAGACGCTTGAAGTCTGTCAGGAAAATGAGAAACTCCGGAGTAATAACTGTTAGTTATATTCAAACAGACAAAAACCTGGCAGATCCCTTTACGAAGGGACTATCACGTAATGTGATAGATAGTGCATCGAGGGAGATGGGGTTGAGACCCGTGAGTGTTACACCATAGTGGTAACCCAACCTATGTGATCGGAGATCCCGTGAATTAGGACCTGGGAAGAACAAGCTAGTGGTTTAACTGAGGAGAGTTATTTTATAACCCTCTCCGTGGGAAGATGCATAACTCTCACATTCTGTAAGGCAGGTTGGCAATATGCCTTAATGTGTTTTTGTTGGCTATTCGTAGCAAAGGTGCTGTCCTACAGAGCGACCTTGAAAGAACACACCTATATGAGTCCGACTGTTAAACGTCGCAGTCTATGAGATTTGGGTGATCTCTAGTAAGCTCATGAAGAGACCAGGGAGTATGACGCATATGCTCCACCCGCGGGGTAGGCTACTGGCAGCCACGTACTGGTTATGACTTTGAGTGAAGTCTATTGGCACCAAACTTGCAATTCAAGGTTCGTCCATTGTTCAAGTTGCTGGTAGATGTAGCTTGAAGCTCTAGGCGGAAGTTCAACTTAACAGTCTCTGCTGAAACACTGGTATATAAACAAGAAACGAGGTTTGGCAAAATCTCTAAATGGGAATTTGAGATCTGGTGGGGGATTGTTAGATTTTGGGCCCATTTTGGGCAGCCCAATAAAATTCCTGAAAATCTCAAATTGGCCCATGTGCATGGCAGAATTTTGGAGGTGCAAAGTGGTGCTAAAGTTTAGTCCCACATTGCTAGTTGGAGGAGACAAACACCACCTTATAAGGTGGAGTGTTGTACCACTTGGTAAGCTTGTGAGAACAAGAGGCTCTCTCGTGCGCACTCCTCCTCCTCCTCCTCCGCCGCCGCTCGCACGCCCGCCCGTCTCGTCACGACGCGCCGCGGGTTGCGGGAATCTCGCCGAGCCGAGCTTTATTTTTGCAGTCCGGGAAAACGGTTTGGACGGACGCGTCACAGTTAGTCGGTTCGGGTCGCTCCCGGATCGTGGGCTACTGTAACCGACCTAAAACGTGCGCGACGTGGACTTGGCCCACGTTGTACCCGTTAGGGTTTTCCCGAGCCGCACTATATAAAGTCGTGCACTGCGTGCGCTGCAAACCACCGAACCAATCTAGGTTTTGCCAATCTCGTGCCTTGCGCCGCCACCGTAGTCTACTCCATCCCGTGCGCCGGCGTGCACCGGCGAACGGGACAGCAGGTCTCCGGAACCGCTCGTCCTTGTGATCCTGTACGGGAGAGGGCGAATAAGGTTTTTGGGAAGCGCTCCGCGCGACTGCTTTCAAGTTCTTCATCACGGCTCGACTTCCTGGACGATCTCCGGGTCCGCGGGCGACTCGTCTCCAACGTCGTCTCCTTCGAGCTGCTACCGTCGCCGCTCAAGCTGCTGCCGTCGCTGCTCCAACGACTACTTCCTCTACAACCGTTCGGTACGTGCGGCGTGTTCTGAACTGTTTTGCTATGGATCTGTTGGCGTATGTGTT
Source organism: Poa pratensis (assembly GCA_947311845.1). NCBI lineage: Eukaryota > Viridiplantae > Streptophyta > Magnoliopsida > Poales > Poaceae > Poa > Poa pratensis. The sequence continues at coordinate 5,084,232 of CAMZMU010000034.1, forward strand.
GCTGCTGTTCATGTTGATTAGTACATCTAGTATGTTCGTATTCTACATGTTAGTAGCTGGTGTAGTTATGTTTAATATTCTGGAATTAATCATGGAATTATTGCCTAATTATCCAACAATCCAAAAACCTTATATGTGTTATAGGCAATTTCCTGAGTTAAATATGGGACTTCTATCTGATGCGCTGAGGCCGGACAAGTTTACCGGTGTGGACTTTAAGAGATGACAGTACAAGACCACACTGTGGTTGCGATCTCTGAAAGTGTTCGAGGCTAGTGAGGGTTTACCTGAAGGAACTATATCTGACGAGGATCAGAACAAGTTCAAGGAAACCAATACTGCCTTTGTGGGACTCGTTCTGAGTGCTCTTAGCAACAAGCTGTTTGATGTGTACATGCACATTACAGATGCCAAAGAGCTCTGGGAGGCACTGAACGCTAAGTTCGGTGTAGCAGATGCTGGCAGTGAACTGTACATCATGGAGAGCTTCCATGACTTCAGGATGGCTAACAACCGTTCTGTAGTCGAACAGGCTCATGAGATACAGTGCATTGCTAAGGAGGTTGAGCACGCTAAGTGTGCCTTACCTGACAAGTTTGTGGCTGGATGCATTATTGCAAAGTTGCCCTCTTCATGGAGGAACTTCGCCACAACTCTCAAACACAAGAGACAGGAGATTTCGGTTGAAAACCTGATAGCGTCTCTTGATTATCAGGTTACGTACCTCTCTGACATGTATGGCCGACATGTTTAGAATTCCTGCACATGGAACCTCGGAGAAATTTCATCTGTTGCGGAATTGGTTTACCTGAATTTGGACCGGTTTTACCATTCAAATTTGATTCAAAGTTAGGTTGAATCGAAAAACAAATAGAACAACCTGCTGGAGCGCTGCGTAAGAGGAAAAAACTGTACAGAGGATCAAAGTTTTTTGATAAACTCCGAGAAAAATCCCTCGAAACTAAAAGGAGCTACTCAGTCAATAGGGGTCAAGGCAAAAGCAAGGGACTAAGAGAACAGGTTTCGAATTCCCCCACATGGAAGCTCAGAGAAATTTCATTTGTTGCGGAATTGGTTTGTCTGAATTTGGACTGGTTTCACAAATTTGAAATTTCATTCAAAGTTAGGTTGAATCAAAAAATATTAGAACAACCGGCTGTTTCAAGAGACAAGGTTATATCCTCATCTGCTGCAATAACATTTTATCCGATCCACACTTGCTGAATTTTTTTCTCAAGGCACAAGTGTTATATTACACACAAGAACTGGATTGGTTTGTTCTTGCACAAGTCGATCTGAATATTGACACTAAATGCTCAACAGCTAAAACCACAAAGGATCCAAATATTCATACAAAAGCTGATTACAAAATTTGTGGGACTTTTGGGTGGGGATATATATATATATATCATCAAGTTAGTTTGTAAATATAGAGAAATTTGAACAAATTTCTCTTGTGACAGGTGACACTGCTCTGCTTTGTTCAGATTGTCAGAATGGAGAGTTTTGGTCAGATTGTTAGAATGGAGAATCTTTACAAGATGTATTCCCAAGATTATTTACTCTTCATTTACTCATGCCAAAGTATCAGTAAGGAGTTCATTAGTATGAAGGATATTACCCAGATTTTTTATCTGACTTTATCAAACCAGGCCTTCAATGAGTTGCATCATGTCAGAGAAATCTTATCGAATCTGGTCTTAAACACTAAGATTGCTGGCAGAATAGATGGAAAGAAGGGATCTACATGGCTAATAGATTTTATTACTACACTTTCAGAGACCAAATTGCTTCTCCAGGTTACTCTTATATTTGGAACATATAATTCACATAACTGGAATGCCAAAAGGCCAAATCTAAACCAAATGATTGATACATCTGGAAAGCCTACACACGCTAGCTCTCTAAGTTCCATGTTCCAACTCCAGATGTAAAATCTTAACCCGAGTATTCTTGAAAGTAAATAATCTGTTTGATCTAAACATGTTAAATAGTCTAATCAAATTGATAGCAGCAGCTAGCAGGAAACCATGAACGAACGACTAACATGCATGCTACTCGGCGTTGCTGCCGGCTTGGACGACGAAGAAGACGTCGGCGCCGAAGAGGCGGGTGCCGCCGATCACTGGTGGCCTGCGGTGAGCATTCTGGTGGGAGGCCATTGGACCCCCGCTGGCTGCGCCACAGCCATGATCAAAAGCTGCAGCAGCAGCAGCAGCAGCAGAGAATGTCCAAAACGCCATAGCAGGCGGGACAGACGGAGGAGCTGGTGCAGCAGGAACAATGGCCGGCGGTGAATGAGGACCTGAGATGGCGATGGTCACGACCGAGCTGTCGATCATCTCAACGGCACTGTCAGCTGCCTCCTCGTCGTCGTCATCTATGACGATGACGGTGGGGTCCGCTGGCTGGACAGCTAAGCCGAGTGCAGCAGACGAGGGCAGGACGCTCCGCACGCGTGCATTCCGCGGCTTGGTTTTGGCCCAGCTGGTCTCGGCGGCCATCCGCGGCTTCTTCTCGCTCTCCTGCTGCTCCAGACACGGCGCCGGCAGGTTGGCAGGGACAGGCAGGCGGCAGCTCCTCTTGTGCCCGTTCAGCGCCCTAATTCGATCGAAGATCTTGGAGCATACGGGGCACACGTGACGTGCCGCCGCTGGTAGAGCCAGGACAACGTCACCTCGGCCACCACCTCCACCATTCGCGGCTGGCGAGATAGCGCCACCACGATCACCCTGATCACCTCCAAGACGTGGGGAAAAGCGGCGCGGGGTAGGAGCAGCAGCTCCCACGCACGGGCTTGCTTCTCCATAAGCGCCGCCACACGGTCTTCCCTGTTTGAAGGCGGGGCGGGGACGGGTCGACGATGGGAGCTTCTCGGCGGCCATGGGAAGCGGACGACTCGGAGGATTTGCAATGGCCTACGAAGAGAGGACAGATCAGCCCGGTAGCTGTGTGGAGGTACAAAATGGGGAAGAAGCCTGACTGTATGCAGGAAATAAGTAATTACTTGACAAAAATACTTATATGGTGGGCCCAGTGTTAATTACGGTGACGACGATATTCGGCGGCATTAAATCACGGTGAATCTCCAAAGATTTTATGTTGTGCAGACATCCGTAGATTCTACGATGTGGACGATAGAAACATAAGTGAAAAGTGATCTCACCTTCCATGAATGTATTATAGTATCACCGGATTATTCTACCGAGGTGGTTCAGTATGGGCGTGTTTGGTTGGTCACGAGGCCTCCGTACAGGCTTTTTCACCGAGGAGCTGGTAAGGGGCGCCATCTTCTAATCCGGTCGGCGGCGGCAATCCTTCTTTCTCCTCTTCTCTGAGATGTCCTCTTCCTCCCCAGTTGCTTCCACGGTTGTACGTATATTCAAACACTCGCTCTTGTAGCCTAGATCTGTAACCATTTGGTAGATCTGAGTAGATCTATGGTAGATCTGTAACATAAAAAAAGGATTAGAACACAAGTTTTGATTGCAAAACCAGTGCTAAAAAACAAAAATTACTGCAGTGTGAAAGTAAGTTGTCATGCAAGTATGAGGCTCAGTGTTGGCACTTGTAGCAGAAACTAACATCATTTAGGATTTTTTAACAGATCTCCAAATGTTCCTTGTTCTGTATTTGACTCGATATGGTGTTGGGCATGCCCGTGATTTGGCTGGAATTAACATAATTGTGTAAGTCAACCCACTACACGGTTTGTATTTGCAATAACTTTTGGATTATGTAGAGTTTTTCTCCTACAACACGAAGTGTTTTGGAGGTATGCAGCGACAGACTGACGATCGCATATAAAGGGCAGAAAATTCAATGCCCACTTACATAAGTAAGAAAATGAGTATCTAGTCAGAGGGATGAATACTTGCCATGAGAAATTGCAGGTGCATGCCCGCAGATTCCAAAAATCCTGCTAATTAAAAAATGCTACTATAGCAAGACTGCAAGAGGGTGATCTTGCAAGACAATAAGTGGCATGTGACAGGAAATGTAATGATATCTCAACTATGCCTATAAGGCTATAGCATACCTATTTAAGTAAGACATCTAAATAAAATCTCAACAGCGCTTCTTATTGGTTCAGGTTGCCTTAGTTATTGGTTCGGGTTCCCTTAGTTGAGACGACAGACAAGAGAAACTTGGAATTCAGAAAGAGAGAAATAGGAGCTTCTCTGAACACAACACCCACCAGCGTCAGGTTGGTACTAAAGCTCCAAGACATCAGCAACAGAAAATCCCCAAGCAGCGCACATCTTCTCCTGGAAGAAACAAAGCACCATATCTACACTCAGTAAACCAGTAAGTATACTCCTACTGCCCGGACACTTTTTTGCCAAAGGAAAAACCGCCCCACTTTAGTTCTCGCCTGGTAAGTCACCTCATCGATCAAACATTTCCCGTCGCCTGCGATACTTGATCTTCGTCAGTAATGGCATGCACCCACCTCCTTTGTGTTACTGCAAGCAAAAGCAGAGAGCTTCTCATTACCAACGTATGCAGCCTCACACCAGAGAAAAAAATGTGCACCAGTCTCCTCACACAGCTTGCTTCTTAATTAGAGGCACAAACATGTCTACTGTTACTATATTTGAAATTCTGCAAGATACTATAACTACAGGATAAACCATCCGGCTTTATCTCAAATCCCAGCCTCCCTGAGATGCAATATCTAAAAGCTATTCATGTCAAGACTAAGATTCAACTAAATAGGTGAGATGGCATTCAGTACCAACTGAGAAAAATATTTCATTCCGTAAATGATAAGAACTCTCTGGGATCATCTCTTGGCTAAGGTAACATAGTATTCGACATCGTCGTTCTCGTCTTTTCAAATCCCAGCTTACACGTCTTTACAAGAGATTCTAACCAGAGCACAACTTCTGTTCAAGTTCTCTTAACTTTTTAGATGGTCCACATTTTCTTTCGTTACAGCCTACAAGCATATAACCAATGTACCCATTTACCAAATTGTCAAAGAAAATACATACACATTGATTTGCTAAAAAAAAGCATTACAGCACCAGGTCATTTTGAATTTCTGTGTACTCATCATCATACGTGGGGTGCATATCAGGCACAGTTCCTCCGCAACCTTTGTATTATGTCATTGTTTTATTTTCACAAGATTGCAAGACCAAGAATCAAAATACGCCTTATATTTCTAAACTTGTGGGGTTAAAACATGTTTCACACTTTCTGAACCACATATCTGAACTAAAACTACTACTCCTAACACAGCATCAGCCATTACAGGCAACCAGGTTCAAACAAAAACAACCAGGTTCAGAAAAAAACAAGAGATACGTTCTGGAATCATTGAACGGGAAGTTGTTGCCGAAGAGATGGAAAAAAAACAAGGAATTTTCACCCTTGCAGACCTGTAAATGAGTCGAATTCTTACTAGTAATAGATGAACATGCAAACAAATAGATGGAGCACATGTGTTAAAGCATAGAGATCGACCATGAGCATATGGATCAATCTAGCATATTTAGGTGATGAATTTTGAGAAGCTGGAATGCTTGAAACACAGTCTCATGAAAATGTTTGGTTCAAATTAGAATGGAAAATGTATGTGCAGTAGCAGCAATGCGTAACTTTATGATAAAAAGAGACAGCTTATTGTACACTATGATGGCATCCAGTGATATCAACCATCGATATTGTTGAAGAGTCGATAAAATGCCTAAACCTTGTTCACATGTTATACCTGAATGCTCGCATCTACAAAAATTATTCTTACCAGTTATTTGAGACAGAAGCAAAATGAAAATGTCTCCAAATACCATTGCATTATTAAGTGTGTATCTCATACCAGATAAAGTGCTCAGGACTTCAGAAGGTATGCTGCCACAACCCAACAATCACATAAAAAGGGCATAAAATTCAATACATACTTCGAAGGGATATTTACTTGTCCTGAGGAGTGCAGGTTGTGCATGCTTGCAGATTGAAAAACAAAACACATATAGTGAGAATGCTAATATGGCAGGGGACCACAGTGGCCTGTGACGATAAAATGTAAATGAAAATGCAGCTATGCTTACAACATATCTCTTCCTATCTAAAGCTCCCAAGCATTATGGTGGATCAATCAACAACCAGATAAAATTTTGTTGTCCATAAGCTAACAAGTAGAATAACAAAGTATTGAGTTGTAAAGCACATGAATTCAAAAGTATAGAAACCACGGAATCAAAGGATAGCACAAATATACAGATAGATTTAGCGATCTGCTTGTGTGAATATATATTTTAGCCTCGAAACCTAGATAGCTGATACATCGCGTCATCCTGTATCACACATCCGCCGTTAACAAGTTTTAGTACAAAGGTCAGCAGCAAAGCTCGATATAATTGTGAACTTGTGAAGATATATTTTTACAATGCTCAAAATAGATAAAATGGAAGCAAAATTGCATATGTTAATGCCAAACTCTGGTTTTTGCCTCACCAGATGTTTCATTCACACTGCACACCTATGCAGGCGCTAGCCAACATCGCCCGTGAATGCATTAAAAATTCAAAACAGAAATTGTAATGCGTTGCAGAATGGCCTGTTCTCACGCTTTGTTAGTTCCAACTTCCAAGTTCATAACCAAGCCATAGTTTCCTCTCTACTAGATAATAACATTGCTTATCTCACGGGTTAGCAACGACCATACCAGCATCAAACATAGTAGAAAACCAACATCCAGACTCAGATAATTAGATAAAGAGCACCGAAATAGGAATTACCAGCTTACTACACAAAGTCAGCCAACACTTCATTGTGCCATATACAGTTCACCAATCTCATAGCCTGTCCTGGTTCATTTAAATCTGAAATTGATTGGCACTTCGCCTCTGCAAGCTGTTGCATAGTCTTCAGCAAGGTGCGGTGCAGCTTCCTTGTAAGGGCATATGAACTTTTCCATGAATGCCTTCTCCGTGATCGCGACAACTGTATAGTAGCTTGGGTCACGCTTGACCAATCCATTTTCCTTGAGAAACTTCATAACATAGTACCGGGGTCTGAGCCGGCCCTCCAAGCTACAAGTGAATAATGCCGTCCGATGAACAATGGAGGCTGGTTCCAACCCCACCTCGGAGATCAGGAATTCTGACCGACTCTGCAGGATGTGCTTAGATCTTGTCAGCATTATCGGAAGCTTAGAAACAGCCATCCTGACCTCGGCATCCGACCACCTAAACGTGCTCTTCAAGTACTCCACTTTGGCAGCGATCTTCTCCTCGCTGAGGGACGCAACAGCGTGCAGCGCGTGCCTGAACATCAGAGAGCCACGGGACACACCTAAACCATCAGCGCAAGCCACGATCGACCGGACACGCTCTGGGTTGTTGCTGAGCATCCACGGCACAGCTATGCTCAGCTTGGCAATTTCGCAATCACCAAGGCCGCAGTCCCGCAAGACCGTGACGTTCGGCTTCACGGTCCTCTCAAGGCTGGATGCGAGGAGACTATTGTTGCACTTCACCGCTCGAAGGAGGTTCTCGAAGGAGCCGAAGAGGGGCATGCAGTACTGCAGGTGGGAGACAATGGATCTGCAGCGGAATCTGTCGGAGGCGAGCAGGAGGCGCGCGATCTCAGATCGCGATAGGCCCAGAGCAGTGAGCTCTGCGAAGTTGGGCGTCAGCGTTCTCTCAACGCTGGCGCAGAGTAACTGCGGGTCGTTGGCGACGGCGGCAGCGACGTCGGCGGTGGAGAGGCCGAGGCCGGCCAGGAAGGCGAGGACGGCGTCAGGCTTGGAGGGGGACTTGAGGTGGGAGATCTTCCCGGAGACCTTGAGAGCCTGGTCTCGGGTGAGACCGCAGGTCTCAACGAGGTACTCGTCGACGGCGAAGCGAGGGCTTGGGGAAACGGCGGGCGCGGCCGCGGAGAGGAGTCGGTGGGGAGGTGAGATGGGAGAGGCGGAGGGAGATGAGAGGAGGTGGGTCAGGATGCACGCACGGAGGCGGAGCATGGCCGATGCGGCGGCGGCGGCAGCAAAGGCGAGACCTCCGTTGCCACTGCGTGGGTTGCAGTTACTGGACTGGCCTCTCGTCTACCTTTTTTTTTTTTTGAGAGAGATTGGCCTCTCGTCTACTGCATTTCAATTGGAAGCCCAGCAAATAGTTGGCCCGTTTATTATTTCCTATGTTAAATTTGGCCTCTACCTTCACCCATCTAACAAAAATGATATATTCTCAAAATAAAATCTAACGTACATGCTTACCATAAAAAGATGTAATTTCTCAACAACAAAAATTGATGTAGGATCTGCCTCCACGTTTTCCACTACAATGTACTCCCTCTGTCCTCAAATAAGTGGACATCTAGAAATTTCAAGACAAATTATGGAGAGGAGTAGAAAATGCATTGGGAAAATGCAAGGCACCATCTCTCTCCTCTTTAATTACCCCACCTCCAATAAGCTAAGTGCATGTAGAAAAAATGTTGAATGCTATTGGGCTTGATTCTAGTGCGATGAGAGAGAAGAATTATAATCTACTTTTAAATGCATTGGGAAGGTAGAAGTACACTCTTTTGTGGAAAAATTTGAATGCTAAACGTCCACTTATTTGAGGACGGAGGGAGTAGGTCTCATTGACATCTACTAGCTTCAAGCAGCCATGCATAGTGGTTGGCGACCAAGATCCGCGACCGCCGTAAGCTTCTCCGTTGAGAACGACATTATCTTCTCCATTTATTTTTTTGCAGAATTTCCCATCGTAGAACTTTTGGTTAGCCAAACACTTCTCTCATTAGTGCCTAGCGAAACACGGCCCAGCTGCACCCAGAGTGACTCGCTCTCTTGCCGACCCTATCGGCGCCGGTGCTGCTCCCACCTCCGCCCGCCGTGCTCCGCCAAGAATCTCCCCACGATGGAAGCCGCCCGGAGAGATGTCATGCAGCCACGACAGTCGGTGGCAATGCGCGTGTGTGATGATTTTGCTCGTCGACACTAGCTGGCATTTATGTTTATATATTTTTGGTAACCAGCGTGTGAATTATTTGATTCCACATGAAGACCAGTTCTTGGCTCCCTGCATGTCCAGTACCACAAGATCCGATGAACACTTCTTATTATCAGTGTATAGGGTGTGTGGCTTTTTGTGATTTTTGTGTGCATCGTTTGTAGTACTTTACTAAAAGAGATGCACAATATTTGAATGGATGATGAATTCACGGTCCACTCAATGGTATAAAAGATGGTATGAAACCATTCATGAGCAGTGAAATTCATTTTCACACAGGGTACACGTCCCATAGTACTTTACCAAGCAATGACATCAAATCAATGCAAAAGAAAAGAGTGCAACTCACCAACCAATCTCACGGAGTGCATATATGGGCGTCAATATATAACCCGTCATCTTCACACTAGTAGTAGCAGGCTCGATGATCTACCACAATCGCTTAGGCCGTAATGAGAAAAACATAGCAGGTACTCCCTCCGTTCCAAATTAGATGACTTCTATTTGTCCACGTGCGGATGTATCTAGACATGTTACAAATATAGATACATCCGTATGTGCATAAATGGAAGTCATCTAATTTGGAACGGAGGGAGTAGTTGCCTTGAGAGACGGGACGATAAGAGGAAGAGGACATGAAAGCAAAGTCCATTAGGGAATATGAGACACCAGGAAGGAGGGCGCCAATGCTCAGTGGAGAACACGACTATCGGACAAGGGTGCAAGTAGTTTGACCACAAATTCACGCACCAATATCCACTGCGAGTCACAAGGAGTCGATATGGTTACGAGTATTCTGACAACATATAGCATAAGCTGGGATTGCTAGATTAAAGAAGACTCGGTAGATTGTGCTACACATGGACTGGCTGGATTTTGTCACCTTCTCTAGCCATGCGGATCCAGTGGCGGAGCTGCTCATGGAATATGTTGTCAAGCGACAACAAAAAAAATTGATAAGCAATAAAACATCAGCTTTGAATACACCATAATTGACCCCATAAATCCTAATTTCTGACATCACTGTGATTTCTTTCGAGGTTTGACATCACTGGCTGCTAGTCCTAGCTCCGCCACTGTGTGGATCGTGATCACTAATGAGATTTCCATCGAAGTCTTGCCACCAAACAGAGCAACAAAAAGCCTTATATAATTCTGGATATACATATTTTCTAGGCTGCCTTCCGTGAAAGAAATAATTTTTTGGGCACAGATACAGCTAGCTGGTTGCACTCCGAAGCAAAGAAAGATCTTCATGGAATGTGTCAAGAGGAAATAAAAAAAATGCTATGGAAAAAAGGACCTCGAGCCAAGTGACTGATTTTCAACTTACCCTCTTTTGCATCGAGTTATGAGTTTACTTTTTTCAAAGAATTTTCATCATCTTGGTGATGAATGGTTAGCTTTTTTTTTTGTTGAGAAACTGGTGATGAATGATTAGCTGGACAATAATATGAGCGCACGCTTGAGAACGAGAAAGCGTAAAGAAGCAAAAGACGTCTTTCGTTAGCGCTCTCTCGCTGTCTCGCCGATCCCAATCGCCGGCGCCGCTCCCAGGCTCCCAGCTCCGGCCGCCCCTCTCCGCAGTCCTCCGACTAGATGCCGCGCGACCGCGACGAGCCGGCGGCCGTGCGCGTCTACACGGTCTGCGACGAGTCCAAGTAACCACCATTCCCCTCCATAACCCTAACCCAGCCTCTACCACGCCGCTAATCCAACCGATTCGGTCGCAGGTACCTCGTCGTCCGGAACGTGCCGGCCCTCGGATGCGAAGACGAGCTCGGCACCCTGTTCTCGACGTACGGCCCACTTGAAGAGTGAGCCACCAGCGGCCCTGAAATTTCACATCTTCCTTGTTCGTCCTGCTAATGTTTCATGCTCGCCATCTTCGTCTTGGTGTTCAGGTGCAAGCCCATGGATGCCGAGGACTACGAGGAGTAAACGGACGTCTTCTTCATCAAGTTCTCGCAGGTCAGCAACGCGAGGTGACCAATGCTTGTCATTCAAGCGTATGATGTTTGCTCCTCTGTGGTGATCAATTGTTGGTGATTGTTTGCCGAGGTAGTACTGTGTTTGTCACACATGGTTTAGATGGTTAGGTGTCGTGGATATCTTTCTCGTGTTTTCTGCTATTACTTATCTGATTTGTCAGATACATTTCTGAATATGTGATCGAAGGATGCATGTAGCATGTCGATCCATTGGACATTCTCTGTTTTGTGCTTATGTAATAGAGTGAATAAAATTTGAGACTTATCATTCAGCACAAGTAAGGGGAGTGACTGAGGATGGGTGATTTGGGTAGGCTTTCCAGAAGCAAAGTTCAGTAATATAGGACATACTTTGATCTCAGTATGTGTGTTTACTGGGGATAACCTTATGACAAACTTAAATAAAGGATTGGATCTTCTTTGAGGGGCACGAGGTTCAGGTCTTGCACTCCAGTCTTTGGCACATGGGCAGCAAATCTGAAGCCAAAAGTTGCCCCAACTACTTGTTTGTGCCTTTTCTTTTACTTAAATGTGGTATTGGCTCTGTCATGTTGCAGGTTTGCAAAGAGAAAGTTGGATGAGTCTGTATTTCTTGGCAACCGGCTGCAGGTGTCATATGCACCTCAGTTTGAGAGTATTGAGGATACCAAGGAGAAACTGGAAGTCAGGAGAAAGGAAGTCCTTGGCCGGATAAGATGTACGATTATATTCTTTGAAAATATGTCTGCATCTTGCAATATACTTCTGCGATGACAGAATATAACCAAGCGACATAACTAGGATAATCTGCATTGCTAGTATATTTATTTTCCCGTGTGCTTGACTAATTCGATTTGGACATTTCCTTGCATTTTTCAGGCACCAGCTGGAAGCAGACCTGAAGGGCTATCTCAGTATTCACTGGGACAGGGATCGTCTAATGGGAACTCACACCATCAAATGAGCTCCAATAAGAGGTTAGTAGTAAATATAACGTTTATTTGGTTTTGTGGTGTAAAACTGATAATTAAAAGTTGTTCATAATGTACTCATTATAGGAAATTGTATTGCCACTAAAGAGCTGATACTGCTATCATGGTCGACTCTGACCACTAATTTTATAATTGATAGTTGTGTTATGGTTTGCGTAGCTAAATTGGGATGATCAAAGGAATTTAAGAGCTATAAAATGCAAACTAGTTAAGAGGTTTTGTTACATTATAATACTGGCGTAGTCAAATTTTATGTTAGGACTTTGTAAGTCATTTATTTGCTGGCAATTTTGCCAGGTGGACGATCTAATTGTGTTAGGACATTGTAGTTGCCAGCAATTTTGCCAGGTCGATGATATAATTGAATAGCTTGCTGTTTGTGTTCGGACACGGCGACACGCTGAGCTTTTGTGCATCAGTTTGGATGTTCTGACTTGGCTGTACAGTCCAAGATTACGTGTGTTTATGTTTGGGATATATTTGATCATCATACAATTGTATACAGTCTTATTCTTTTGAAGGTTTTTGCATGCAGATCTACAATACTTTTACCTAAAAGCTTAAAATAATTCAACTTGACTGTTTTCTGAGAAAAAGGTAACACCATGGCAACTTCTCTAAAGTTTAATCTTATTATCTTCAGGGAATACACGAAGACAATGCACACTTCTCATATCGAAGATACTAGTTTCAGTCATGTGTCCTCTCACAATGTATGTAGTAGTAAAACAAAATTTTGGGCTCTTCATTGAGGAAGACTGGGGCATTTAATAAGCAAACCAGATCCTGCTATAAGGAAATTTACTTTGCAGTATCAACTAAGATGCATTAGTACCAGAAAGCCAACATTACTGAACTAGCTTATGCAAAGTACTCGGCAAGGGCAAAGTTTGTAACTTGTTATCTACAGTGCTGACATTTGCATCATTCTTTAGAAGTTTCCGTGAAATCCCTTTCTCCTTTGTATTTCTATTAACTATATTCTTTTTGATCAACTTATGGAAACTATGCTTTCTAATTATAGGACTATTTTCAATCTGAGTCAATGAATTCAACGGTAAATTTAGTCAGATAGAAGCTTGATAAGGTAAGAGTATATGTGTTATCGATCATTTTCCATGCAACAGCCACATGGATAAACTAAAAGGTCCATTTTTCGAAATACCAGATACAGTACGTCAGTGATACTTCCGATGCTGCCGCAGCATCCAAGAAACCAAGGGTCGATGACCGTAGACGTATTTGAATCCTAGGAAACTACGATAGGGCCTACAATGTTCTTTTTTTTTCTCTTCATTTGGTGCATTTACTTTGTCATCATTTTAATAGGTTGTCTAGTTAACTATGTTCAGGAGAAGTAATGTAATGCAATGTGATAATGCCAGACTCATCAACTGTTATACGGTTACACCTTTGGCTATATGATCTGTCCATCTTGTGAAAAATTATATTTCAAGTTTCTTGAATTTCGACGGCTATCCTGATTGACCTTTACATCTTTTGCAGTCTGAAGTAACATTTGTCTGGATTAAAATTGCTGCCCTTTTCAGCCGCCACTGGTTGACAAATGAGGCATACCTATGATCCAGGCGTTTGCTTTTTGTTAAAGTTAGCGGCTATAACTATGTGGATGTGAATGTTGGTAACCAGACAACTAACTATCTAGGCATGTGCTAATGCGCACACCAGCATGTGTTGTGGGCGAGTAGTTGGTGGTGTCTGGTTGTTATTAAAACAAAACTCTCACCAGGAATTTCAAAGGAAGAACGAAAAATGATTGTGCTGTTTTTCTGTTCCTCTCCCCTGAAAACAAATGTAAGGATGCTTTTTGGTGGATTATGTTCCTCCTCCATCTTTTCTCCCGCACTTAAAACACATATGATGTGGCGTAACAAACCATGCAATGAATGCTTTCATCTAGTTCAACACAATAAGTTGTTGGTGTGAGTATCCACTAATTCGATGAACTGCAGTTCTTGTAGGTCGCATTGATCTATCTGACTTGTTTGTGCTACCTATTGTTATTGGATTCTGCTGCGCAACGTGGTATTGTTGGCCTTAATTTGTACTGGCCATTAATTGTATGTCAAAAATTAGGTAGTTATATGCAATGCAATCTTCTTTTCTATATAAATTAAATAATATCCATGTCATTCATGTTTGAAAGTGGGCTATTGCCCAACCGTAAAAAGTAAACATTGCCTGATTATATGTTCAATTGAGCAAATGAAAGAAAAACATTGCTCAATTGCATATAATCTACTGTTTTATATGCTTTTCTTTCATTTTGTCTGCTCTTCTTTTCATTTGACCCTATCGAAATGACATTTTCTTCATGGAACGCAAAATGACTTGCGTACCAAAGTCCCAATCAGGTTCGCATATATGCCCAACTGCATGTAATCTGCTTTGGGGTTTGATTATACTCCTTCAGGTCGAGCTGTCGTTTGGACACTAGCACGGTCAGTAGCTATGCCTATATGCTTTTCATTAAAAAAGGCCGTGTGCTAACCTGCTAGGCCCGATAACAAAAAGTGAAGAGCACAGACACAAAACAGTATCAAATCACACCAACCAGGACAGACAAGAACAACAACTTACTGAATACAAACAATATCAACTCGTAGAAGAAAGGATTTGTCTCCAAAGCATGATATACCATGGTATGGGAATAAGTAAATACTGTATAACAACCACGACGTAGTCAAGATTCACCAGAACAGAGACTCTTCTCGAGAAAAATAAGCAGGACGAATTCGTTTGAGCCTTCAAACAATGAATGAGGGTAGAGGCGGATTATTTGTACAATGGCATCCAAAGGAACCCTGCTCACATTGTCAATAATCTTGCGTGTAAGTGGTACCTATAAAATAAAAGTAAAGCAAGTAGATAGATGATTAACGAGGGAGAGTAAAGGTTCAGCTGCAACGCGGACCAGGATTTGGAATCGAGTATAACAAAATCAACAACTAGATATAATGTTACAAGGTTGTACCTGCTGATGAATGTGCATCGTGTCCTCGAGGGAGGAAAACAGCCGTTTCACTGCTTCCAGTTCTGGGACACGGCCAGAATTCAGTAACTGCGTAGAAGCTTGGCAATACCTTGAGAAGGTGATTTGATTGGGCCATACTGTAAAAGCCAACAATGTATCCCGAGGAATCAGTGAAGCCTCCACTTCTGCAAGCATGGATACATATCTCACTAGTATGGCTGAAGGGTAGTAGGATATACTGAGAATTGCCAAGCACCTTTGTATATTCATAAACCTCTGTCCTCTTGTTGCATCTCAAATATATTAGTCCAGAATAATGAATGGCAGAAAAAAGAGGTAATGGACTATGCAAGATCCTGCCTATGTATCCACATAATGATTGTTCACAAAGATAGTGGACTAAGGCCTCTTCTTCAGTAAAGAGAGTTTTGAAGTAAACTTGCACTGTGCTTGAAAATTTTGCAAGTAATGAGAAAACTGTGACAGACCTGCAAGACTTGAGGGCATGGAAATGTTCGAGGACATGTCAAGTGGTCTTCACTATGAGACATATCCCAGCACTTTTGGCATATTGGTTCAGTGAGTTAGTGGCACGAATGAGCAGTTGCAACCGTATCAAATAGTTCTGTCAGCTTACAAGAACCACAACGATAAATCAACAAACTATATCAAAACTGCATCCTCGGAAGTAATAAAAAGAAGCTAGCAGTATAGCTCATCGTTGCAACAGAAAGGAGAGAGGGTAAGTATGACGTATGAACAGGTAAGGACGAATCAGCTAGCACGCTGATTAGGAGAAAGTAACCCTTCTTATTGTCAAACCTGAGACTGAAATTTTTGATAAATAGCTAGTAATTTCATGGGAGAAAAGGTTAAAATACATAATTCAGTTTTAAAAAAAAACATATGCAACATTGTCATCTATAGGTGCTGAATTTTGACAAGCTAGCATGCTTGGAACAGGTCTCATGAAACTATAGAGGGCAATTCAGAAATATATATAGGGAAAAGGTAAGGAAGAACGAGATACAGATTAGTAATCCATAAATTACTTTCCCAACAGTTAATCGCTTCAAACGAAGATACTTAGCAATAAAATAATTTACAGCTTGCAAGAACTAGAACAGACAACCTACAAACTAGATCAAAATGGCATCCTTGGTAGTGATCAACATATTTTGGTCATGAACAATTCTAAAATTGTTCCCACAATAAAAAAAGGGCCATAGTTTTCACTCAAAGGGAAATTTAATGAGTTCATTTCAAATGAAACTCTCATATATTCTCTATGATTAGATCGAGGACCTTCTTTCATGAAAAGATAGATTATAGTATCGCACTAGAAAATGGAAACTTTAGTAGCAATTTTAGAACACTCTGCTGCTTCCATGTCAATATGCATGAAGATACCGAGAGTACAGATATACTACTCACATATAGTCCAATGCATATGCAGAATCTCACACACACTCTTAGTTCCAATATGCGTGTCAATATGGCCTGATCTCAGACAGATATTCCATGTATTTTTCTCGGTGATGACGTGGACATATCTGATGAATCTAATAACTTCATAGAGTTTAACATCGACCAAACCAGCATGTTACAGATATACTGTAACGACAACCAACATCTAGTTAGGCACGAACACTGAAACAAAGCCAAGCAGCTTACTGCGCAGAGCGAAATCTTAGGGAGTGCAGTAACCATTTTTGAATTTCAATACTATTTTCTCTGTTCATTCAGATCTGAATCTCGTGGGAACTTTCCCTCTGCAAGCATCGGCATAGTCTTGAGCAAGGTGTGGTGCAGCTTCCTTGTGAGGGCATATATACTTGTCCACAAACACCTTCTCGGTTACCATGACTGCAGAATAGTAGCTCCGGTCGCGATCTAGGAATCCATTTGCCTTAAGAAACTTTACGACATAGTAGCGAGGCCTGAGCCGTCCCTCGAGGCCATACGAGAACAATGCCGGCCGATGAGCAGTGTATGCTGGTACCAACCCCACCTCAGAGATGAGGAACTCAGACGCGCGCTGCAGCTTGTCCTTGGAACTTGTCAGCACCGCTGGAGACTTAGACACAGCAATGCCCACCTCGTCATCCGACCACCCGCACGTCTTCTTCAAGAACTCCACTCTGGCGGCTATCTTCTCCTCGCTGAGAGCTGCAACAGCACGCAGCGCATGCTTGAACATCCGGGAGCCAAGGGGCGCACCTACTACACCTTGGGCGCACGCAACCATCGCCCGGACGCGTTCCGTGCTGGCGGTGAGCATCCTTGGCCCGGTTATCCCCAGCTTGGCAATATCGCAAACACCTAGCCCGCACTCCCGCAGGACCGCGACGTTGGGCTTCACAATCCTCTCGAGGTTGCACGAGAGGAGATCAGTGTTGAACTTCAACGCTCGAAGAAGGTTGTCGAAGGAGCCGAAGATGGGCAGGTAGTACTGCAGGTTGGAGACGATGGATCTGCAGCGGAATCTGTCGGGGGCCAACGAGGCAAGGCGCGCAATCTCATCACGCGACAGACCGAGACTGGTGAGCCCGGTGACTACGGGCGCCAGGGTTCTGTCCACGCCGGTGCAGAGTAACTTGGGATCCCTGGCGACGGCGGCGGCGATGTCGGCGGTGGAGTGGCCGATGCCGGCGAGGAAGGCGAGGACGGCGTCGGGGTTGGTGGGGGACTTGAGGTGGGAGAGCTTGGTGGAGGCCTTGAGAGCCCGGTCTCGGGTGAGGCCGCAGGTCTCGACGAGGTACTCGTCGACGGCGAAGCCGCGGCTCCTGGAGATGGCGGGCGCGTCCACTGCCGCGGATGTGAGACGGCGGAGAGAGGGGACGTGAGAGGTGGCTGGAGACGAGAGGATGTGTGCTAGGATGGAGCTTCCGCGGCGGAACATGGCGGCGCGGTGGCTGCGGCGGCGGCGGGGCGAGGAATTGGGAACGGTGGCCGCCGCTGCGAGCTAGAATGACTCGTGAAGATTTGGACGTGGTCTGGTCCAACCCAGGTGGAATGGTCCCACGCGTCAGTCTCATGCTGCCTGCTGTATAGTGAGGTCCTGACCGACCCGTTTAGAAGGATTTCTTTCCACATGTTAACTCATTTAGACTAGAATAACTCATTTAGAGTACTCCCTCCGATCCATATTAATGGACTCAACTTTATCTAGATACGGATGTATCTAGTTAAGTGTTTAGACTAGATGCATCCGTATCTAGACAATGTTGAGACCATTAATATGGATCGGAGGGAGTACTTTTTTTTAGTACTTGCCCTGGCGAGAGCCACGCACTTTTCTCTAGGATTAATTTAGTAGATTAGAGTACCCGCGTGGAGCTGTTCCAAATTGGATCTGTTGTTTGTGGAAGTTTCTAAGCTTCATCATCGAAATCGGAGATCTTTTTGGGGGGTTTGTTCTAGGAACATACAGTGGTGCTTTGCTGACGCTTCAAATCGATGCTTTTGTTTCGACATGCAAATTTTTTCTACCCTGTCGCTAGTAGGTTACGCCAGACACACATGTTGACCATGCACTTGTCGGCATCCAAACCCGCCTCCGCACGACGCCGTCTAAGGAGAATGGTACTCTTATAGGTCCGCAATATATGGCGATGCTTTTCTTTCTTCTGTTGTCCTTTCTGCGAAATGTCGTGGAATTCTCAAAGAAAGATCGTTGGTGCTAGATTTAATAGAGACCGAGGATTGAGCACAAGTCAACAAATCACAAGATTTACCGATGGTGTCTTTTAGGACATACCCGTGTGTAAATATAAGGGCGCATCTAGGTGGTGACAATGCTTCCGTCGTTGGCTCGAGCAAACCCACAAACCCTAACAAAGGAATAAGAAAAAAGAGAGCCGAAGGGGAAGAAGTAAACCGGAGGGGAGGAAGAACCTGCCACCCGACGACATACCGACCTACCACCTCCATTCCCCCGCTGCATGTTGCCGGCAGAACCACCGGCCGCGCTCCTGCAATGCCTCCACCACCACCCTGGCATCCCTCTAAGCCCGGCAAAGCACCACCAACCCTAACCCTAAATTTGTTGCTCGCCTCCGCCACTTCCAACGTGGAGGGCAGCGACATCGGCTCCGTCGCAGCCGGTGCATGCTGGAGGTTGAAGACATCCATGAGCCTACACATCTGCGCCATTTGCGTGAGATCGCACGGCTCAATGGATGAAGGGTGCTCGATCTGTTCAACCAACACAGTTGCACGATGAAGTATTTCAGCAAATATAAACACCGTGATTTGATCTGATCCTGGTGACAACCTCCTTGAATAGAACTCTTCCGGCTGGCATAACCAAAAAAGAGCAGACACAAAATAACATCAAACCACATCAACAAGGATCGACAACAAGAGCTTACTGAACACAGTGTCAAATCGGAGGGAAGCAAAAGAATGGATTCATCTCCAAAGAATAATATTCCATGGTATGGGAACAAGTACAGACAGTATATCAACAATACTTTCTACGACTCGGTAGTCGAGCTTTCCTTTCTTACACTAGAATAGACACAGATTATCTCTTTTCTATTCTTCTCCAGAAAAACAGAAATACAAAAAATTGAGGGTGAAGTCATTTGCGCCTTCGGACAATGAATGGGGGTAGAGGCAGATTATCTGTACAATGGCATCCAACTGCTGCTTTTCCTTACATACAACAAGAAGAAAAAAGGACGCACGGCTCTTTCTTCTGCTCTAAATAAACATAATAATAACCAACATATAGCTACAAAATACTCAAAAACCAAGACTGTACTTATGTAGTACGCTGTCCTGCACACCTCGGTTCTAGTGCGGTCTTCCCCGAGTTCCACTCAAAATTGGAGGAGAGGTCCATCTCTGTCCTGGTAATAATCACTTGATTCTCTGTGAACAGCTCCTTTCGCCATTTAACTTACTTGTGGGGTTTGCTGCTGGAAGAACCACGGTTTACCAAGGCTGTGTGGACTGAGTCCTGACTGACATGACATGCCATGCAGAGCCATCACATCACCTGTCACTGTCAGAGCTCAACCTCGTGAAGATCCTCCGTCAATCCGTTGAAATGCACAGACGAGTTGCTGGTGGAACGACTATGCGTGGGTCTGCCAGGCATGAGCGGCGATGGCACAGTCGGTCCCTCAGGTGACCTAGCCCCTGCAGTGGCACTAAATTGGTCAGAATATGTTCCACTCCATGATGCTGCTCGCGATCTTGATGTCAATGAGCTGCTGTTACTTCCCGGGGACATCCAGGGTGCCTGGTTCGGATTAGGAATGTTGTCCATGCTCGGATATCGCTGGATGGTAGATGACATTGGTGCTGAAAATTGTGCTGCTGGTGGGGGTGATGAGAATGATGTTCCTGCTGGGGGTGAGGATGAACGCTCATCCCGGTGGAAGGTTTCTCCACCTGTCTCTGCTGATTGGCTAGGCATCTGCTCGGAAGGAGCAGCGGCTGCAGTGGGCATGAAGAACCTGGCACCAGTTGGTGGTGTCGCGGATGCAGCAGCCGGTTTGTTATAAGTCTGGGCTGCTCCAGTTGCACCAGCCTTATTGAATGTGTCCACATATCTAAATTTTGAACAGAATACTTATGTTATCTTGTTGACAGAAAAAATAGAAAATAGAAGAACTGAAAGAAAATGTCATCAGGACTGAAATACCTGGACCGGACACCCATTCGTCCACGAGCAGAAAACTGATTCTGGCTGGGTGGAATTGGCGGCATTCCCAAACCATGATCTGAATGTTTTGGTGATGTTCGTTCTGCCACTCCATTAGGAGTATGGATTCCATTGGGAGGGCCATTTAAGTTATAGTCTGGCATGCCATTCTGATACGAGGAGGATTTTGTTGGAGGTGGAGGGAGAGGAGGCTCCTCGGCAGGAATCTCAGCACCTTCCTCTACCCATCGCTTCAGATTTTCGTCATAGTAAAACTTGTTCTGTTGCCCTAATTTTGCCTTCAGAAAATAATATGATGTTACCATTAGTATTGCTATATCAGTGAGACAAAATGAACAAAGCGGTGGAGATACTCCAATTCATAACTCAATAGGCACCTGGCGTGATTTTGAAACGAATCCCATTGTCTTCTGCAGCGTGGAGCCAATCCAACCAAATCGTGAACTACCTGATCCTGATGCACTGTTCTGTGTATTATCCGGTCTCGCACCCTAATAGAATCGTTCGATACGAAGTGAGAAGAGAGAATAAAAAATCTTCCTCCCAAAACATAAACCAGTAAAACTGCTACCTCTCTCTTGCTCTATAGAAGACATATACCTGTTTCGGTGTTTTGCCAAAGTCTGGTTCAGAAACACTTCTGTTGTGTGCAATCTTCCTGCCAGCACCTCCACTATTCTCTGCCATCTCACTTATCGAATGCACTGAAGGGGATGCAACTAATGATGACATGGTCATTACTGATTGGCTATTTACAAATTTCGCAGCTGCAGGTGCTGAATAGATCTCCCTATCACCAGCAGAGCTCTGTGGCACTGGTGGAAGTGGCGCAGATGGTGTACCCATCATGCGGGATATAGATTTATCAAGCGAGGTGAATAGCTTTCCAACTAGTTTCGAAGGGGTCGTTCCATACCCACGCTAAAGAACAAAAGAAAAGTAAGTGGGTTAATTATCAACAAAGGAGAGCCAAACCTCAACTACAATACAGAGAAGAACTTGGAATCTAGTAGAGCAGAATCAACAGCTATTCTAATTCTGCAAGGTTGTACCTGCTGGTGAGTGCGTATCCTGTCCTCCAGGGAGGAAAATGATTGTTTCCATGCTTCCAATTCTGGAGCACGGCCAGAAGCTTTCAGCACCTTCATAGAAGCTTGGCAATACCTTGAAAAGGTGATTCAATTGGGTCATACTGTGCAAGTAAAGAGTCTACGGAAAACACTTAGTCATTCTCTAATCAAGCACAAGGCAGTAAGCTACCTCAAGGAATCAGCGAGCCTTCCCACTTCCGCAAGCATGTATGCATATATTAGCTTATATGGCTGAAAGGGTAGCAGGATATACTGAGAATTGCCAAGCACCTTTGTATATTCATAAACCTCTGTCCTCTGTTGTTGCATTTTAAATATATTATTAGTACACAGCAGTGAATGGGAAAAAACAATAAGTAATGGACTACGCAAGATCCTGCCTATGTATCCACATAATGATTGTTTCGTTTCAAAGTAAACTTGTAATAAGCTTGAAAATTTTGCACGTAATAAGTTGTAACAGACCTGAATGGCTTCAGGGCTAGCAAATGTTCGAGGACATTTCAAGTGGTCTGCACCAATGAGACATAACCGAGCAGTTTCAGAGTACGGGTCAATATTTAGTTCAGCGACTAAGTAGCATGAATGAGCAGCTGCAACCTGTATCAAGTAGCTCCGTAAGATACTTGATCACAGAGAACAAATATATCTGCAATGTATCATACAAACCTCATCTTTCTCTTTCCAAAGGCAATCTCCGAGATGGGTAATAACTAGGTCATCACCTTTTGTCCTATTTGCAGTTATAATAGCCAAATTCTCTTCCCAGTCATCCAACATGCCGTTAGGACTAGGCTGTCCCACAGAAATACAAAGTTATGATGTCAGTCACGAATTAAGCAGAAATTCAGGAAATGATAGAAACTGCTTTTGAAGCAACTTTCAGAACTCGTGACACTGCAGTAATCAATAAATATCATGCTTCCATTTCACTGGAGTAACCAATTAAGAACCAAGCACCAGATCTAAGAAAATAAATGACAAATAACCATGCATACCCCAACAGAATGACAATTACAACTACTTAAGTCTCTTTCACAACATTAAGTGGGTGTGGAGAGTCAAATATTGCTATAACTACACTCTTGGTTTCCTGATGGATAAAATTGTGAAACAGATCTTCGTAAGATAATGAGCAAATATCTGAAACTGAGAGAGTATATTATAGTACATAACAACATGTGACAAACAAGGCCTGTAATATAAAGAAAAAAAGGTAAGGGCGACACTTTCCTATTGCTTCAAACTATACAATGATCATTAACTGTTTGAAAATAATAATGCATCTCGCAAGTGAAGATATAATTTACTAAGTAGTTACCTGCATAGGCTGTTGGGATGCACCATGTGTATCATAGTTGATGTTGGTGTTGTTCTCTGCATTAAAAACATCTGCAGGTTGACCAGCAATGAGAAGGCACAATGTTCGCAAAGGTGACCCAGATATAAAGTGGCAGTGAGCCATTTTCTTCACGGTATCCATGTAGAACTGCACCACCAGTCAAATGAAGGATTAAGAAAACTGATTTAGGGAACTAGAAACCTCACAGTTAGATCAAGTGCAATGTTACAAACAAAAGAAAGAACTTTAATTAAGTTAAAACAAACCTGATCACCAAGTTGTAAAGCAAGTATGACTGCAGGCCCCCACAGTTGACCTTCCTGAGCGCACTGAAGAGCCTCTTTTCTTCTGCCAGATACTAAAAGATTTTGGACCTCTTGTGCCACAGCCTACAAGCAAAGTATTTGCCTCAACTGGGGGACATTTGGCTAAACATGGCATGACACAGAATATACAAACTACCTGCATCTGACTTTCGGAGGGGATATTTTTCATGAAATGAACATTGGATCCAAAATCCCCCATATGAGTGTTACTTCTCTTGCAAGATGAAAAAAGCTTAGTTACTGCCATCTCTGGACCATCTGTATCCTATTTCCAAGAATTCAAACGAGAATCAGAGGTGCAAAGGTTACAGACATAGTCAAACTATCCCACACAATGGTGCTAAAAATGACCGGTCTAACTTATGTTACTCAGCGAAAGAAGAAGAAAATGTAGTTTTGCAGGGTTCTACATGATACTGCTAAAGGATAAGTTAGACATTCAGCTAAATCTAGATCGCAATACCAATCTATAATTTGAGATACTACTTGATGGAACACAACTCAATGATGTTCTTAATCCTTGAAAGGAACCATTTTAAACTGTAGCCCATATAAGGACCGTGAAAAACGTCGAAACCAGTAGCAGTAGGTACAGCACAATGGAGGGGGAAATGTAGAATCACAACCTGAACCTATGATACAGCCAGGCAATAATACAAAACATTATTACGAAATGCAAGTCTAATGCATCTATCATAACCATTCAGAAATGTTAATCCTATTGAAAGTATTAGTTTGCAACACAAGGGCTGATTATGTAGAACATGCATTATGGCCATGTTCCTTCTGACGAAAGTTTCAAATGAATAATTACACTAAAGGGGAACAGCCAAAATGGAACAGTTAAAGAAGTAATAGTACAAGTATAACTGCAACCAAATAAAGCATGAAAGAAAGTACCTCTTGTGATGGGTCAGACCCAAAAGGTGCACGTAGTTTCCCATAGTGCTGACACAGTATCTTCAGCAACGAAATAAGCAACCTGCGAGGATCACCTCTCTCGTATTCACTGGTGGAAGATTCATACCATGTAATCATCTCATCGAGCCATTTGTTTACATCCTTTGATGCAGCACTTCCACCAACAAGAGGACCAGGAACAGGTTGACGGCACAAAACACGGAAGTAACTAAGTGCACTGCCATCAGTGATCCTTGAAGCATCAGTTTTACCCTCAACAACCTCTGATAAATTGAGAACTGACACTGTTCCACTAGAACTCCCCTTAAATTGCCAAAACAATTCTTTTAGTTAGTTTGAAACAACGTTTATGATTTCTCTTGGTAATGAGAATATATTGCATGGAAGATATAAGCATACCTGGTTTGCACTGTTAAAGTTTGTGGCCATTGAGCTTGTTTCTTTCATAACTATAAGCTTCCCTCCAAACCCAAAAGCAACCAGAGCATGAGGTGGGCGTCCCGCCGATGACCTCTCTTCATGCGGGGAGTAACCAAATTGCATGTGTGGAGCATTTGTACCACTAAATTGTTGCTGAGAGAAGTTCATGGAGTTCTCAGTACTGAGATAGCTGTTAGACAAGTGCGCTTGAGTGTTTGCATGAGCTTGGTTAGCTTGGTTCTGGCTGTTGTACATACTCCCAATTGGAACAAAGCCTTGTGTATTAACAACACCATTGGCATCACCATAACCCTGGTTTGTAGAAGTTTCAAACCCCATGTAACTAGCCTGTTGAGCTTTAGAAGGTTGGGATCCCATGTAACCAGCCTGTTGAGCCGTAGAAGGTTGGGATCCCATGTAACCAGCCTGTGGACCTGTGGAAGGTTCAAATGCCTTGTAGCTTCCCTGGTTACCCGTGGAAGTTTCAGCCATGTTAAAAGCTGCCTGACGATTTGTGGAGGAACTGAGAGATTCAGCATGTGAATGCTGATCAGAACCATAGAAACTACTTGCCAGGCTATTCGTGACATTTTCAGGCTGCTCACTGTTGGCAAATGCACCTGGCTGCCATTGGCTCTGGGGGTTATAGCTATTTGTGAAAGAGTTAAGTTGGGCTACCGGATTGTGGACAGCGCCCTGGTTCGCACCATCCTGAACCGCACTAGCCGCGCTTACCTGCGCGATGGCCTGCTGGTAGGACTCGAGCGACTGCCACTCCTGCGTGTTGGTATCGAAGTACCACCCCGGGTACTCCGCGTAGAACAGCATGTTGGTCGGGTACTCCGAAGCGGCCCCCTGTCCCCAGGCCACCACGGTGGTGCTCTCCTCCGCAATCGGCTCCAGCGCAGCAGCCTGCGCTGAATTCTGCAAGTACGAAACACCATACTGCTGCTGCTGCACATTGTCACCACTGTTGTCCACCCGAGCAGCATACTTCTGAGCAGTGTCAACCTGGTACCATTGCTGCGTCGCGTCGTCGAACTTCCACCCCGGGTACATGCTCTCCAGATACCTGCGATCCGTGGAGTCCGCTGCACTGCCGCTACCGACCTGCGTGTCCGTGTTCTGATCCGAGCTTCCCCCGTAAAAGTCCTGATCCTTCGCCACCTCAGTGGCCAAGCTCTGGCTCCCGCCGAAGAAGCCATGATCCGACACCCCCACGCTCTCGGCGAGAGAGCTCCCCAAGCTCGGGTTCCCGCCGAAGAAGCCATGATCCGCGCTCCCAGCAGCGGTGCTGTGTTTCGTGCCGCCGAGGAACACGTCTGGCTCGCTTGCGTCTCCTGACAGATCGCTGAAGGGATCGAGCCCGCCGTCGTCGGCCCCGAATGAGGCCCACTGCACCTGCTTGACCGCGGTGTGGACTCCGCTGGCGCTTCTGCCCGAACCCGGTGACCCGCCCTCCGGAGCCGCCCCCTCTGCGGGACGCGGTGCGACGACCGCCGACGGCCCGGGCTCCGCGAGGGCAAGGCTGGAGACGCCCCGGACAAGCTCCTCCTCCTCCGTCGCCACCGCCTTGGCGGGCGCGGAGGACGGGGAGGGGCCGTCCACCTCGTCGTCCTCGTCGACGAGCTTGTCGAAGAAGTCGGCGTCGGTCAGGTCCTCAGCGGCGGCCATCTCCTCCTCCGCCTCGGGGGATCGGGGGAGATCTCGGGGCGGGCGGGGCGGATCTAGGGTTTGGCGCGGGGCGGAATGGCGGGGAGGGCTCGCCGGCGGCGGGCGGATCGGTTTCTGGTGTGGACGCCGCGGGAGAAGGAGGCGGCGGTTGCGCTGGCTGGCGGGCTCACGACGACAGCCGACGTCGCGTCATCGCACCGCCCATTTTCTTCTTTCTTTCTCTTGTCTGGCTTTTCTCTCTTCTCTCCTGCTCCGAGCTTCCCATGTTTCCCCTTTTCCGGCGATTTTTTCCTCTTTTGTTCTTCACAGTTGACAATTCCAAATAGAATCTTCTCTTGGCCCTTTTTACACAACGCAGTAAATACAAATTTTGGTATGATTTACTGTTGCGTATCCAATCGTTAGAGTAAAGGTTTTGCGTGGCGCAAAAATATTCGATGGTAATAAATATAAAACGGAGCTCACTCGGTTGGGGCAGTGGATGTCGGCACCGCGTAATCGATCGTCTCTTAACTAGCTAAAGAACTACATGTAATTTATAAGAATTTTAGGGTCTAGAGTTTTGGTTGTAGTTTTAGCTTTGTTAGGTTCGTTTTTTGTGTTTGTGTGTGTGTTTGTGGATTCATTTAACCTTTATCTGATTGTATCCATTGCTCCTTTATCCAACATAAGGCTGTTTTTTTTTAAGAAAAAAGTACAATCTTTTCTCTGGGTTCGCTTCATACATGGCATCTTACAAAGAAAAGTTGATATCAGCTTACTTTATTTATTGTACATACTCTTATACATAAATCAAAATAAGTATTCCTATACCATAAACCGATAATAATTGTAAAGATCCCGTCACACCACCGCTTCCTTGTATATTATTTTCCTACAGTATTGTTTTCGACATTAGGGTATTGTACCTTGCCACACACAACCGTCGTATGGAAATGCACATGTCTTTCAACACCAACTAATCATCATCATCCTATAAATGTGAATGATGGTAGGGTAAAAGAAATTGAGGGACAAAAAGGTTAAATATCTTTTCTTTCCAACAAAGCAACATGCATTTTCTTTTCAGCAGATAGAAACAGAAAACAGCACAATCAATCATTTCTTTTATTCTTCTTCTTCTTTTGAAATTTCCGGTGAGGGTTTCGTTTTAATTACAACCACAGACGCCACCAACCGCTCACCCACTAAAACATGCTGCTATATCGCATTAGCACATGCCTACATAGCTAGCTGTCTGGTTACCAACATTCACATCCACATAGTTAAAGTGCTCTTAAGATTATGGCTTACTACTTGCAAATACATTCTTAGCAGATACTTCTATTCCTTCTCAGAGACACGAAAGTCTTGTCGAATCTGCATCACATGATGCTTAGTTGACGGTACCGAAAAATATTGTTTAACAACTTGAATGAAAGGCAAACGCTTGGATCACAGTTACTCCTCATTTATCAACCAGTGGTGGCTGAAAAGGGCAGCAATTTCAATCCAGACATATCTTACTCCAGATAGCAAGATATGTAAGGGTCAATCAGGGCAGCTGTAAAAATCCAAGAAACTCGAAATATAATTGTTCCAACAACAAGGATAGATCATATAGACAAAGGTCTATGTAAGCGTACAAACAGCTATCGAGTCTGGCATTTCTCACATTGCATTGCATTGCATTACATAATTTCTCTTGAACATAGTTCACGAAACAACCTATTACAGATAATGGCAAAGTAAATGCACCAGATGAAGACAAGAATAGCACATTGTAGGTCCTACCGTATGTCGTCATCCAACGATTCAAATACGTCTACGGTTATCGACCCTTGGTTTCTTGGATGCAGCATCAGCATCGGAAGTATCACTGCCGGACTGAATCTGATATTTTTTTAAATGTTAATTTTAGCTTATGCATGGGGCTGTTGCATGGAAAATGACAGATAACATGTATATTCTTACCTTATCAAGTTTCTGTCTGACTAGAGTTACGGTTGCATTCATTGACTTGGATGGAAAATATTCCTGTATAATTAGAAAGCATAGTTTCCATCAGTTGATCAAAAGCATATAATTAATGCAAATAAAAAAAGCAAAAAGGGATTTCAGGCAAACTCCTAAAGAATGATGTCAATGTCTGCACTCGATGACAAGTTACAGATTTTGCCCTTTCCGGGTACTTTGCATAAGCTATTTCACTAATGTTGGCTTTCTGGTACTAATTGCATCTTAATTGATCGAGGTTTCTTCCTAGATTTTCTGCAAAGTAAGTTGCCTTGTGCCATGATCTTGTCTGCTTATTAAATGCCCCAGTTTTCCTCGATGAACTTCTTCTTATTTTCACCCTAAACATTGTTTTACTACTTCATCATACCTTATTAGAGGACACATGACTGAAACGGGCATCTTCGATATGAGAAGTGTGAACTGTCTTCGTGTGTTCCCTGAAGATGATAAGATGAAACTTTAGAGGAGAAGTTACTATCGTGTTACCTTTTTCTTGTAACACAGTCAGGTTATATTGTTTTAGGCTTTTAGGTAAGTAGTGTAGTTCTTCATGCAAAAAAATACCTTCAAAAGAATGACTGAATACGATTGTATGATAATCATATATATTGCTAACATAAACACATGGTATATTGGAATGTACTGCCAAGTCTGAATATCCAAATTGATGCATAAAAGTCAGGACATGTCCGAACACAAAGAGCAAGCTATTCCATTAGATCGCCGACCTGGCAAAATGTCGGCAACCAAACGACCTAACACAAAGATTTAAAATAAGAAGTAAATGCATGTATAATCTAATAAAACCTCTCACTAGTTTGCATCTTATAGTTCCTAAATTCCTTTGGCCATCCCAATGTGTCTACATGATCCATAACATGACTATCCACAACCAAATCAGTGGCCGTAATCAATCATGATAGCAATTTCAGTTCTGACTTGGAAGTGGCAATACAATTTCATATGATGAGTAAAATATGACCTACTTTTGGTTATCAGTTTTACATCATGAAACCAAAGATATAATGTAAACAGTAACCTCTTATTGGAGCTCATATGATGGTGTGGGTTTCCGCTTGACGACCCCTGACCCGGTGAATAATGAGATAGCGCTTCAGGTCTGCTCCCAGCAGGTGCTGCCAAAATGCAACGAAATATCAAGATCCAACTATTCAAGTACCAAGTAAAATGTACTAGCAAAGCTGATAATCCCAGATATATCTTTAGGTTTCTATGCAATAAAAGATTCTAATATGCAGATATACTTTTACAAATAATGAAACCATACATCTTATTCGTCCAAGAACATCTTTTCTCCTGATTTCGAGTTTCTCCTTGGTATCCTCAAGACTCTCAAACTGAGGTGCATATGACACCTGCAGCCGGTTGCCAAGAAATACAGACTCATCCAACTTCCTCTTTGCAAACCTGCAACATGACAGAACCAATACCAAACTTAAAAGATGGCAAATCTGATTGTTCTTTTTTCTTGAACCAAAAGAGAAGACACCAAACAAGAAGTTGGGGCAACTGTTGGCTCCAGATTTGGTGCTCAGGTGCCAGAGACTGTACTACAAGACCTGAACTAACTCATGCCCTCAAAGAAGATACAATCATTTATTTAAGTTTATTACAATTTGGGGCTTCCCAGTAAATCACACATACTGAGAGCAAAGTATGTACTATGTGCTCAATTTTGCTTCCGGAAAGCCTACCCAAGTCACCTTTCATCAGTCAAGTCCGTTAGTTGTGCTGAACAATAAGAAATCGTTTTCACTCAATTACAGAAGCATGAATCGCTGAATGTTCAGCCAATTAACATGCTACACACATTCTTGAATCACATATTCATAAATGCTAAATCGTAACCCACGAATCAGAGAGTTTTTTTTTGGTTGCTCACCACATATGCCATGTGGTAAACGAATCAGATAACTAATACTAGCAGGAAACACAAGATATCCCGCCACACCTCACCATCTGAACCATGTCTGACAGACACAATACTACCATGGAAAACCATCACCGCCCAATCAATCACCACAGAGGACCAACAGGTTGAAACAGATAGATATGCGACAAGCATTGGTCACCTCGCGTTGCTGACCTGCGAGAACTTGATGAAGAAGACGTCGGTGTACTCCTCGCAGTCCTCGGCATCCATGGGCTTGCACCTGAACGCCAAGACGAAGATGGCGAGCATGAAAAATTAGCAGGAAGAAGAAGGAAGATGTGAATTTTCAGGGCTGCTGATGGCTCACTCTTCCAGTGGGCCGTACGTCGAGAAAAGGGTGCCGAGCTCGTCTTCGCATCCGAGGGCCGGCACGTTCCGGACGACGAGGTACCTGCGATCGAATCGATTGGATTAGCGGCGGTGATGCGGCGGAGGAGAGGCTGGGTTAGGGTTAAGGAGGGAACTGGTGGTTACTTGGACTCGTCGCAGACGGTGTAGACGCGCACGGCCGCCGGCTCGTCGCGGTCGCGCGGCATCTCGCCGGAGGACTGCGGAGAGGGGTTTCGAGTGGCGCGCGACGGCCGGAGCTGGGAGCGGCGCCGGCGACGGGACCGGTGGGGATCGGCCAGACCTTGTCTCGACTCTGGCGCTAATGAAAGACGTGTTTCGCTACTTTACGCTTCCTCGGTCTCAAGACGTGGTTACATAACATTTCTTCAGGTCCAACAAAAACATTCATCACACGTCAAAAAAAAAAATCATCATGAAGATGATTAAAATTCTGCAAAAAATGTTCTAAAACTCAGAACATGATGCGAAAAGAGGGTTAATTCAAAATCACTTACTTTCCTCTCTTGGTGTGTTTTATTCTCATTAATTTACTCCAAATAAATGACATGCTTAGGAAGTCCTTTCTTTAAACATCCTACCACCAACTTCCATGATCTGTGGTGCTGGCAAGACACCAAAAGCCTCATTGTAGACGTCAAACGCAAGGATGGATGAGCCGATCCTTGGCTCCCCCATTACATCTTGCCTCATTGTAGACGTCAAACACAAGATAATACTAGCAGGAAAATTTTCTATAGGAATAAATCATTTGAAAATCCTTTGTCATTCCTTTGAATCAAACGAGCCCTACATCTTGCCTCCTGCATAGACCGGTGGGACGCCAACGGTCATACGCGACCTTCCTAGTCACGCAGTCAGTTAACCTCCGGACGGTACACTCCATGGAGTAGCTCCTGGTGTAAAAGTTGTGCGACGTGTAGGCAAGAACAACGATGGCGTTATAAATGACTAATGGGATTACGAGGCGCACCGCTGTGCTCCGTGAAAATTCTGACCACTGCACAAGCTGTATATAGTTTATACTATATATATGTTGTGAGAATACTCGCAGTTATATTGGCTCGTTGTGTTCCCCACTAAACACAACTGCCTCCCTCTGTCGTGGTGCTACTTGCCCTCAACCTGAAGGACCATGTTCTCCTCCGAGCATCCGCGCCCAATTTCCCGGTGTCTCATATTCCCTCATGCTTTTTAGTTTCACATCCTCCTCCTCTTTCATCTCTTCTCTCTGGCTACTACCTTCTTTTTCTTTCTCATCCATGACTTATTTGATTGATTTGTCAAGCTTGCCACAACTTGGGTGAAGAGACGTACGCGATATATATGGGTTGTTTTTATTGTACGGTGGGAGGCTAGTTGTTGGGTTTGTACTACTCCCTCCGATCCATATTAATGGGCATAGCTTTGTCTAAATTCATATGTATCTAGTTAAGTATCTAGACAAAGTTGTGCCCACTAATATGGATCGGAGGTAGTATTTCTTTTGATGGTCATTGATTGGTAGATTTCTTCGATATGT
This sequence comes from Poa pratensis, assembly GCA_947311845.1. Classification (NCBI taxonomy): domain Eukaryota; kingdom Viridiplantae; phylum Streptophyta; class Magnoliopsida; order Poales; family Poaceae; genus Poa; species Poa pratensis. The sequence goes on from CAMZMU010000034.1 coordinate 5,116,428, forward strand.
GTACACATTCGAGTTCTATATCAATCTAACCCCAGCTTATATTGTTTGCTTTATATGCTCGGCCATCACGCTACTGCCGTCGTCATCCACGAATCCAACTCACCGCCCTAGTCTTGACTTGGTTCTCTAATAAGGACATCGATCACCATATGGTTGGTCATGGTAGGGACTTATACCCGCGGATGACCTCCTCGACACCGTCAAACTCGCTCTCTCATTGCAATGATTGTTTGCTTGGCCATGTCCAATACCTATTGAGTCGTCACCATGGTTTTGGTTACCGGTCGGTAACCGGATATCTCGAGCACCCTCGGGAAATAGTCATACCGGACAAAAAATTCCGAAATTTTGAATTTTAATGAAAACTTGCTGAAAATGGTTAAATGTGGAACCAAAAAAAAATTGAATTTTTGAATTTTGGATTTCAAATTCGTCCGGTAACCGGTCGGGATTTTCCGGTAACCGCGGTAACCGGAAATCCTGACCACCCTCGGGAATTTTTTCTACCGCTAACCAAAACCTTGGTCGTCACTTCAAATTCATTCAAGGTCACCACATACCGCGTCACTCATCTTCCGCAACTCACGGTATCTTAACATGAATATCGATAATTCATACATGTCGGAGGGTATGCAGACTTTGCACTCATCGTCAGGGGCGAAGCCAGGAAAAAAGGTCGCCGGTGTCAAAAAAAACTTCACCAACGTACACCTCATACAACGCAAATCTACATCTTGTATTAACTAACATGATGATGCATGTAAAATGCATACATGAACTTTGCATTATTTTACTTATATTCCAGTCATATTTGCATCATATAAGGGTTATATCATTGTTTTATAATGATTTTTGGAATATTTCATGATTTTCCTATTTTTATGGAATTAACCCTGCGCAGGCAGAAAACTCTATTTTCCATATTTTAATGTTTCAGGGACCCAAACGACGTCCAAATGACCTGGAAATTTACGAGCATCAGTTTTTGGAAGGAACAAATCGTGGGAGCAAAGGAAGCAAACAAGCGGAGGCCCGAGGGCCCAGATGAGTGGGCCCACGCGGCCCATGTACCTGGCCGCGTGGGACCCCCCTTTTGGCCCTCGGAGCTCCGTTGCCGTCGATCTTTCCTCCACCGACTCCATTTTGACCTAAAATCGCCTATAAAAATAGTCCCCCGACGTTCTCTGGAAAGAGCGCCACAGAAACACAGAAACACCGAAACAGAGACCTGGAGTTGCAGATTGGAGGGGGAAAACTCCAGCAGGGCGCTGCCGGAGTGGTCTCCATCTTCTCCAACGACTTCTCCACTGTCTCCATGATGAAGAGGGAGTAGTCCACCTCTGGACTATGGGTTTGTGGAAATAACTTATGTATCTCTCTCTCTTGAGCTTCACTAATTAATACCGTATGAGCTGCTGAACATGATTACGGTCATCTATGTAATAGCTTTGTTGGTTTTTTAATATGAGTTAATATATGTTTGAGATTGCAATGGTTTTGTTTCAGTTATGAAAGTAGATGCATATTATGTACCCCGTTCTTATTTACTTGTCATGATCAAGCATGTTTATGAGAGCGTGTGAGGGGGAACGTGTGCATTAGTTGGAGTAACGGGGGGTGGCTAGTGCAGTGAACGTGAGAGAAAGTTCTGCGATCCACTTGGGTATCTCTACCTTACTTTGTTGCCTCACTAGGGATAAAAAAAAATACCATGCTACCGGAGATGTGGGTGTGACCATTGCCACTTCCTCCATGACTAGATCTAGCATGTTCTTATTTTAACTTCATGTCATGATACTTATTGCTATACTCTGAGTTATCTTAATTACTGAGGTGTTATGATTTAGTTCGCATCTTGGTGGAGTATAAGAGAGACTAATAACCAAAAGGTCTCTATGTTAGGACGTGATGCCCATATAATTATAACTTGTCATTAAACTGTTGTGTTGCAATCTCATATGTCAACTCTAGTGTTCCATTGTCTACCACTTTATTAAAGAGAGAGTGCATTTGTGAAACCATGAAACCCGGTCTATTTTTAATCATAAGAAACACCTTTCCAACCACTTTTACCACTTTTCCATTTTCTGCCATTTAAAAATCCGAAAATACAAAAACATTTTTACATCTTGCATTCATCATATAAAACCCAAAAATATCATTTATCATTGCTACCACCATCCTTGCATATTTATTTACCACCATTGCATATTTATTTCTTGTTTGCATTGCATATTATCTTGATATCATTCTCACGCCTTGTGCTTGACAACCACTAGGTGAGGTTGAGAAGCAAAACATTTACTTTGTTTTGTAGGTAACCAAAAGAAGGATAGGAAAGATAAATCTTCACTACTGATTCCCCGAGAGTTCGATATTAAACCCTCGAATCACCCCTCGTGGGGAAAACACGTCTACCACTTACTACATCTCTGCACTTGGAGTCTCAAACTAACTCATTTACTTTTCACGCAGGTAACTACGTGAAGGGCCATCACATGACATGTTTGTATTTTTTTTAGCGAACTCACATAAGGAATTGTAGTTTTCAATGTAGCATAAAAAATTCAATAAGAAGTAATTACCTCTCTATTTTTGTTGGCCGCTTCATACATAGAATTGAATTTAGAAGTCTTTGTTTCAAGAGACAAATGATGCAGCGATTCATGAACTATCACCAAACTGTCTCCACATTTTTCATTGCCGAGAAAAACCTTTCAGACTTAATATACTGCCTTTGATCCTAAGAATGTGTCGTGAAAAGTGAGCTGGTTATGTACAAAATTCTTAACTGCTCATGACACTTATATCGGATCGGAGGGAGTAGAAAAAGCATACATAAGTACCGAATACATACACATTAAGATAGAGGGGAAATTACCATTGAAAGTCTATGTTGTTAGCATACCGGATATTCTGATTGGGGGGTTTGATTCCTAATGTTGTTGATTGTCTAATCACCTGATTATCCACCCAAAACTTCAAGCAATTATGAATAAATCAGCATATGTAACAAACCGTAAGATAATAGGAGATTAGGAACTGGAGATTTTAAATCTCCTTCAAATCAATTAGATGGAGAGAGCGGTTACAGCGGCACTTACGGAAGGGAATTGTAGATGGAATCATCAAATTTTGCAGAGGAGGGGAGGGATGGCCATTGGCCGGCAATCCATGTACATGTGCCTATGCAGGTCAGGACTGCAGGACAAGGAACAACTTGGCAATGAACTCGGTAGCGATCGATTCGAGGCGGCGAGCGAGCCTAAACTCGGGAGCAATCCTACCGGGAATGAGCGGGCTGGTGGGATGCTAGTTGTGCGTATTTTGGGCATAGACTGACTTGCACAACAACGGAGTCTGGTGGGCTGGGGTCAAAATATATTTTCAGTGGGGTCATTTTGCCGTACTGGGCGATATGCACAGGTGTTTGACACAAAGTCGTCGGTGTCAATTGACCCCAGTCCAACAACATAGCTCCGCATCGTCCACCTAGTTGGGACACAACACACTTGAATGACGTGGCTTCTTTCTTAATTCTTGGCCGTGTCAACCTGCATGAGACTGATCCCTTGATTACCTACCGGCACGGCCTGAACCACGAGAAAAATCGCTTTGGCGCACGCACCCGCTCTTTCGATCCCCGCCTCGACCAATCTGCCTAAAAGTACTCAGCATCCCGATTAACACAACCAAAAGACTACTCAAGAGTCGAGCTATATGATGCATGATCAGACGCACTTAATTGACCTTGGTGAACCTGCCTGGCCACCGACGACGACAGAGGCAGCTCCAGCGGGCAGGCAGGCAGGTGACCTCCAGCCTTTGCACGTCGCGGTGCGGCGGGTACCAGCTGACATCACCAACAAGCTTCATCTCCATCTGGAACATGCCCCCCCCCCCCCCGCCGCGCTCTCCTTCACAAACTCCGTCAGCCCGGCGGTCCCCAGCTGCACGCTCTCACCCGAGGTCGCGACATCCGCCTTCCCTGGCCGAATGCCGCCACGCGAGTTTCCCTGCAGCAGCCTGACGTGGGCGAAGGTCATGCGAACATGAGCCCTTGCGCGTCGCCACCAGTCATGAGGACCCGCACGCTGGGGCTCCAAGGCCGGGTCGCGAAGCTCAAGTCGTGGGTCTTGGTGATCTCATGGACGAGGCGACGACGACGGGCAGCTTGCAGAGTTTCAGGTACATGAGGAACGCATCAAGACGCGCCCACGAGCTCAGCCATGGCGCGGTGCAGGAGAGGGCCGCGTGCGATCGACGGGTGGAGGTTGCCAATGACCGGCAGTCGCCACAGGCTACTTTCTCTACCATCACATGGTGCGTTGCGCGTCCAAAGCGTGAAAATCGTGGAGTGAGATGATGGGTGCATAAGACTACTCATAGTGGGGAGTAACATAAAGTAGTAACATGCACATGTTACTAGTTTATGTTACTACCTCTATAGTGGGTTGTAGACTCACATTGCATTGGTATATGTGATATTCCAGTAACTAGCTATGTTACTCCAACCTGCTCTCTCCTAAGACTAGTCACAATGGGGAGTATCATATACTAGTATCATGCACATGATACTAGTTTATGTTACTAACTCCACAATGGGTAGTAACATATGTGTGGTATCATATAATACTGCATTTATTAGGTTGTAGACTCATATTGTATTGGAATCCGTTATGTTACGGTATCTACCTATGATACCACTATCATCTCTCTCTTCATTAATTGCAGTGCCATGTCATCTTTTTGCCAACATGGCATGCATGATACTACCTATGATACCCCCATTGTGGCTAGTCTAATTAATTACTTGCCACATCACCTTTTTTGCCTACGTGGCATTGAAGTTACTAGCTATGTTACGCCCACTATGGGTAGTCTAACAAGCACATGGCCAGGCCAGGCCATACATGCGTCAGTACTTATGTGCACGAAATCATAAGGGAGGTACCATTAATTTCAACATGGGCTATGCATCATTGCATTGCTAACAGCTAACGGGGATTAAAAGGCAGACATGACGGAGCAAGTTTGACAATCCAATACACATGCATAATAGTGCCACATTCATTGTACAAATTATTTGCATCCAAATTCCAACATTACCAAATTCAGGGAAATACAATAAAATAGAATAATAGAGAACTGAGTGTCAAATTAATGCGGCACTGTAGCTTTCCTACAGTATCAATGATAAAAACATAAAAAATCTAGCCACACAAATTGCCTGGGCCATTGATCGGTAGTACTAAAGAAATAAAATATATATTCGTCAGGTTTTGATTTTTTTTTCTTGTTCAAGCCGTCATAACAGTAAAGAAAAACAAAAACCTGACTTGATGAAAGGGCTAAGCAGTTATTCAAAAGAAAATCAGAGATCTGAGATTTATTTGGTGGCATGGAAGTTAATAACTTCCGTGGGATCAGATATTCAAACAATACACAGAACAAATACAAATCTGGTTACATCTTTCTGTTTGTGGAGAAGGATCGTTGACATACTGAAACTCTCAAGGCCCAAACACGACTCCTGGCCAGAAATGGAAGATACGGCAACATCACGTACGTACAAACAAGACGGTTTATTCCTCTTCGATTCCATCAACCGTTAAATGTATCTTCTGAACTCTACGCAAGTCTCTGCATAGTGCGTTTAGCTCTCTGCTGCAGCGATAGATATCCATGGACTTGAGCGAAGCTGGAAGACCCCCTGCTGGTAGGGAATTGATATGTTGACACTTCTCAAGACTTAGTATTTGCAGAGATGTGAGGGATTGAAGTTCTGCAGGCAGTGACAGGAGATGCTTAAATCTGTCGAATTTAAGCTGTTGCAAGGAGGCAGGAAGTAGCAGTGCTTTCTCATGGTTATCTGTCAATGAGTCCATAGTCACGTGGAGAATCAAGAGCTCCATGAAGGATCAATGTCTTCAGACATTTTAACTGACTGCATATGGGCACACATAGGACACTAATGTCATCAATATCAAGCTCTTCAAGTGCCGTGGGAAGTTGCTGCACTCCTCTCTGTCACCTTTGGCCGCTGCTGCTGATAGCCATGACCTTGTGAAGCCTGGAGTATTTTGAACTTTCAAGTACATGAGATCAGTAAGGGTCTTAAGACCTTCCAAAGATGTCATGGTAGCGCAGCCTTCAATGCACAGTTTCTTCAGTGCTGTACAGGAATCCAGGTCCATAAATGCTAAATTTGGATTCTCCTTCACGCTCAGTGTTGTGAGGGTGTTGATCGATGCTCTGAGTGAAGTAAGCATCTTACAATTACCGATGCTCAAATGCCGCAATGCCCTACATGACTGCAAACCTTCAAGCGAAGATAACCATCTGCATTGTTCAATCTTGAGCTTCTGTAATGCAGTGCAAGAATCCAGGTTGAGAGATGTCAAAGATTCACATTCAAAAATTTCTAGTTCAACAAGGGAAGAGATTCCGAGAATTGCAAATGTTCTTTGATGGAAGTCACATGGAGTTTTACTAGACAAGATAGAGGTATGTGAGGTGTTTCTCCAGACATCATAGTAGATAGGAGAGCAGGGCAGTCTTCAATGACAATTTTCTGAAGAGACATGTATCTTCCAAAGCCTTTCTCACTAAAAAATTGCATCGTTGAACTTGTATCCCAAAAACCTCTTGTGAATGAGATCTGCAAGCTTTGAAGAGTCTCTACACAGTTGGAAGGAATGCGCCAAGAGCCATCTGCCATTTGGTTCTGCTCGTCTGTAAACAACCCTACAGGTAAGGATGTTACCTCATCACAATTATTTATGCTGAAGTTTCTCAGCGAGTGAAGGTTCAGCAGGAGTTGCGACAGCTGTTTCCCTGTAATGTTGCAGGAACTAAACTCAAGTTCTTGGATTGATGGTGGTAGAATGAGCTCAATATTGGGAGAAAATAGTTTCCAGCACCTTCTCAGTCTAAATTTTTTCAATGATGCTAACTTTTCGAAGCCTTCCCAGGTAAGATACGTCAGTTTTGGATATTCACTGATTTCAAGCTCCACCAAATCCCTGAGTTTGTTGAATGGGAACAAAATCCCCTCTCTTCTCAAAACCTGTCCATTCCCTTTGATATCCATGCGCAGCCCATTCGATGGGCCAAATGGTTCAAGCAAGAAGTCCTCAGAATTGGATTGCACTGACAAGTGTATATACATTAAAGAATCTATTGATAAAAGTACTGGGATGCTAGTGTGACTGAAGCAACTCCCAATCTGATTCCGACGTGCCTCAAGTCTCCGAAGACGAGGAAACAGACACCTACTTTGCATATCAATAGATATATTAAATAGTTGCATGGGGAACTCTTCCAATCTAATGCAGCCTTCCACTTCAAGAACAGATAGGCTCGCAGATAGCTGCTCCCTGTCCAAAACTATACACTGCCTCAGACTTTGCAAATTACGTAGTTCTAGTACCTCCAAACTGCCAATTGTAATTTTGGAAACGCGAACCATGTTAATCAAATGCAGCTCCCGGAGCAGAGGCAACTGCTGAGGTTCTGGTATTGTGCGCCACTTGGAGCAGTTATTCAGATGAAGTGACCGCAATGAGGTGGCATGCACATTGTTGCTCAGCCATGATGGTAAACGTTGACCATATTCTTCAATTCTCAAGTTTACAAGGCCAGCATGTGGTTTAAGATCCTCAAGTATGGGAATGTTAACTGAAGCACCACTTTTCCCCCCAAGGATACCATTCCATGATAAGCGAAGAGTAGTGAGGTGAACCTTGTCACAGATCTTTGCTTCGATGGCCTCCTCTTGGCTTCCTACATCATCGAGATTGTGAATCCAAATGGATCCTGTGAGCTGATTCAGTCTTCTCAGCTGTCGTAAGCTGAACTCACTCTCCTTTCGGACAGCAAAAGCCTTGAGCTCTTGAAGGGAAACCATCTTCTCAATGCCAGCTAGTTTTGCATGTAACCCTCCTTGGCAATAAAATGGCGCAAGTTAACAAGTTTGTTCATACCTCTTGGTAAATCTGTGCTGGCTCCCCATTCCTTGATATCCAGGACTTGTAGATGATACAACCCACATACTGCCTCCGGCAGTTCCAACCTGGTGAATTTATAAAAGCAGTCCAACTCTAGATAGTGAAGATTAATAAATGCAGAGATGTTCCCTATCATCGAATCCAAACCATGGACTACCATTTCCAGCCTCAACACTCGGATTGACTTTACCTCATTGAATTCTTGGCGAAATTTGTTTGCAAAATCCAAGTCATGTGGCCCAAATAGCATCAATGTGCTTAATTGTTTTTGCTGCAACTCGACAAAGGAATTGCAAAACTCTTGAAGAAAAGGCTCATTAGCACGCACGGTGCCATCTAATTGTGCCTTGTATTCCCATTCTGTGATTACGCTGACATGACGGACAAGCCGTGGTGCAGCTCTAGGCTCATTGTTCTCTATACTGAAGCTCTCGTCAGATGAAACATTCTGTGCCAAATCATGTATGAGATCATGCATGGTAAGAAAGCTACCCAATTCAAACTCTTTTTGGAGAAATCCCCATTCGACCAGATCATCGAAAAATTCACTTCCAATGTCTTCCAGTCGTCTATGCATGTCAGTACAAAAAATCAAACCCTGGGCTATCCAGATATTGACCAAACGTTCTTTCTCATACCTATAATACTTGGGGAAACAGCACAGTAGGAGAAGCAGGGCTGGAGGTGGACTGGTAGATACCTGTAGCTGATCATCAAGGCCGGCATGATATCATAGTCATCTTTTTGGTGTTTCCATTCACTGTTATCCAAAACTCTGGTCCAGTACTCAACATCAAGTCTCCTTCTGAGTACTCTGCCCACACTCTTTGCTGCCAAAGGATTACCCTTCAACTGGACAACCATCTTCTGCCCAATTTTCTCAAGCTTCCGTTCTCCTTTGTAGTTGGCATCTCCAAAGGCGCATTCTTTGAAAAAATGCCAAAAGTCAGTTGGTTTTAAACCATCCAGATTAATGTAATCTGTAGCTCCAATCAACTTGGCCACAGATGGCTTCCGAGTTGTCACCAGAATCTTATTCCCCTTGACTTCATTCACAAGCAGTGGAGTTAGCAGCTCGCACCATTTTTCTTTTTGGCTCTCTCTGTCTTCCCACATGTCGTCCAGAACAAGTAGCACCCGCTTCGATTTCAATGCTAATTCTAGGATGTCTTGGAGCTCCTTCAAACCCTTGATGTTTTCATGCCGGTGCCCAAGCAGGGACTCCAACATTTCTCGTATAATCTTAGATTGATCAAAATAAACAGAGACATAGACCCATAATAGTGCATCAAAATTCTCTGATACTGTGGGGTCGTTGAACACAGCCTTAGCTAGAGTAGTCTTCCCAACACCTCCATTGCCTACGATGGCAAGCACGGAGAGGTTTCCCCGAGAAGATCCCTCATCTTTTAACTTGCTTGCTATCATCTCCCGCTCATGGACCCTGCCATAAATTTTTGTCTCAGTGGGACAAGATGACGTTTCCCGACGATCAGTCCATGAGCTCTGTTGTTTCTGTGCAACACGGATACGGTCATCCAGATGTTCAAGCACGAGAGCCTTGCGGAGATCTCTGGCCATCTCGCAGCATTGCTCTACAAGGTCTGTTATCTCACGTGATATGCCAAGACGAGGCTCCGAGATAGTATTTCTTGCACTGACAGGGATCATTGGGCTGGCAACATAGGGCACAACCTGAAGAGCAGCTGAGGGTGAACCTTCAGTACTAAAAGCAGAATTTTCTATGGTGCCTTCCGTACCCTGAGAATCACCATCATTTGGAGAGGTGAGTTTCATCTGCTGGAGAGCAAAGCACAATGCTTTTCATTAGCGTAAATTCCACTTTTTCCCCAAAAAAAAAAGTGAACTTGCAACTAAGAGACACATTTGGAAAAAATATGGCACAACTTAACAGATTTTAGACAAATATTAACTACCAATTCATTTAAATTTAGGAACAGGAACAAACTCGGAAAGCTATAGCCCACTGACCATAGTAATGTAGCATTGACTTAGATGCCACATAAATTTCGAATAATTTTTTAGATTATTTTTTACTGGGCTTGAGGCTGGCCATCAGAATCCCATGGTTTTTAATTCCCCACGTGAATTTCTTGCCTAGGTCGAAGAAACAGAAGCACTGACCATGCCGTCGTCTTCCTGAAGCTCCTTTATTCGGTAGTAGTCCAGCTCGCCCAGCAGGTCCTCGGCGCGGGTAGCAGCATGGCGTGCTTCCTTGAGACACAGCACCAGCGACTCGTTATGGATCTCCTTCCCCTGCGCCTCGGTGAGCACCGACTTGACGTCTCCGGAGGCGGCGATAAGCCGCTCCACCACCGCAGCCCCGATGCGGCCGCCCGAAGCACATAGCCGCAGCGCGGCACTCGTAGCCGGAACGACGGCGGCGGTACCCATTGCTCGTGTGGGCTGACGAGTTGTACGGGACGGGAGAAGAGAAAATGGCCGGATTGGCGGTGGGTGTGTAGTGAGGGAGCGGTCATCGGCCGTGTGGAGCTGGATACGAACAGAACAGTCCTTATTCTATTCCTTCCGCGTGTACTATTTGTTCTTCGGAGTTTGGAAACTAGCACTTGTGAGTTTAAAAAATATATCCAAGAGAGACTTTGATGTAGACTGCAGTATTTTATTTTATTTTAGGTAATAATGTAGACTGCAGTAAGATACGTGCATGTTCACTCTTTTGTGACAAAATAAAATATGCCACCGTCTAGAAGATAAGTTTTTGGCTCTGGGCACCAGGGCGTCCGTTCAGTGAGTAAAATCGTGGAAAAAGAATCGGACATACGAAAGTTTTCTACCATGTCTTTATAAAAAAAAATAATGATGATGAAAATGGCACTTTCCCGGTCTCTGCACAAAAATGCACACAACCCTAGTTTATGACACGAATGTGCATCACAGCACTCAAAGAAAAACTGTAACTGGAAAAAACACACCAAAATATACACTAAATGCGAAAGAAGTAATCCTAGTGCGTGAACATCATGTTCGATAGGAGTAAAACTCCATGGTAACAACCTTCAATGACTGCAAACCTCCATTAGAGCATCTCTAGCAGATCCCTTAAAACGGCCCGGCCCTTAAATATCGGCCGATAGAGGGTTTTGGGCTTTTTTTCCCGAGCAGACACTGCATATCGGCCCGGCCCTTATAAATTTTTATGGTGCACCGTAAATCCACCCCCGTGAGCGATATATCTAGGGCTCGGAGGGGGGATTTACAGTACGCATCCAGGACTCCGCCCACCGCCCCGCCGTACGGCTCCGCCGCATTCCACCACCGCCCCCCCACAGGATCCGGCATGCCCGGGCCGGATCTACACGATGTGGCACGTCAACAACTCCGGCGCGCGTCGTGGGGCTTCGCCCGCGTCGCCGCGTGGCCGTGGTTGTCAGGCTTCGGCCGCGTCGCCGGGAAGCCGCATGGAAGCGCGTACCCGCGGCGCTTTGTCGCGGACCCGCGAGGGCCTGAGGCGGCACGACGCGGAGGCGGGGAGCTCGCAGGCCCGCGACGAGGACGAGGATGACGGCAACGTCGTCTAGGAGGAGGACAGGGACAGGGTGACGGCGCCCACGCCCGATGAAGCGCGCCGCCGGGAAGTGGCCTCGCGTGCCGCGCGTACCTGCGGTTGCCTCTCGCGAGCCTCCCGGGACCCGTGGCGCGGGTTCGACGTGCTCGCACGTCCTGCCCGCAGTCCTCCGTGTACGCGAGGGCATGCGGTCCTCCGTGCCCGCGAAGCCGAGGCGGAGGACGACGACGATGAGGCCAAGCGCCGCCGCCTAGAGGAGGCGCGGCAGCAAGCGGATTTGGCGGAGGCCCAGCGCCACTCCACAGTCGCTGCGTACATCGGCTACATCGAGTGAGGTCGAGGCGCCGCCGTGTGTCCGAAGGCCCCGGTGAAGTACCCGACTGCCTAGTTTTCTTAGGGTTAGGGTTTCGACCGCGATCTATGTATGCACTATCCTAGTTTCTACTATGAACAATCCAACTATCTATGATCAATGTTGAAAACTCGCGCAAACTGCTTTTAAAAAAAATTACAGTACTAATTTGAGGTATCTGCTCTGGCAAATCAAATGTCATACCGAGATAAAAGCAGTTTGAGGGGAAATATAAAGATCTGCTAGAGTGGCGCTGGGCCTCCGCCAAATCCGCATTGTCAGCTCGTATCCCCTTACGGAATAAGTGTGACTAAGGATGACTCCAACGGGGCAACCCAAACGGACGGTCCGCGTTTTGTCTGTTTGGGTCGGCAAACGGACGCGCGTCCGGCCCACGTCCACCCCTTTCTGGCCACTGTGCCCAACGGGGCCGACGCGTTGAGTCCGTCCGGCCTTGTTTTCCAAATATTTTTCTTAATAATAAAGGATTCTTTTACATATTGGAGACTGAAATGACATAATAAACCTTAAAACTACACTAATTGAGCCCTAACAGGGATTTGGAGCAGCCGGACCGTCGGCCAGATGGTCACCCTCCCCGGATTTAAACCTTAAAACTACACTAAAAACTGAAAAAAAATTAACAACCGACCACCGGCCGGTAAGGGGGAAGATCAAAGAGGGGCTCCGGCCTTGAGGAACGTCCAGCCGCAAGCCGATTTGGCCACAGACTTACTGGCTCTTCCTTCGTTATGGTCGTGGCCAGCGGCGGACTAGCTGGCTCGTCCTCCTCGGTCCTTTCGTAGCTACGAAACACGTAGTGGCGCCGGCTTCGTTGTAAAATTGGCCGCGCATAGGCAGCCTAGCCGGCGGGGATATGGCATCAGTTGGAGCCGCCTGCTCCGTCGGCCACCTTGGCCGCCTCGGCCGCTTTGGCCTCGCGGTGCCGTTTGCGCGCGCCGCACGCGCCGCGGTCTCGATGGCGCGGCGAGCTTGCTCCGTCTCGGCCTCCTGTGCAGCGTCGGCAACGGCGCGCGCGGCGGACATGAACGCGGCCGCCCTCTTCGCGTTCAGCTGCATGTGGGCTGCCTGCGCCGCCTCCTCCTCGGTGCTCTGGACATAGCCGCCCACGCCGATGGGAGGCTCGGGCGGCGCGCTGCCCGCCGCGACGCCGGCGGCGCACTCTTCTTCGTCGTTGTCGACGCAGTCGGAGTACGCGGCCTCCACCGCCCTCCTCTCGTCGTCCGTCAGGCGCGGACGCGGCGGCTGCGGAATCATGCCGGCCTATGCCGGGCTGGTCACCATCTGGCGAGAGAAGCTGCCGCGATAGCGCCTCCGCGCGCTCATACGCGCTCGCTCGACCTGGTCCACCAGATGCTGCGGCGGCGGCGGCGGATCCATTCCGGCGCGTGGATCTGTGCTTGGAGGTGGTGGCCGCCGTGGTTGGGGGAGGAGGGCTAGGGTTTGTGTGTGCCCTAGGGTTTGGCCGGTCGGCGGGATTTTATAGAGCTCCACCGCCCACAGTTATTGCGGGTAGGTGGCCGCTCTAGCCGTTGGGGTCGATGACACGCGGGGCCAGGGCGGACACGGGAGGACGCATGAGCGCTCCACGAGCGTCCGGGGCCGACGCATCGGTGACCCAAATTTGGGGCAGGAATGCGTCGCGGCGGACAAAAAAAGGACCGCGATCCGTTTGCGTCGTCCCGTTGGGTCGTGTTTTTCACTCCAGCGGACTGGGACGGACGCGCGCGGACTCGATGCGTCGCCCCGTTGGAGTCATCCTAATCCCCAAACATTTTGTGTGTACTAGTCCTTGACACTACCTGAAGCCTTATGGATAAACCCCCCATGGTAACCGTGCAATTTGACAATCAAAAAATAAATGCCGGATCGTCTCCTCTTGAAAAAAAAACTGCAACATTTTTTTTCTTTTTGGCACAGGCAGCTCAGTTATGATGAAAAACTACCAGTTGTACAAAATATTTGAGATTTTTTGGAGGAACGGATAATTTTTTTCTTCAGTTTACACACATTACTCCACACCCAAATTAAAACAAGGAAAATAATTTGGGAACATACACTTGGATTTGTTTTCTTAGGGTCAGCTAATTTTTGTGAGAGGAGGGAGGGTGCTCGAACCATCCGTTTACCGTCCATGAGGTTCAGTCAATTTTTGTGCCATTGATTTTAACCCGGCTATGGCCTTCCATCTAAAATATCTCGTGCCGACACCATTTGCAACTTTCTCACGCCACGGACACACGGATTCAACAGCTTGAACGATGGCGACGGAACTGCCTCTGGGCCCCGTGTCCTCCGACCACAGGATGAAGACGACGGATGCGAAATGTCAAAGGAGATCGATGATGCTCTCGCGAAATTTCGGTGATGCATTGATGCTGCTCCTACCAACCAGCTGCACAACTGCATGTGTCCGTGTCCTACTCCTCTCTCCAATCTTTCACTCCATTTCTTCCACAAACTACTCTGAAAATTGAAAGTTGCTTATCTCTATTTCAAGTCGCTTTCTATGAGGACCGCCCGGGTTCGATCTCCCTCGGGAGCGAATTTCTGGGTGCCTCACCCGCGGGCACTGTTCACTAGGAACAGTCCTCGCACTATAGATACACTGTAGATTTACACTGTAGTTGTACTGTTCACTAGGGGCAGTATAATATTCTTTGCTGGCCTCTCTCAGCACGCGTTCGAGCCACAGCGATAGGACTCACAAAACGCGTGGGAGTCACAAAACATGTGGGGTTTGTATAGATCTGTAGGTCTTAGCTTGCACACTAGGGTGTGTGTGGTGTTGTGTGCGTGCGTGTGGTGTGTTAAAAAAAAAAAGTCGTTTTCTATGAGGTTTTTTTTAGGGAATTCTATGAGGTTTTTGAAGAAATAGAGGCCAACCCGGATACACCTGATGGGCTGGGCTCAGTTACGGGCCTACGTACGTCACTAGACTCACTATGTCACGTCCTAAAATTGGAGGAATTTTGTTAGAGGCACTTTTCAAATCTGCCTCTGTTTATTACTTTAGAAGGCATTATTTTAGACAATGCCTCAAAAACATGAACAATTGAGGCATTTTTGAAAACTGCCTTAAATGATCAAATTTTGTAGGCACTTATAGATGCCTCCAAAAGTAACCATTTGAGGCACTATAGATTAGCGCATAAAAAACTATTAATTGAGGCACTGCTAAAAAGTGTCTCAAATGGTCACCTTTTGAGGCACTTTTAGATGCCTCCAAAAGTAACGTTTGAGACACTATAGATTAGCGCATAAAAAACTATTAATTAAGGCACTGCTAAAAAGTGTCTCAAATGGTCACATTTTGAGGCAATTTTAGATGCCTCCAAAAGTAACCATTTGAGGCACTTTTAGATGCCTCAAATATTCTCTACTTGATTCACTACAGGCCTCAAAGGTTGATGTCCATCGATCGGGACTAGTTTTTTTCTTTTCAGTGATTGATCGGGAACTATATGCACCTAGCCACGAGATCGCGACTTATGGTCTGGGCCGAGAATGCTGGTGGGCTTGGCTTGGGCCAGTCACACGGGTGTTGGTTTTTTTAGCGAGCTGTTGGTTTAGCTATCGTGTTATCGTGTACTCCGTACCATTGTTCGGTTCGTACAGTATACCTAAGGTCGAGTACTCGAGTTATTAGACAAGTTAAAAACAAGTTAAAAAAAAGTACTACCTCCGATCCATATTAATGGACTCAACTTTATCTAGATACGGATGTATCTAGTTAAGTATTTAGACTAGATGCATCCGTATCTAGACAATGTTGAGACCATTAATATGGATCGGAGGGAGTAAAAAAAAGTTGAGATACGCATACACGGACGAGACGAGTACAGCCCATCTCCATCACATTTCTCTCGATCCCCTTTCTTCTCCTGACGCGACGCGCCACCGCCCCTCCTCCCGGCCGGCTGTCGGCCATCTCCCGCGCCGCCGCTCTTCAGCGACGCTCCAGCTTGACCACCTCCATTGTTCCCGTCGCCGCAGCACCCATTCGCGCCTCCTCCTGCGGAACCCTAACCCTAGGCGCGCCCGATTGGCTTGGCGCCGATGAGCTCGTCATCGGCTACGTCGACGGCCCGCGCGACAGAGGGACCGCCTCGCTCGTCTTCCGCCGCTGGAACCGCACCGACGCGCTCACTCGCAAGCACGTCACCGCCCCCTTCTGCTACGCCCGCGGCGGGGAGCGCGACGCGGAAGGATGCCACCTCCACCGAGCTTTGGGTCTCCCCGCTGCGGGGTACCTCCTCGAGCCCCTGGTAGACCACGACACCTCAGCCTCCCCACCAGCAGCGTAGGCTTCCATCGCCGCCGATGTGGAACTGCGCTCCCCCTCCCCTGGGCACGTCGGCGCGGCCCATCCTCCGCCCGCGCCGCCGCAGGCCGGCCAGCCGCTCATGGCGGTGGAGCTCGAGGCGTAGCTCGTGTAGAAGCCTCGCAAGTGGCACCAGCTCAACTCCGAGTGCTACGGCGAAAAGCACAAGTTCGGCTTCGTCCAGGCGCAGAAGGAGGACATGCCCGCCGAGCACGTCACATAATTATCAGGTAACCACGCCGCCTCGGGATGTTTCGTGCTTCCTCCAGTTCCTGTGGCTGGATTTTGGCCCTTTGGTGCTCCTGTAGGCTTGTGATGCCTATGATTTAGGTCGTCCTGTAGTTGCGTGTAGCTTTGAACTAGTGGCATGTCTGTGATAGGCTTCGCGACTGAAGTTAGTGGTCGCACGAGCATATAGTTTTGTATTACTTATGGGATTTCTGGTTCTAACTGTGTTTCTGTAGTGTTTAGGTTTTGACTTGCATGTGTTATGTTCATTAGATAAAATCTACCTGTTGCATAGTTGGTGAGGCTCATATTTGATCTACTTCATTGCTCAGGTAGCTAAACCAGACATGTAAGTTTAGAAACCAAATTGTTTTTAAGTTTTCTCGGCAGCTAGCATCCTTATTGGAGAGCCTAGAATTCTCTTAGACCAGATGTTCAGATACGTATAATAATGACACACCTTTCCATGTAGCCGTACGAACAACATAATGTGAACCTAATGTTAACTGCTTCCAGTTTAGTACATTTTTAAATTGATATTGCAGCAGTCCAGAACTGGCTTATACTATTGTTAACTGCTTCCAAGTTTAGTACATTTTATGGAAAAGCTTGCACTTAGAAATTTGATAATTTTCTTGATACAACTATGTTTTACCTGCCCTTCTTCCTGTAATGTCATTGATGCCTCTCTTATCCAGCCAGCTGACTTGATGTTGCCTGAGCTGCTCAAAGGGTGTGTGATGACCTCCATCTCAGAGGGTTTGTGTGAATGTGAAGACCTCCATCTGCCACCATGACTTTCAGACAGGTGCAGGCTGGTTGAGATGAATTTCCAATTATAGAACTACTTCCTTCACTACAATTCATATCAATTTATATGGATATGGTACAATTGAGTAAGATACAAGCAGGTTGCTCTTCCTTGCACTGTTAATATCGTTAAAAAATCACATCCTTCCATTTTATCTCTGCATGTGGTACTCTAAAAATATAATGAAAATATATTACATACTCGCATCCTAACTACTATCTTCAACATGGGTATAAAAATTATTAACAGTTTTCTCCATTCAGAAATTTCATATTACAGAAAGGAATAAGCAATTCAATGGTAGCAATTATTGATCCACTGAAAGGATTTGCATCTGGACTACGGTCATGATGTTTCTTTTGGCAATGTCTAATGTTAAAATCGTTTTAAATAGATTTACGAGGTCTGTAGGAGAATGGCTTAGAATGTTAATTCCAGTTCTGTTCATGCAAGAGGCATTGTGATTCTAGTGTGCAGTCTGGAGACGGAGTTAGAAATTTTAGTCATTTCCTGTCACTAATTCAAGGAACGATACATACTTGGTCTGAATATTGCCTGCTACTTTTCTTTACTCTTGTGGTTTAATCTGTTGTGCCTTAAAACATAAGTCAAGAGCATCTCTCAGTCGGGAACTGGACGCCGGAGGAACTCCATCAACAACTCCTGACGACCAACTGGTTCCTGCCGTCACCCAAGCCTTCCTCGACGCTCCCTGTCACCCCTGGAGTCAAGCGAAGCTCCTGATCTGTAGTTGTCTCCAGTGGTGCCTTCAAAAATAACGCTTAGCGTTTGTCCCCCCCTGAAGGGCTGTAATAATCTGCACTTTCATTTGGACCCTTCTATGCTTTAGCATAACCTGGGACATGCTGGACATGCGAATTGTTGTTTGTTGGTTTCATGTTAATGGAACTGGGGGCAACCCTTTATTTCTAAAAAACAGAAGTCAAGAGTATGTGAAGAAAATATTGAGCAAGAGAGAGCTGACGTGAATCATGCAAGGTGAGTTATCACTAGTTCACTACATTCAGTACTTAATAGTAGTAGACATTTACATTTTGACTTGATACTGGAATTAGTAGATATTTGGTTTAGTTTTCTTTGTACGCACTCCGTGGTCAGTGAAAACTCTACGTGACCAGATTACGATGTAGTGATTTTGGCCTGTGAAAATTATAGCCAATTAGCTTGTTCCGTGGGATTGTATCTCTATATGTTACTGTCATTTCATCCTCTGGGTTGGGTGTCTTGTTATTGCCAACAATGGTCATTTCTTACACGTTGAAGGGTTTGTCCTCATGCACCAGTCTGAAGTGGCTTGTGAGCTTCAAAGACGTTGAAATCCTCTCCAAGCTGCAGGTGAGATACTTTCCCGACCCTGCGTTTCATGTAGCTGAATCATGTATTGAGCCTTCTTGGCTCATGACCTGACTTTTATTAAGCAGGGTATGTCATTCTTCCTCATGTTCTGTTTTGTTACTATCCAGGACTTGAAAGAGAACCAAAGTATGGACAGCTTAAGGAACTCCGAAGAGCTAAGTTACGTCAGTCGCATTGGTTTTTGTTGATCCAGCTCTGACATACATTCAAAGTATGCTAGTCCATAGTACAATGCGTGAGGCTTCCTCTACGTAGTTGCATTACTGTTTGGATGCCGGTATTTGCCCTCATAGTTGATTTTAGTATTAGTGGAGAGATTGTAGAATCCGCTAAGAATATTATATTGCTTGTAACTGGTTGATTTAGTATGGTGTATACTGTTTTAAGTCTCTTCTGGTCAGCTAATACTTTGTCACTTGCAATATGGTGTTGTAATGCTTTGTCGCTTTGTAATATTGTGTTGTTTTACAGTTTTGATGTACTTGAATGTGCCTGAATAATACTGTAATATTTATATGCCTCAAATTCGAGTTCCTGTTGACATAGTCTTTAGAGGCATTTGAAATAGTGCCTCAAAAATACATTTGTGGCGTTTATGAAAATAGTGCCTCGAAAAGGTGACTTCTTGAGGCGATTTCTGGATTGCCTCAAATACCGCCCACTGGCCCCTTTATTGGCCTGGACCATCGAAGAATTTGCTCTGGGTCAAAGATAGATGTTCATGTTTTTCCCAAAAAAAAAAAAAATCCATCTGTATAAAAAAAACTAGTTGAATTTTGGCACGCCGTCACGTCGCGCGCTGTGTGGATATTTCTGTCAATATAACTTGTTTTTTTGTTTTGGTTACGTAATATATTTTGTGAATAGAAATAGTGACGTTGTTTGTATAATGCATTTATCTTTGCATAAATGTTACAACTCATTGAGTTATTGCGAAGACAAAACAATCGTTTTACTGGTTGAACATAAATTTCAATGTTTTTTTGCAAATGTATT
This sequence comes from Poa pratensis, assembly GCA_947311845.1. Lineage (NCBI taxonomy): Eukaryota > Viridiplantae > Streptophyta > Magnoliopsida > Poales > Poaceae > Poa > Poa pratensis. Next base: position 5,136,096 of record CAMZMU010000034.1, read on the forward strand.
AAAGTAATCTGAAATTGGAAAAGGGAATTTATAATTGTTTTGTAAACTAAAATGTGTTTTTTTTATCATTATTCAATGTTGTTGTAATGCAAAGCAAAATAAAAGCAAAAAACAAAAGAAAACAAACACAAAGATTTAATTTCCATGTTTTTTACAGCTTCACTACAACAAACTGGAATTTAAAAAGAGAAATTATAGTTGTTTTGGAACTAAAATGTGCTGAAGTTATTTTGCTTCATGGTGTTCATTATTTCGATGTTGTTTTGTTGGAAAGCAAAAGAAAAGAAAAGAATATATATATTGTATTATCATTTATTAAATTAAATCCATCTGTAGAGGAAATGAATATGTGGTTTCTTGAAATATGCATGTAGTCAAGCATTATTTAAATTAAAGTACATAATTAGAGAGAGGTAAGTTCAACTTGAGCGTTTATTAAATTGAACTGCATAATTAGAGGGTATTTAGTTACATTATGTGTAAATATTAACCTACTCGAATTAGTATGATGTGTTTGTGGTTTGTCTAAATATTTAGTTGAACTCAATAATCGGAGGAAATATGTTGTATGACCATTTATTAAATTCAGTTTGAAATCAATCCATAGTTAGAGGAAATGAATTTGCATTTTCTCGAAATATCCATCTAATCAACCATTTTTTTTGTAAATGTAACTACGGAGCTAGAGAGATGTAAGGTGTATTAGTTCCAAATAGGTTAGATAAATTGAAATAATTAAATATGGCTTCATTTTTCCATATTTTTCTTATTTAGCACCATAAGCAGAGGAAATATTATTCAGTTTTTTTTGGAAAATTATTTAAATGCAAAGAGAGCTTACGTTTAAAAATTGTTCAGTTTTTTTGGGAAATATTCAAATTGGGAAGTTTTTTATATTTGATTTCTTCTTACCTTTGTAAAATGGTCAGATTTAAAAGACATTTAAAAGTTTGAAATATTCAAATTTTGAAATTTGGTTGAGTGTCATAAATAGTCAGCATTTATTTTTGTGAGCATGTCGATATATTTTTCATATTTTTCAGATGAATATACTTGAAGTTGTTGATTTTATAGTATTTAGAATGTTAACATTTAAAAGTTGTGTAGATTTGAAAATAATTTAAATGAAAGAGAGCTTACGTTTTAAAATTGTTTAGATTTTGGAAAATATTCAAATTGGAAAGTTTTTTAGATTTGATTTCTTCTTGCTTTTGTAAAATGATCAGATTTGGAAGGCATTTAAAAGTTTGAATTGTTCAAATTTTGAAATTTGATCGAGTGATATAAATAGTCAGCATTTTTTTTGTGTGGTCATGTTGATACATTTTTTCATATTTTTGAGATGAATATACTTTAAGTCGTTGGTTTTATAGTACTTAGTAGGTTTTGGATTTTGAAATGTATTTAAAAGTCTGAAATATTCAAATTTGATCACATGGTATAAATAGTCAGCATTTATTTTTGTGGTCATGTTGACATATTTTCCATATTTTTCAGATGGATATATTTGAAGGTATTGATTTTATAGTATTTAGTAATTGTTGTAATTTGATGATCAAATTTGAAAGTCTGTAATTTTATGATAAGATTTAGAAGGCATTTAAAAGTTTGAAATATTCAAATTTTAAATTTGATTGTGTGTTATAAATAGTCAGCACTTATTTTTTGTGGTCCTGTTAATATATATTTTATATTTTCCAGATGGATATATCTGACTTATTAATTTTATAGTATTTAGGAGTTTATGGAGTTTGTTTAATTAAACTATACTCACTTGTTAGAAGTCTAGGAATTTTTTTTGTAATAAAAATTTAATTTTAAAAATTGTTCAAATTGGAAAGTTCTTTAGGTTTGATTTGTTCTTACGCTTGTGAAATGATCAGATTTGAAAGACATTTAAAAGTTTGAAATAGCCGGCGCCGCCGCCATGCTCCGCCTCCGAAGCTGCGTTGTCACCCACCTCCTCTCGTCTCCCGCCAAGTACCCCATATCCTCTTTCCACCGCCTCCTCTCCGCGGCCGCGGCCGCCGATTCCCCCAACCCTAGCTTCGTCGTCAAGGAGTACCTCGTCGACACCTGCGGCCTCACCCCAGCACAAGCACTCAAGGCCTCCAGTAAGCTCTCCCACCTCAAATCCCCCACCAAGCCCGATGCCGTCCTCGCCTTCCTTGCCGGCCTCGGCCTCTCCGGCGCCGATGTCGCTGCCGTCGTCGCCAAGGACCCGCTGTTCCTCTGCGCCAAAGTGGATAGAACCCTGGCCCCCAACGCCGCGGGGTTCGCCGGCCTAGGTCTGTCGAGATCTGAGGTCGCCGGCATTGTCTCGTTTTCCCCTAGTGGATTCCGCACTGCCCATCTTCGGCTCTTAGGACGTAGTCGTGAAGCCCAACGTCGCGTTCCTGCGGGTTGTTATATTGCCAAGCCGAGCTTAGCTGTGTCGAGGTTGCTCACTGATGATCCCGAAGAGCAAGTCTTGATGCCTGCACAAATAAACGGGATTTAGGTTGAGACTCCAAGTGCAGAGTGTATAGTAAAGTGGAAGACAGTTTTCCCCACGAGGGGTGACTCGAGGGTTTAATATCGAACTCTCGGGGAATCTGAAGTGGTAGATTTATCTTCTTATCCTTCTTTTGGTTACCTACAAAACAAGGTTAGATGTTTTGGTCCTCAACCTCACCTGTGGTTGTCAAGCACAAGGTGTAAGAATGATATCAGGATAGTTATGCAATGCAAACAAGAAATAAATATGCAATGATGGTGGATGCAATGGTAAATGATATTTTTGGGTTTTTAAATGATGTATGCAAGATGAAAAGTATTTTTGTATTTTCGGATTTAATGATGGCTGAAAATAGAAAAGTGGTATATGGTGTTGGAAAAGTGTTTCTTATGATTAAAAATGGACTGGGGTTCATGGTTTCACAAATGCACTCTCTCTTTATAAAGTGGTAGACAATGGAACACACACAGTTAACATATGAGATTGCAACACTGGGTTTGATAACAAGTTACTTAGATATATGGGCATCACGTCCTAACATAGAGATCTTTTGGTTATTAACCTCTCTTATACTCCACCAAGATGCGAACTAAATCATAACACCTCAGTAATTAAGATAACTCAGAGCATAGCATTAAGTATCATGACATGAAGTGAAAATAAGAACATGCTAGATCTAGTCATGGAGTAGTGGCAATGGTCACACCCACATCTCCGGTAGCATGGTATTTTAGTTTATCCCTAGTGAGGCAACAAAGTAAGGTAAAGATACCAAAGTGGATCGCAGAACTTTCTCTCACGTTCACTGCACTAGCCACCCCCCGTTACTCCAACTAATGCACACGTTCCCCCACACACGCTCTCATAAACATGCTTGATCAAAACAAGTAGACAACAACGGGGTACATAATATGCATCTATACTCATAACTGAAACAAACATTGCAATCTCAAACATATATTAACTCATAAAGATCCACCACAAAGGTATTACAACGGTGACCGTAATCATGTTCAGCAGCTCATACGGTGCTAATTAGTGAAGCTCAAGAGAGGAGAGATACATAAGTTACTTCCACAAACCCATAGTCCAGAGGTGGACTACTCCCTCTTCATCATGGAGACGGTGGAGAAGTCGATGGAGAAGATGGAGACCACGCCGGCAGCGCCCCGCCGGAGTTTTCCCCCTCCAATCTGCAGCTCCTGATCTCCGTTTCGGTGTTTCTGTGTTTGTGCGGCGCTCCTTCCAGAGAACGTCGGGAGACCTTTTTTATAGGCGTTTTTAGGTCAAGACGATGTCGGTGGAGAAGAGATCGAAGGCAACGGAGCCACGAGGCCCGAACGGGTGGGTCCCACGCGGCCTGGTACTGTGGCCGCGTGGGCCCTGCTCGTTTGGCCCTCGGGCCTCCGTTTGCTTGCTTCCTTTTTCCGTAGTCCTTCTTCCTTCCAAATATTGACGCCCGTAAATTTCCAGATGATTTCGTTGACGTTTGGGTCCCTGAAACATTAAAATACAAAACTAGGGTTTTCTGCCTGTGCAGGGTTAATTCCATAAAAATAGGAAATCATTAAGATATTTCCAAAATCATGATAAAACATTGATATAACCCTTATATGATGCAAATATGATTGGAATATAAGCAATTAAAGTGCAAAGTTCATGTATGCATTTTACATGCATCACTCACCAACAACCTGGAGCGTCTTGGGGCCACTGTTGCTTGTGCTGAAGGTTCAGGTGTGCCCTCTGGCTCTCCGATATTCAAGCACAACCTGCACGGTGTTGCATATGACAGTGAGGAGATGATGGGGGCCGCCAAACTAGAATACTTGAAGAAGACGTTTAGGGGGTCAGACTTGGACGCGCTGCAGGCCAAGTCTGATTTTCTGATCTCCGATGTGGGGTTGGAACCGGCCTACATTGCTCATCGGCCGGCATTGCTCACTTATTGCTTGGAGGGCTGCCTCAGACCCCGGCATTATGTTCTAAAGTTTCTTAAGGAGAATGAATTGGTAGAGCACAAGCCTAACTACTATTCAGCAGTCGTGGTGACTAACAAGGTATTTGTGGAGAAGTACATATGCCCTCACAAGGAAGCCGCGCCACAACTCGCTGAAGACTATGCGGCTGCTTGCAGAGGGAAAGTGCCGGCCAATTTCATATTTACATGAAGGTAAGGTGACTGGTACAACAACGTTTTCACTCCGAGCAGTAAGCTAATAATTCATCTTTTGGTGTTTTTTACCTAAGTTGTTGGTTGCATGCTATAGCAAGTTGGTTAGATGTTGATTTGGGTGTTGCTAATCCCATATGAAACTTAGCTGATGTGCTTCTTTGGACACATAGATGTCGTGATCCTACGACAAAAGGCTCTCTCTTATATTGGTGTAATCTCTTTGACCCCCCTGAACATTGGATGTTGTCTCTCTATTTTTTCTTTCTTCTCACTCCCCTCTTATGTAATTCTTGCTTGTAAAGCTTTGGCTGTTTCGTAATAAAAGTTCAGGCTGGCCGAGGCCCGCCGTAGTTCCAGTAAAAAAAAAAAAAATCCCATATGAAACTGATATATGATTTTGTTAGTCCTGCTATGTCCATTACATCACTTTCTAAACTTGCCCATCCTCATGTCATGTTCACACATATATTGGAACTAAGAGAGTATGAGATCAGTCATTATGCAAATGCTTTGAAGTATCAGTGAGTATAATGTCTGCACACTAGCTATTTATGTTGAGCCATGGCATTTTTCAGTGCATACGTCAGATCCATCTTCCATGACGAAAGTTCTCATTTTGTCCTTACACATGATATGAAGTCTCAAAATTTCCCTTTGGATGAGAAGTTTGCATTCCTTTTTTAACGGTGAACAATTTGGATTTGTTGATGGCCACAGTTTGTTGATCTACTTTGTTGGTTACTTTCTCTAGTTCTTCTAAGCTGAAAATCTCCGTTCTTCCTCCAGCAGCTTATGCAAGAGCTTCCTGCGGGCTGCAGCTGCACCCTACCTTGTTGAAGATTATGCAACAGCTTGCAGACGCGAAGTGCCGAATAGATTCAGATTTTCTATGAACCAAGAACGGGCATGAAATTTGGTAAAACTGCGGATGGCACAACAAAATTTCCACTCTGTGTATTAAGCTGCTAATTCTGGATTTGGTGTTCTTTGCTTGACTCCATGGTGGTTGGTCATTCCTTACTCCTTATGAAACTGTTACTTTCATTCCATATCCTGATATGACCATGTCATTTGTCGGTAGAGAAGAAAGCGTGGCCCCAGGATCAGTTCACCTGGCTTTTTCCCTTTTGGCAAGGATGTGGCTGTGAAAAATATAGAACCCTAAAATTGTGTGTTGTATTGCTTGGACCCTCGTGGGGTTTATATAGAGGTACAAAGGGGTAGAGGATTGGAGTACAAGTCAAGTCATACTAGGTTTAAACCGAGTCTATCTCTAACTCTAGAATACTCCAGTATCTCTACGTATTATACTCTAACATTCCCCCTCAGTCGTAGCGGGAGTGAAGCGGACGATTGCGACTGGTTTTGAAGGCTTGCGCATCCGTCGTTCCTCCTCTCCGTCATCATCAACTACGTTTCTGATGGTCTCCCCTCCTGGTTCCTTCTCTTCCCTCCCGCAGTCACAGCGGGAGTGTCATGGACGCAAGGGATGACGCGGATGCTGTCGACTGGAGCTCTTGAGTTGCTGTAGACGTGTGTATGATGTTGATGTCGAGGTAGCCGAGCGTGATGTAGCCGTGGTCGAGGTTGTCGCGGTCGGTGTAGCCGATAGAGCCGAAGGCGCAAAAAAAATTTGCGTGTTTTTGTGTCGTAGGGTTTTGGGTTTTGTGCGGCGGCGGCAGGGATCTGCGGCGGCGGCAGGTTTTGTGTCGTAGCGCGGCGGCGGCAGGGTTTCTGTGGCGGCGGCGGGGTTTTTACCAGGCGGGCGAGGCGATTGTATGATCGCCCTAGCAGAGCGCCGGCGAAGTTTTGGGCGGCGGCGGCAGGTTTTCTGCGGCGGCAGCGGGGTTTTGGTTTTTGGCGGCATGCGGCAGCGACTCGCTTGGGAGCGGCGGCAGGCAGGCGGCGGGTTTTTGTGTCATTGTGCGGCGGCGGCAGCGGATCTGCGGCGGCGGCGGGTTTTGCGGCGTGTGGCTCGACTCGCGTGATGTAGACCTTGGCGCTGATTTGTGTTGGCGGTGTAGAACTCGACGAAGATCTTGGTGTAGTCGTACAACTTGACGTAGTTGCTCATGTCGTCGTTCAGGTCGATGTCGTCCGGGTCGATGAGGTGCAGATCAGTCGGTGAAGCGTAGATCTTGTGTCGTAGTAGCCGGTAGGAGTTGACGCAGGCGTGGTAGAGGCCGATCTATCTGCTGCATAGGATGTGGCGTACACATGTATATTACCTGGCGATGCATGCAGGTGCATGGCGCTCCTTTCCTAGGTGCCCGCATGCAGCTAGCTTGGTGGAGGAGCTTGGGCGACGATGTGCTACCGATCATGGGCGCGTGCGAGAGACGTGGCCAGTAGCAGATTGGATCGGCACGTCCGCGTGCGAGATCTTGCGCTTCCGTGATCTCGCCTGCGCCCGTCGTAGCTTCTGGATTTGTCGACGATGCCACGCGATCAGCGGCGTCGTAGATTTCTGGAGCCTGCGCTGCGTCGATGGATCGCCGCCTTTCAGCACCGATTTTGCACCAAACTTCACCGGAGGACGAGAGAATCTTGAAGATTTAGGGTTTTATTTGTGGCTAATTCGGATCTAATCTAGTCTAAGAATTGGGAATTCATAAATTGATCTAAGATCTAATCTAAGAACCGATCCGATCTTTTGATCGAAACCGGGTGCCGCGTCCCCCGAGGAGAAGAGATTAATCTCCCCGGGGGCGGCGCGTTGCGGAAGTGGTGGAGAAACCTAGGATCGGCGTCGTGAGACTAACCGCTCTGATACCATGTGGAAATTGTAGAATCACTAATTTCTGTTGTATATTGATTTGACCCTCACGGGGGCTATATATAGAAGTACATGGAGTAGGTGGAGACTTGGAATACAAGAAGGTCATTAACCTAATTCTATCTCTAATCTCAGCCGTACATGTAGTCTAACACCTCTAACTCATGGAGGAATATCAAACCACAAACAAAACGTATATGCACTGTTTTGTGTTAGTTCGAGGGGATGCATGTTCCTGTCTCGCGACTGTCGTGGTAGCTTCTTCGATTTTCAAGCTCATTAATGACAATCTTCGGTATCCGTTGTACGAGTGGTGACTCTCACAAAGTAGAGTTTCTTAAAAATAAAATAAGGGAGAGTTATTAATTTTATTAGCCAACTAGAGGTCGTGTGAGCAGTACTAAATCGTTTCTCCCGCTGTGTGGCAACTGACTTATGATAAATCCGGAAATTTTCACCAACATCAAATTGATGAACATATAACAGCAAATGAGATATGTATAAGAACCACGCCATAGACACGTCGGATGGATCATGTGCACATGACTATCACTATTCTTGCCAGGATGTGTGGAGAGTGGACACTACAATTTACTCAGATGCATCAACATCACCAAGTACAATAATGCGACGGTAGGGACTACGACCATTGATCCTAATTTCGGATCCATCCAGGGAACCAAACTCCTGGTCATGGCTATGGCCAAGTGTCACGCCATTTAGCTCGCGTGCCACGTCAACTATTCCTTTTTTCCTATTTATTGTGGACACGTGGATCAACATTGTATGGTCGATGATGTGTCTTAAGTGATTGGTAGATGATGCTGACGGGGCAACAAGAGGCAGGTGGCAAAAGACCGGTGCAACTACTAGCAGTGATATGGTAGTCACACGCTGAGTCACCCGAGAGCATACTACGGACATGTGTTTCGTTCATAGCCACACATTACCAAAACCTTGTCACAAGTATGGTGTAGCCGGCCTCTTCTCCCTCTCCTCTTCTCCCTCTCCTCTGCTCTTCTTCTCCAGATCTCCGTGTCGCCGGCCAGCGCCTCGCCCCTTCTCCTCCGGCGGCTCTGCCGCTGTGAGTGGGGATGGGAGGGGTCGCTTGTGCCGTGCTGTAGATATTAGGTCTAGGGTTAGCTCGTGTCTAGGGTTTGCGTCCTCCGTGGCGTTTGTGTTCTCCGTGGCGATTTGGAGTAGAGCTCGGGATCTCGGTGGCCAGATCCTGCGCGTGCTGGTCGCCTTCCTCGCCGTGCTGCGGGTGGGAGTGAAGGCGCCGGAGATCTCCTTCAATAAGGCCTGCCTGTGGGGAATAGCTTTGGCGCATGAGCGCGGCGTCGAGCTCGGTGTGAGGGTCCTCTCTTCTCAGCTTCCATGGTGGAAGTTGGATGGCAGAGGTGGATGCGCGCCCCCCTCCTTCAATAAGCGCTCTAGCCTCCTGGCGCAAGATTTTCCGACGGCCTCCTTCCTCCTGGCCGGCCGCGGTGGCGAGGGGGAGGAAGATGGTGCTGGTTGGACCGGATCTGAAGCTGCGCTTGCGGGCTCGCTGATTCTTCTGCTCCAGGCGGTAGCCAGCGCTGCTGCTGGAGTTGGTTTATGCTGGGCTCACAGAGACCCGTGGTGGGCTCCCTGCTTCCTCAGCAGTTCCAGGAATCAATCAGCTGTTTCTGGTTTGGTCTTCTTGCCCGATTTCAGGTATGAGGTTGTTATCTTTGATCTGGCCGGCCATGGCGGCGAGGGGATTGAGATGGGCACCTCGGCTCCCTGGGTGATTGGTGGAAGACTTGATTCATTGGTGCTGGGTGCTGCTGCTCTGTTTTATGCATAGACTATTTCTTTGGTCAGCACCAAATCATCCTGTGAGCTTCATGACTATGTGCCTGGCTATTGTGTTTGGTATCCAAAGTTTGCTGATGTGCATGATGGTGAAGCGTTCTCGCTGTTCGGGACATGCCGGAGACGGATGGGATCGTCTCTGCTGCGGTTTCTCAGATTCAACGGTCGAGAACCTCCTGTATTGAGCTCGGTGAAAGACATTCGAGATCTACAGCTCAATAGCCTACCTCACAAGCGTCTTCCAACTCGATTGCTGGTTGAGCCGCTGGCTCTACGGTTGGATAGATTGCAAGAGTCCCCTGAAGATTACGACTGCAGGTTTTTCGTGTCCGAGTTCTCGACGGACCCCCTGACAGGCTCCAGTTGTTTTCTTCTGCTTTGCCATCTAGTCTATTCGGTAGTTTTTAACTCCCAGCTAGGCATGTTCCTGTCGGATGAATGTTGTAATCACTGTGCTGTAATTTGTTGCTGATGTAATGACAGTGGTTAACCTTTCAAAAAAAAAAAAGTATGGTGTAGCCGCTTGTGGCTAAGGTTTATTTCACTGCCCCAGCACCAACTGTGACACACGTTACTTTGTTAGCATCATCCCTCTGTTATTGATACATAGTTTTGCCAACATTTGCCACACTTGTCGCAACCATCCTTTTCACCATACTTTTTGGCTTGCACAACTTGGTAAGAAAACTGTGGCAAAATTTGGCTAGGACCAAACATGCCCTACATCTACAACCACAATGAAGTTGCAAACAAGGATCCTCTGACTTTGCCACCCCGACTTACCCCTGACTTTGGGTCACTGACACATGGGATCCACCAGACGCGGGATGGCGGACCCACCTACCAGTGACCCAAAGTCAAGGGCAAGTCAGGGTGGTAAAGTCAGGGGATCCGGCTCCGAAGTTCACTGGGAAATACATAGAAGAGCATTTGGGATAACTTCGAGTTATCACCTGAGAATTAAGCCGTGGAGCGGAGCTATCCTCGTCACTCCATAACACCTTAGTTGCAAGAAGAAGAAGAAGAAGAAGAAGAAGAAGAAGCTCGATTCCATGGAGAGAGATACTGGTCCGGTCCGACCCCACAAATAATTTAGCCAACCAAAAAAGATGGTTCTCTCGGACTCATATTTAAGCCGGTCCCACCTCAGACTCTTCTCTTACCCTTGTGGGGGTATACACAGCATCTCAAAAAAAACAAAGCCTCTTTTGTTCATCAACAAACCTGCACGTGGTTAAGCAACGATGCGAGTTGGCAGCATCTCCTTCGAACAGTAGGACGTGACATCGCATCCTCCCGTGTACATCTGTCCAGTCCACTTGGGCACACAGCACGCCATATGCATGAGGCAGGCAGGGAGGAGTGCTGGCTTACTCCATCCAAACGTTGTTGATGTTACTAGTTTATGTTATTATCTCCACAGTGGAGAGTAACATATATGTGGTGTCATATAAGGATTTATTTATTAGGCTATAGACTCATTTTGTCTCGGTAAGTGTGATGTTACAATAACTAGCTAAGTTACCACAAACACCTCTCTCCTCATTAACTACATGCCACATAAGCAAACTTGTCATGAAATGTGTGATGTTACTATCTAAGTTATTCCCACTGTGAGTAGTCTTACACTTGTGGTGGTATACACACAGGGTCTCACAAAAACCAAAGCCTATGTTCTTCATCACCAAACCTAAACCAGTCTCTATGGAGGATGGTCGTGTACGTGGTTAAGCAACGATGCCAGTTGGTAGCAGCTACCGTTTGGTTATGCTAGCTCCTTCGAACAGTAGGACGTGACATCGCATCCTCCCGTGTACTCCTGTCCAGTCCACTTGGGCACGCAGCACGCCACATGCATGAAGCAGGCAGGTAGGAGTGTTGGCTTACTCCATCCAAACGTTGCTGACTCACCATTGTCGGAGCGATGCATGATATATGCTGGATCGTTCTTGTGGCGGCGAGGGGAGTGATTGTCTGGAGGCTGGGTGTTTCTGGTGGCTGCCCTGGTCGATGCGGAGGCGGCGGGAAGATCGGTGGTCTACGGAAGCGAGCGCCATGGCTGTGTACGTTCAACGAGATGGGTGTCCGTCGCGTCGCGGCGGCCGGTTTTGCAGTCGACTGCAACATGTGGAGGCTCTCTCTTCCCCGGGCATGGAGGTACGGCGACTCCGGCGGAGGCTGAGGCGTTGGGATGGATGGATCCGATTGTGGTTCTTTCATGTGGCTCGGGGTGTTTTGTGCAATTTGCTGGGTCTCGCTGTAATTTTTAGGTTCCCTCGGGACCTATTTGTAAGTTGTACTGAGCTCCCTTTTATATGAATCGGATCCTGTTGGTTGTGTCAAAAAAAGAGATCCACTGACATTGACCCATCCATGCCATGTGTACCGGCCGGAGCTAATCGATCGGCCACCTATAAGCAACAAGTTGTGTATCAAGCTAGCACTCGTCCTGCTGCTGCATGTATTGCAGAAGATAACAACAGCATTCGGTGTAATCGAGAAGCACAATGTTTGAGAGGCGCGCGCGGTAAAGTCAGATTTATCTTTTCACGTCAAATGATCTTTATTTTAACATTTCATACCATAATTTTAGCCTCAGAACTGGCTAGTACATTTTTCTCCTGCTGATTACTTAAATACAGTCATGCACATGCTTCCAGAGTGTTTCCTGCGACTGATGATGATTGCCTTCGCCAGGTTGTTTGTTTGTTTGAACTCGAGACTGGGCACAAGACCAACTAATGTTTGTTTATGATCTTAAAATAGTGGATTATTGCTGACAACTACTAGAGAGAATCCATACAAACAGAACTTCCACATAAACAATTAGAATTATTGGATGTACGTATACTCATGTGAGTATGAGACATGTGTCAATGGTGCCCTAGCCAAGGTAATTAAGAAACATTGCATCTGATCCGAATTTTCAAGAAAGAAAATGAGAGGAAAGATTGCCAAGTGTCACGCCATTTAGCTCGGCTATTGCCACGTCGGCTGGCTGCTGCATTACGGCAGCTTCGTTTGCTCGCTTGCAAGGATGTTGTCTTTGACAGAGATAGATATACAGACACAGCTTAATCTTAATCCTGGTATAATCCCTACCACAGGTGTTAGACTGGTACACACATGGCACGCCGCATGACACCTGGAGGGCAAACATGACCCAACATGTAATGAGGGGCAGAGGCCGAATAGAGAGGCCTTCTGGTAGAGTTGACTAAGTCAACAATTACAGTCGACCACATGATATGTTGACTTGTTGGCATCGACGTGTCGAGTTTGCGACTCGAAGGTTGCAATATCAACATCCAGCTTTCATGTCCGACTTCATCACGGTCATAGTAGCTAGAGTATACTCAGTCGTGACCGACGGCATGCCTTCGAAATCACTAGTAATAGTAGCTTTCATCGAACTTTGCTAAAAACCATAGGCAGCTGCCATGTCAGCATCGAACCATCAGGCAATCATTCATGCCACATCGTGAAGCTTGCAACGTCAAGCTTACAACGTGAAGTGTCCACATGAAATAGAGGAAAAGAACCTTCCACCCGACATGGCATGAGCCAGATGGCGCGGTCCATGACCAGGAGTTGAGTTCCTTGGGGGGATGGATCCTACAATTTGGATGCGTGGCTTGAATCGACCGCTTGAGAATGGGCTAGTACATTTTTCTCCTGCTGCTTACTTAGTTATAGTTCAAGCACATGCTTTCCAGAGTGTTCCTGCGACCGATGATGGTTGCCTTCGCCTGATTGTTTGTTTTGTGAACTCGAGACTGGACATAAGACACCAGCTAGTGTTTTTACGATTTTTAAAATAGTACAAACTACTGGCGACCAATTATTATAGAGAATCTACACCAACATAACTCCTGCGTATATGCAGATAGAATTATTGAATGTATTATATGTACACTCATGAGACAAGTGTCAATGATGCCCTAGCCAAGGTCGAAACAACGCATCTGATCAGAATTTAATAAATGAATATTAGAGGAAAGATTGAAGTGAAGGGTTTGAGCTGGCAACTTCATGTGGCAGTGAGGCCACCATGGCTGATGGTATGATTCCAGAGAGAAAATTGTAAAAAAGCCACCACTATTGGGGTTAGGATTTCAAAAAATCACCAAGATGAGAATTTGTCATAAAAAACAGTCAATTCATAGCTTAGCAAAAACACCGTTCGAGCAGTTTGCGCGTTCTAATTGATTTTCTGACCGATGGAGCCCACTTTCAGGCTGATGTAGACCCACATTACACTCATCTGGATTACACAGCATATAATACAATATGGAGAGCCTCTTTTGTGTGCCAACCAAACTAAACCAAACCAAAACCATAGATGGAACATGGATAGATGTGTGGATGATAAGCAATGCAGATGGCATGGCAGCGTTTTGGTCACATTTTGGATCATATCACTGCAGCAACTCCTGTGTCTTGTCACCCAACCAACCTTGGGCTCTCGTTTTTTTTTTTTGTGTATTCGGAGTCTAGCAACTTTTCCCTAAGAACCAATCTTCATTTGAATTCCCAAATCATCGAGGATCAAACCATACATACAACATCTATGGATTATTCTGTGTTAGTGGAGGCAATGTTTCTGTCTCGCGAGGCATCATGATGGCTTCTACGATCTCAAGCTCAGCAACAACTGCCTTCGACAAGCGTTGTTTGAGTAAGTGGACGTGGCATCTCTAAAAAAAAGTTTCCAAAAAAATTGGCCAACCAAGTGAAGTTCATGCTTGTGCCGAGAATTTATTTCACTATGTATGTGGCGACTGAATTAAGTTCTAGATTGAACATTTCACAAGCATCGAATTAATGGATAATAGCAAGAGAGATGGCTCCGGGGCATAATTCCGCGGTAGGGACTCCAGTCGGACTCAATTCAAGCCATCAAATCTAGGGAAAGCCAACTCATGGTCATGGAAATCTCCAAGTGTGAGCCATCTGGTTCATGCCAGGCTAGGTGTTCTTTTTCTCATTTTGTCGCGGGCACATCGGCATTGTAAGCTCGACGACTGATTCAAGCCATCTAAATCCAGGGAACACAACTCCTGGTCATGGCTATCTCCAAGTGTCGGCCATGTGGCTCATGCCATGGTAGGTGTTCGTTTTCTCCTTTTGTTGCTGGCACGTCAACATTGTAAGCTCGACGGCGCGGATTAAATGATTGCACCATGGTTCGAAGGTGACTTGATTATGGGTCGACGTGTCAATGCATCTGCTGCAATATCGGGAGCACACTCTACATCTATCGACTGTGTGCATCTAAAGATCTATAGGTGGGAGATTTAACACTCCTTTTCGTAAAAGAAAAAAAACGCACCAGAGTTGCTCGAAAAGAATTTGGCAAGAAACAACACGCAGGGTGATAGGAGGGAGGCAATGTCATTTTCAGCTCTCTGGAATAAAAATTGTCGCGCTTCAGAATTATGATGTAGTTCAAAACAGAATTAATTCGCACCAAAATGTTAATATTGTAAAATGCACTACACGTGACATGTAGTAAATGCTAGCTCGAAAATCCCTCTTTCCCAAATATAAAGCATATCAATCTTGTCCTAAATCAAGATGTTAGAACTTTGACCAATTTTATACAAAAAGTAATAAACACCTACACTACTAATTTTATGCACGACGTACGAGTGGTCCCACCTTACACTCCTCTTACTCTTTTCATGGTTTAACCGGCCTCTCCTGCAATGGAAAGCCTCTTTTTTGCGTGCTACCAAAACAAAAACAAACCAATGTGTGTGGTTAAGAATCGTTTTGGTCACGGTGTGTATCATATCATTACAAGTACCGGACATGACACTGCAGCAACTCATGTGTCCTGTCACTAAACCAACCATGGGCTCTCGTTTCTGGCAGCGTAGGTTACGTAGTCCATTAATTGGTTATCCGGTGCTGGCCCATTTGTATCGTAGAGGCCGAGAGTGAGACCATGTGGTCGTACCCAAGCCAATTAATCAGCCAAGCAAGAAGCTCTAGATTTTTTAGATAAAGCGATTTTATTACTTAACAGTTTTAAGCATTACACCCGGCCTCTGCATAGGTAAGATGCACACAGCCACCAGTTCATCAGTAACCAATTCAGAACAAAAAGTAAAAACGGCGAATTACATATCATAATGAGAAAGTGTAGATCCGCCTAAGATGCTGGTAGATCTATCCGGAGTCTATGTTTCCATCCATGCCGGGAGAATAACTCCCTGTCCGCAGCCTCCAGCCTCAACGCCACCTCCAAAAATAAGTCTCGGTGCTCCACACGCTGCAGGGTCGACCATGCTCGTACCATAGCTGTACACCGATAAATAACCTGCATAACAGAAACATTTTTATCGTTAAAAACCTTGTCATTTCTACATAGCCGCAACGACCAAATAACGGCAATCGCGCCCATCCTACAGAAGAGTTTAAACCTAGAATCCACGCCATTTAACCAGTTGCCAAAAAGGTTTGCAACAGTACGCGGTGGATGTAAGGTAGAACCTATCTGGACGGCTGACCATATAGACCTGGCGAATTCGCACTGGAAGAATAAGTGTGTAATGGTCCCGTCATGTTGACAGAAAACACACTTTTTACTTCCGTGCCAATTACGCTTGGCAAGGTTGTCTTTAGTAAGAATTACACCCCGATAAAGATACCACGCAAACACTTTAGTTTTAAGCGGTATCCTCATCTTCCAAATTTTGTTATTATCCTTATTATCGACTGGCACTTCAGGTAGAATTAGTGCTCTATACATAGAATCAACCGAGAATTTACCATTCTTCGTAAGATTCCATTGAAATTTATCTGGACCTTCCGACAATATGACAGAATCCAATCGGATGAGCAAAGCATTCCAGGATGCTTGTCTTGTTCCAAGTAAACTTCTTCTGAACGAAACATCTGGTGGGGAGGTACCCAACACCTTCGCGATCGTGTCGCTTTTGTTTCGTACAATAGTGTACAGAGCCGGATATTGTTCTCTAAGGGTAGATTGGCCTAGCCATTTATCCTCCCAGAAACGAATTTCCGATCCATCCCTAATTGAGAAAAATCCATGTTGGAAAAAAAACTTCTTTGTAGCCATGAGGCCAGCCCAGAAGTGTGAATCTCCAGGTTTTCAAAGAACCTGAGAAACAGTTTGATCTCCCACATACTTTCTCCTAAGGAGGGTTTGCCAAACTCCATCTTCCGATAGAAGTTCTAGATAGATCGATCGGCAGCTAGTAGTACTGATCCAGCAATAATATGGATAGTGGGAGAGGCTTGCATATTAATCCCTCTGATCTTAGAAAAAATTGTCGTGAGTTGTACTATTAAGTAGTACGGGATTTGTTCTTTTCTGGCGACACTTATACCGGATCGGAGGGAGTATATAAGATCGCCGGTAGCCAACACTATCAACCACTTATACAATAGGGTTGACTATAAAGCTAGGTGTTAGTTTAGGGACGCGGACGTTTGGCTCCCGAGCGCCACTGCACTCTATATCAGGACCATCCATATTGAGAATCTCTCCATCCATTCAGCGTATGTGTACGTGTATTAACTCATAACTGAGCGCGTATTTCCTACTGAAACAGTGAGCATATCACGTGTATGAGGTGGGTCATCCCATTAACGACGTGCAGGTGTGCCATGGATTGATTGCACGAAAAGTCAAAAGGTTCATAGGCCTGCAGCAAATAGTGTAGCTAGCTGTGCCGTTGCTGAGTGCAACTACCGAGCCGTGTGTGTTTGATCCTCTCAAGGTTAAACCGACTACAAATAAAGCTAAAAAACAAATGTTACTTCTGGATTTTTCGAATACTCACAAGTAAATAATGAAAAAAAATGATTTCCGGAAATTCTTTGAAATTATACACGCCAAAACGGGAAATAATCAGAGAGAATTTTACTAATATTTATTTATAAATTAAACATAATGATGGCATGCGATATTAAATAATTACTGGTCATTTTGAATGTAAGAGCCTTTATACCCGAAACCTGATTAAAACAAATGAACCTCTCAAGTTTTATTTATACACTATAGATAATTCGTTGCATTTCAAGGTAGACGAAAATGCGGTTATTCAAACTTTTTGATGTACGAAGAAATTCTTTTAAGCTCGCATACTATCATGCTATGTACGGGGCCGCCGAATTTGGATTAGAGTTCCACATGGGAAAATATTAAAAAGAGAGCGTCGGAAAATTAATAAAATACACATCAAACCCGAAGGAAACAAGTGACCCCCTTGGATTTTTTGGATAAAAGAAAGAATAGTTCGACAAATAAAATTATGAATAAAATAAAATATTTTAAACCGCACACCAAACCCGGTGAAAACCCCCTAGAATTTTACTTATCTTTATTTATAAAGTAAAGATAATGATAACATGAGAGATTAAAGAGTCTTTAGACTCAAAGCCCGCTAAAAACATATCAACCCCTCTAGTTTTTTGAATCTTTATTTATAACCTATAGATAATGTGTTTTGTTTCAAGGTTAAGGAAAATAGGTTATTCAAACATTTTGACGTATGAAATAAAAAAAGTCATTCTTAAGCTCACATGCTATCATTATATGTCTGGGGTCATGAAATTCGGATTAGAGTTCCATATGGGCTAATGTTGTAAAGGGAACATCGGAAAATTAATATACTACCTCCGAACCCGGAAAAAATGAACCCATATTTTTGGATAAACGCAAGAATATGCGATGATTTAAAAAAAAAGTCTCTTAAAATATACACGCTAACACGCAAAAGCATGGGGGAAATAGAAAAATCTCGGGATTTTTCTAATCCATTTTACAAATAAACATAATGGTAACGCGTTAGATAAAATAATCACTTGTTATTTTCTACGTAAGAGGCTTTACACTCGTATTGGTAAAAGCAAGAATGTACACACCGAACACGGAAAAACAAATGGACCCTTGGATTTTTTTTATAAAACACGAATATTACGAGGAACAAAATCCTAAAAAATTAAAGTCTTTAAATTTTACACGCCAAAAGCCAGGGAAACCAGAAAATAACCCAGGATTTTTCTTGTCTCTTTTTTTAAACCGAAGGTAACCATAGCATGCAGGATTAAATAAAGTGTTTTTTTTTACGAATTTACGTCATTTTCTCTAAATATGCGAGATATGAACTACTATTGTTTTTGACATTGTACTAGGGAACCAGAATATTCATCAAGGATGCCAAGTGAGCTTATGTGGCTTGGGTGCATGTTTAAGTGGGAGATTTGCTAACAAAAGTGGAGTATCACTTAACTTGCCGATAATCATATTTTACAGGGTGTCTAGGCTGCATGCTGTACCCTATGCTTAAAGCATGCACAGATAGCAATTCGGTCAGGTTGGCCAAGTTCACACGCTATACGCTGCAGCCG
Source organism: Poa pratensis (assembly GCA_947311845.1). Taxonomy (NCBI): domain Eukaryota; kingdom Viridiplantae; phylum Streptophyta; class Magnoliopsida; order Poales; family Poaceae; genus Poa; species Poa pratensis. Next base: position 5,154,768 of record CAMZMU010000034.1, read on the forward strand.
CAATAAATAACATGGTAAATGCTCTATTCAACAACCTGTATTCGGTGTGTATATTGAACCTGTATAGGACGGTAAAGCAATTCCAGCACAGATCGCACAGCCACGCCAACGGTGGTGATATCCAGCTCACTGGCGCTCGAGAGCCAAAGAGCATTTCCGTTAGTTTAGTCATTTTTCTTCATTTCTCTCTCTTTCTTTCATCTCATTTATTCTTTTTGTCTAGGAGCACGTGTAGAGCTTGTCTCTTACATGAGACCCCACTTCTTATTTTTTTCATTGTATCTCTCCTCCACCTAATAAAACTGTGGTCTCAGGTTCATGCAAGCAAAGCAACCACGGCAAAGCAATCATGCATATATATACACCGTCGATCGCATGAAAGAAGAAGAATTCACTGAGGAGAAGCACATGCATGGATGAGCAAGTACATGTACTGTATTACGTAGCAGGAGACGAAGCTACTAGCCAGTTCATCCAGCGGTTGCACAACCGGCGGACCTGAATTCTGAACAGTGTTAATTCGTTGTAGCTAGCTTTTTTTTCTCGAAAATATTTGTTGTACCTAGCTACGTATGTACGTATGTATTCTTTGACTCGCTGGTTCTTTCAGGTATAATAATAACCCCTGAGGCAACTCAGTTAACCGAACCTAGCTATCAGAAAAGAGATTGAAAAAAAGAGACGGCCTGCGCCAAGCTTGGTTTAATAAATGACTATCGGATAGATACGGAGGCCGATGGGCCACAGGATCCGGTGAGGTTGCTGCCCTCGCCAGGCCTTTCTCGAGAACCCACTGGGCCGGCTTCTACCTTTTGTTTTTTTTGTAACCGGTGAAAATATGTCTTGAGAAAAATATTTGAGAGATCTCACATCACCACCCTGCCAAACTTCAAGCTTGAAGTATAATGCTTCAATATACGCTTACTTAAATGGAGACATGAACGGCTGAAGCGAATCGCGTTTCAGTTTCAGCTTCGAAGCTTTATACAGTTATTAGTTCCGTGCTTCTGATTACTCAAAACTACAAAAAGAAAAGGGGCGATTTTTTCTTGTTTAAATGGCTACTTACTTACGCAGTAACCTAAAATGCCCAAAAGCAATGCATAATGTAACACCACTGATAAACACCATATTTATACCTTTTTATCTGCCATTTTCTGAAGTTCTTATATTGTTTCATTGATCAAATGGACTGAAAATCGTTGTTACATAGAAGAATAATGCCTATATGAATATATTTACAGTCTTGTTTCCATTCCTTGCAGATTAGTGCGACAAGGCACATTTTCTACTAGTCTGGTTCATTTGGACAAGCTGCATCTATATCAATTTAATAAGATGGATCAGAACTTGAAGGCATAAATACCACAAGGGGTGAGATGAGAAGGAAAAGAACTAACTTATGAAGAAAGAAGAGAGGAGGGACACAAATGCAAGAGACCCAAATCTGATCGTGTGGGTTAAATCCCTAGCGTATTTCCCAAATCAACCAGGCCTGGCTTCTCTTCCCCAATCCCCCCGAGCTCCTTCTCCACTGCCGGCCGCCGCCGCGGCCAGGCAGATGTGGCGGCGCGCCACCAAGACTCCACTGCGCCCAGCTGCTGCACCACCGCCACCACAAGTCTGCAGCTCCATCCCCTGCATCCCGACCTGCTTCCCCTTCACCGGCGATTCAGCGACGACGACGACGACCTCTCTGTTCCCTGCTGCTGTTGCTCTTCCTTAGCCCCCAACTGCTGCTGCTGCTAGTCGCCAAGTGCTGCTCTTCCTCATCTCCTAGTGTTGCTGCTCCTCTGACGCCTGTTGAAGCTCTTCCCCAACCTCACGTCTTGCTGCTGCTGTTCTTCTTCCAACGATCCCTGCAGCTGCTCCAAACGACCTGAAGATTCCCTTGGGTTGTGACTCCATTCGATCCCCTCTCTCTTTCTTATTTGCTTAATAAATATATGTGCTTGACTTGTACTAGTTCTGCTACTAGTGAATCTGTGTTGTGCATGTTCGTTTGTGGAATTGCCTATGTGATGTACTGCTACATGTACTACTGATTGTTCAGGTCTTGTGCTTTTGCAATTGCTAGTCATTTTCAGTGCTACTGTTTGTAAACGTGAATGTGATTGTTGTTTAAATTCCTGCACCTCGTATTGTTACTCTACCCCTGTCCCATAAAATTGCTTCTTCCCTGTCTTTTATGTATGCTTGTCAGATGGTATGTGTGTCTTCTTTCTTTTAGTTGGCTCTGCCTTGTGTTGTTCATTAAACTGAAAATACCAAAAAGATGCTTGCTAGTTAGATTTGATTTCCTGCAAATCCACCTTTATATTGTGATCTAGCTTTAGCCGAAGCTCGATACTTGTCACCTAGTCCCTACGGAGAACACGACACTCGCAGTTTTGGGTGAATATCCTACTGCTATTCTGCATTGATCATTTTGGCGCCGTTTTTCTTGTTTAAATGGCTACTTACTTATGCAGTAACCTAAAATGCCCAAAAGCAATGCATAATGTAACACCACAATGACAGTAATGTATATATCGAGGCTAAGTTAATTGCCACCATCTCTGGAAGACGGTGCACCATTTCACACAGATGGAGCTCGTAGTACATCTGGGCGAAGGAAATTCCAGCTAGGAAGAACATGCCAGCCTAGCGAGTAGCAACGCAATGTCCAATTTCAGGATGGGAGAACAATGAGCACAAAACTTAGCTTTGGAACGAACAGCATCCCAGTCAACAACTCTTACTATAAGAAGAAAAATAAAACAAGGTGAATTCCTTCACAGCCTTCAGACTCTGAGCGTGCCAACGTCGCCAAGGGATGGGCCTCCCTCCAGGTACTTCAACATCTCTTCTTCTTCTTCCCCTACAAGATTGTAAAGTTAATTTATTTACATGCATCGGTACTTCAACATCCCTTCTTCTTCTTCCCCTACAAGATTGCAAAGTTAATTTATTTACATGCATCGGTTCTAAAAAAAATGGTGCGTTGTTAGTATTTCGCACTTCTGTTGGGCTCCACGGACACACTGGTACGGCAAATAATAGGGACAGCGCTAGGCGTCCCCCGGGGATCTGGGGGAAAAATCCCCCGGGTCCCCTGCACGACACGTGTCCACCTCCCTGGAATCAAATCCCACCAAATCGCGACTGAAGCAAAAACGGTTCGAACGTAATAAGAAGTTTGTGCTATTGCAGCAAAATCCAATTTCAACCAAAAAATCACCCGCAACCGATTCATTAAAACAAAAACGGTTCGCGCGTAATAAGAATTTTGTGCTATTATAGCAAAATATCCAGTTTTCACCAAAAATCTCGTAAATGTTTCTACGAAGCAAAAACGGGTTGTTTGTAACAAGAATTTTGTACTATTGTAGCAAAAGTTCAATTTTCTCTCAAATCGCACAAAATGCTTCTACGAAGAAAAAAAATTCATTCGTAACATTTTTTTGTTTTGCCTTGTAGCAAATGCTTCCACGGAGAAAAAAGTTATATTTCTGGCATCGCCAGCTCGCACTATCCTAAATGCTTTTACGGAGCAAACCGCGTGCCGTCGGTAGCAACTTCACGCGCACCCGGTAGCATCGCCGGCTCGTCGGTAGCAATGAGCAGCGCCGTCGGTAGCATCGCCGGCTCGTCGGAAGCAACGCTGCGAGACATCGGTAGCATCCGCTCGTAGCATTGCCGGATACTGTCAATAGCATTCTCAGCTCGTCGGTAGCATCTTCACATATCTTTGACGGATACCGTCGGTAGCATCGTCAGCTCGTCGGTAGCAGCGACACGAGAATCTTCTCATAGCTTTCTCGGATACTGTCGGTAGCATCGTCGGTCGTCAGTAGCAACGACACACGCAAACGGTAGCATCGCCACGTGTCATCGGTAGCAACACCGCAGTAGCAGCGCCGTGCTCCGTTGGGAGCATCGTCGACTAATTTGGGTAGCAGTGTCGCGCTTCGGTGGCAGCATCACCGTGCACCTTTGGTAGCAACAAAAATGTGCCACTGTAGCAAAATCAACGTCGGTAACATTGCTGTGTGTCATCGGTAGCAACGTCGCGCGTCCCCGGTAGCATCGCCGGCTCGTCGGTAGCAATGCCATGCGTCGTCGGAAGCATCGTCGGCTCGTCGGTAGCAACGTCACGAGACTCGGTAGCATCCGTCGCACCGTCGTAGATGCTTTTACGGAGCAGAACATGTGCCGTCGCTAACATCGCTGTGTGACGTCGGTAGCATCACCACGTGCCGTCGGTAGCAACACCGCGCGCCGGCAGCATCGTTAGCTCATCGGTAGCAGTGCCATGCGCCGTCGGTAGCATCGCTGCGTGCCCCGGGTAGCATCGTCAGCTCGTTGGTAGCAAATGTCATGCGCCGTTGGTAGCATCACGGACTCGTCGTTTGCAACACCACGATACGTCGGTAGCATCCGCTCGTAGCATTGCTGGATATTGTCGGTAGCATCGTTAGCTCGTCGGTAACAATGACGTGCGCCATCGGTACCATCGCCGCGTGCCATCGGTAGCAACACCACGCGTTGGGTAGCTTGGTCGGTAGCATTGCCACCATGGATTAAAAACTGTAGAAATTTGTGCTACAACCTTCATGTGGATTTGCAACGGAAGGAGAAGAATTTTGCAACAATTTTTTTGAATGATTTTGTATTTCTTTAAAATAAGTAGCATCATATAAACAATTTTTTTTTGCTGCAATTGCTCTACAGATTTGCATCAACAAGTAAAGTTTTTTGCTACAAATCTTTTAAGCATTTGCACCGCATTGAAAAATTGCATCAGAGGAAACTTGCTACAATTGTCATACATACTTGCATTGGAGGGAGATATTGCTTGCTACAAAGATTTTAAACATTTGCATCGTATCAAGGAAATTGCTGATATGAACAGAAAATGCTACAATGGGGCGCGAGGATGGGGAAGGACCGCGACGTTGGCTTCCCTGCTCTGTGGTGTGCGAGGTGAGGCGAGGATGGCGAACTGCGGGGTGGACGGGGGCGTCGCGCTTGGACCGGCCGGTGGAGCTCGGCGGCGCTTGACTTGGCCGGTGGTCATCGGCCGCGAGGGAGACAAGCTGTCCACGTCGGTCGCGATGGAGACGAGCACGGGCTCGACCGCTCAATGCGGGAGAGCGCGAGAGAGGAGATGCGTCGAGGGAGAGCTCGCGGCGGCAGGGGCCCTCGGCCGTCGGCGGGCGCGGCCTAGTTGGTCAACAGTGGCGCGGGGCTCGTCTAGGACGGCGGACGGGCCAGGCCTCGGCCATGGCGGCCGAGGCGCGGGACCTCGCAGTGGAGCCTCGTCCAGGGCGGCGGCGGGGCGGGCCTCGGCCATGGCGGCGGCAGGCGCGACCTTGCAGGTCGGGCGACGCGCGGGATGCAGGAGGAGGGCGGCCCGTGCTTGGTCGGCGGCGACGCGGTGATGCGAGGAAGCTGCGGTGCCTTGTGGGTGTGGATGAGAGAACCTGGTGAGAGGAAAGCGATGGAAAGAAAGGTGTGGACCCGCCGTGCCTTTTTTTTCTTTCCTCCACCGAGTGGACACGCGTCAGGCGCGCGAGGCGGAGGACAGAAACAATCGATCCCTCAGATGATTACAAATGTTTTCCAAATAATAGCAGCCACTTAGATGAATCATAGATAGATAGCGAACGCGGCTATTCCATAACTAGTCCGACGTCCACGAACTATCCTGCCCGTCCATGTTGAATCTGAAGAAATAGGCCGTAGCCCCGCTATATAAATATAGCAACAACCCCGATACAACCAACAGTCACGAAATGCTGGGGCGGCAGCAAACATACACCCAAAGCAAGGGGAAGGGAAGAAAAGAAGAAAAACAAAATGGAGACATAAGCGGATCGACTAAGCGATGGTGACCCGCAACCGCTGCGCCCTCTGAACAAGTCCCACCACGCTCCTCGCACCGGATCGTCACGTACCGAGCAGCACCTTCAAGAAGGAGAGCCACCGTTGCTGCCCGGACCGGCGCACCGGTCCTAGGGTTTCCCCCGGCACACAGAGAGAAGTGGATGGAGGGTAGCCACGACGCCCTTCAAGAAGGAATGATGTCACCAGAAGGCGGCACCGCGTCGGTGTCGGACGAGCCGACAAGGATTTCTCCCGAAAAAAACCCTATCCACGACACCGGCGATCCATAGCAAAGAGCCCCGTAAGGACGAAGCCTCGCCATCTCAAACTCGCCGCCCACCTTGCGCCACCACGGTTATGAAGCCGCCATCGTCGTCTCACCGAAGCTACCGACACAAGGTCTACAAGACGGAGGCGATGGGTAGCTCGACTCGGGGTCAGCGGTACCGCAGCTGCGCGGGAGGGAACTGCCTCCACCGTCGAAGACAGTAGTCGACCGGACACGGTAGCAGGGCACACCAGTCCCAATCAGGTCTGGCCACACTGCCAGTCCCAAGAGGGTCCGGCCGGGCCCAGATCAGGCCCATAAAGCCCACCACCACGCTGCAACAAGGGCGGCCGCCGTCGCTGCTGCACCCCGGCACGAGTACCACCACCTCCATCTGTAGATCAGGTCAAGAGCAGGGCAGGCCCGCCCGCCCAACCCAGATGGGGCCCGTAGGGCCTAGATCTGGGCTGAGGGCAGAGCTGGCGCCGCCCCGCAGAGACCATCCGCCCTGCCATGCCGTGCCGCCCCTCCGCACCACGAGGACGCCGCTGCGCCGCCGCCACTCGGCCGGAGCCGAACCGCCGCCGCCCTGAGAGCACCGCCGCCAAGGAGAGCCGCCACCGCGCCCGGGCGCCCTGCGTCGGGTAGAGGCCGGCCGGCCGCCGCCGGCACCGCACGGGCCTTGCCCGGCGGCGCACGTCGACAGCGGCCGGAGAGGAAGGAGGCGAGGGGAGGTCGGAGGAGGCGGCGGGCTGGGAGGTCTCGGTCGCCCGCGCGGGGGGCGACGCGAGACCTGAGGGCAAACTGTATCCCATGTTGAATCTCACGGCTGGTAGATTTGTTTTGCGTTATACACCGCCATCTTTGAATAAATTAGCAACCAGGTCACCCTAGATATAAGCCAACGAATCAGGATGATTTCCTTTCTTCCCCACCGTAGCCCTACCCTTTCCTGGCTCTCTCACACAGCCGCAGTCACCGCGTCTCCCACCCCTAACGGCCGTGCCACCACTGCCTCTCTCCCTACCGGCGACGGTGTACGAATCCGTCGTCCCCGACCCCGGATATGTCCTCTCCAGGCCTTGCCGCCCCCAGATCCGACGTCCTCATACCAAGACCACTCTCCTACCGAGATGCAACCTCGCTGGAACCGAATCACCACGAAGGAGACAGCGAGTCAGGGCCATGGAGTCTGGATCCATGGACAAAAGCATGGCAGCTGGTGGCGGGCAGGGAGGCCAGTGCAGCCCCCATATTGGGGATTTTTCTTGCTTTTCTGTCTGTTGATTGGAAGATCTGTGTGTTGATTCGTGGGTTTATTCTTGATCCTATTTTTTCTTGGTTCAGATCCGTTTTCTTCTAGACGCAAATTCGGATTTTGTCCCAAGATTTTTGTGTGGAGTCTGTTCATCCGTTTTCTTATTGATGCTTGGATTGATCTTTTTAAAGGACCGTCTAGGACTCAGTTGACTGAGAAATAACTAGTTCTCAGTCGATTCCTGTAGCTATCTGTTCTTGTGACGGTCGATGCTTTTCCTGGTGTGATTGTCCGTTTGTATTTGAGGCATGAGAGTTGTACGTGCTCCTTCCCATGGCCCATGGGCCTTGCTTTCTGGGCTAACAAGCTTTACTTCTTTTTTTAATTTATTCCAACTCATTGAATAATTGATCAATAAATACTTGTGGAGTTTCGTGTGTCTCTTTGCAAAAACGATTTTCTTTTGAAAAAAGCAGTAAAAAATTGAAATAATATTTTCATGCAATTTTAATCGTAGAGATACAATTTTATCACACTCTTATTCACCTTCTGAAAATGAAATAATAACAATGAGTGATTTTTTAATCACACTGTATTTACCTCATGTGTGCAACCGAGGTACAATTAGACATGGTGTGTAAGTGAGACGCGGTTACAACCCGTGTGCAACTGATGTACACTTACACACGATGTGTAAATGACACGCAGTTACAACCGGTGTGCAACTAAGTTACAACTACACACGGTGTGCAACTGATTTCCAGTTAAACAAGCCGCACAACTGAGACGTACTTATGACCCGGGTGCAACCTATGTACTGTTACACACGGTATGCAACCAAGACGTAGTTATGTTTTGTATGCAACCGATATGCAAGTACAACCAGTAATCTATGAGATACAATTACACACGTTGACGTCCCATGTGCACCTAGGATGTAGTTACAACGCCCGCGTGCAACCCACTTGTAACGGGAAAAAAACTTAGTTGCAACCCCTACCTAGCACGAATCACGGTTCTATTACAACGGCCAGAAACATTTTTTCTCAGTTGCAACCTACTTGCAACTAGAGAAAACTCAGTTTTAACTCACTTGCCGCCGGAAAACAAAACTTAGTTGAGATAACCTAAAATTTATTTGCAACCCACTTGTAACTAGAAAATCACAATTGCAACCCACTTGCAACTGGACAATCGCAACTGCAATCCACTTGCGACTCCTGGCCAACGTGAACCATGTCATCGTTTTGTGACGGCAGATGCCATGGGATGGCTAAGAGAGGTGAGAGCAAGGCTACGGTGGAGATCCGGGACGGGATTGGGCAACAGCACACGGCGATATACCCAGGTTCAGGGCCCTCGCTGTGGAGGTAATACCGCTACTCCTACATGTCTGATGTATATGGTGGATATCGAAGGAATACAAGGTTGCTCCTTGAGCTGTGTAGCAATGGAGGAAATCGAGAGAGAGAGAGAGAGCCCCGGGGAAGAGAGTTCCCGGGAAAGCCTTTCTGTGGGAGAGGCTCGAGCTCTCCGTCCCCCCCCCCCCCCCGCCCCCTTTTCAGGGAGTGCCCCGGGGTACAAGGGTGGCCCGCGGGGCCTTTTATCTACTGTATCTATGGTACTAGTGGGGGCCGTCGGCTGGCGGTCCACTGCTCTTGGCGTCAGCCGGCAGGGAGTGACTGGCGTGACTTGAGTTGATGACGAGATGGCAGAGAACGTGGGTACAGTGGCAGCAGCATGGCCACAGTGCCCCCGTGGTCAGCGTCCCATCAAGGGGGCAGCCGGCCCAGGAGGGAGTCCGACCCAAGGGGCAGCCGGCCCATCAGTAGCAGCTCGTGGACTCGCTGTCCTGAGACTACGGGGGTCATCCCCACGACAAACCACGATGCTAATCCAATGGCCAGGAATATGTTTTCTCAGTTGCAACTTACTTGCAACTAGAAAAAACTTAGTTGCAACCCATTTGCAACTGAAAAACCACAGTTACAAACCACTTGCAACTCCGAGCCAAAACGCATCCCAACGGTAATACAGCCACCGGGAATATTTTTCTCAGTTGCAGCCCACTTGTAACTGAAAAAACTTAGTTGCAACTATAAATCACTGTTACAAACCACTTGCAACTCCTAGCCAAAGCACATCATGAAGGTAATACAATGGCCGGGAACATTTTTCTCAGTTGCAACTCACTTGCAACAGGAAAAACTTAGTTGCAACCTACTTGTAACCCCTAGACAACACAAATCACGACGCTAATACAACGGTTGGGAACAATTTTTATCGGTTGTAACCTACTTATAGTTAGAGAAAACTTAGTTGCAACCTACTTACAACTGTACAAATCACAGTTGCAATCCCTGTCATCTGGAAAAATTATAGTTGCAACCACTGTACAACTGAAAAAATTACACTTGAAACCCCCATGCAACTTGGAAGAAAATATAGTTGCAGCCATGGTGCAACCAGACATATTACAGTCGCAACCAGGAAAATTATAGTTGTAACCATTGTTCAACTAGAATAATTACAGTTCCAACCCCATGCAATTGGGAAAAGATATAGTTGTAGCCATGGTGCAACTGGACTAATTACAGTTGCAACCCCTATGCAGGTGAGATATAATTATCATATAAAACCGACTTGCTACAACACATTGACAAAAAAGGAATGAAATATGGAGGACAAGAAAAATAAGAAAATAAGGGAGTGACTAGTTCTCGATCGACTCAGAATTACCTTAATTTTTAGTTAGTTGCAACCCACTTGCAACTCACAACCAACATAAAATCACGATACAAATTGAGCGGTCCGAAATATTTTTACTCAGTTGCAACTTGCTTGAAACTGGAAAAACTCACTTGCAACCGACTTGCAACTCACACGACGCACGAATCACGATGTATATCTAACGACTCTAGCTCTAAGCTAATTCTCGGTCGGCCGAGAACTAGCAAAATCGAGAAAATAATTATCATAACATTATATGGAACCATCATTCAGAGAAATAGAGACATAGTCGTCGTGTGCACTGAATGCTAACAAACCAACGTGCAACAAAAAAATATCGTGCAGTTTTATTTTAGGGAAAAAGAGATCGTGCAGCTGAATGGGGGCCTTGGCTGGCCTTCTATAACGCAAGCAGTAGGGACAAAAGTCCACGTCCATTGGAAAAACAAAAACGACGGAAAGAAAACAAAAGCCCAATACTACGCGCGGCAGCTGCAGCAACCCAACTCTCTGCCGCATCGCTTCGTACACGAACAGAAACGACAGGCTTCGCTAAAAAAAAGGCAAACTGCACGAATCTTAGCACCCAAATTCAACGGCGATCGAGGCGACTGAGATTTAGCTAATTCAGGCGACTGAGAATTAGTAAAACCGTTTTTAATACATGATCCACAAATTTAGTGTTAAATACATAAATCTGAAATTCTTAATAATGCATTGATTCAGAAAATCTTGTTGATACATAAATCTGAAAATTTCTTGTTAATACATAAATCCGAAACTCTCCCTAATGGTGAAGAATATGTAGAAACATTTCTTTGATCATGAATTCGTCAAAAATTGTAGAAGCCTGGAATGTTCAAAAGTTAAGAAATTTTCATGACTTAAATGATGAAGTTCTGGATGTGGTCCGATGAGCGAAATGTGAGGGGCTTCAAGACACAAATTTGGATGAATGATAGGACTGCTTTGCAAAATAGTTGCACGAATCTTGATGTTTTCAATGGACGAGATAGCTCTTGTACGTCCAACTAGGTGTGGACTTAGTTTCCAATACCTTCACTGCAGGATGCCAATGCAGTTGGGTCCTACAAACAAACTCTGCATAATCATGTGCCACCGCATGTGGTCTAGTGGCATGGAAGATTGGAGAATTTGGTACTGCCACCAAACTAAATACTCTAACAATTTATGTTAGTACATCCAAACTGGGTTTAGACAAAAAAAAAAGGGTTCTCCTGTCTGCTTAGCTCAATTTATAGTTGCCGTCAAACGATACCAAGAGGATTCTTCAAGGGAAAAAATGATTCCAAAAGCCGACGTTGATGATAGAACAAAAGGTGTACAAAATATTGTGTAAATAAAGTATATGAACAAGGAGATGATTGGTTATGTCGGGGGGCTGCCCCGGGTAGGGCAAAGAGGTGGTGTTGGGAGCTATAAAGTGGAAAGGAAAGTCAATCCGGGTCACTCAAGCCGGATCACTTGGACCGGATCGGTTGAGAAAGCCGGTTAGTACTCAATCTTGTTTAAGTGCAGGGAGATGCCAAAGGGGATCAGGCAAAGTCTAGCCGGATCAGAGGATGAGATCCGGCTCAACTAGCCGGGTTGCCTGGAAGGATCCGGCTTACCTGCAATGTCGGATAATGCACAAGGGCCGAGTAATGTCAGTAAGTTCACGGGTCCTGCAGGCCTCCTGCCCGAGGCTCAGAAGACAGCCAGGTCGAGACACGGGATTCCTGGAAGCGCAGCAACCTAGGAGCTGACTCGGCCAATTCGGGAAAGGGGCTATGACCTAGACCCGGTGGGCTACACCTGCCATTGCCCGAAGTGGCAAGATAGGCCTGCTAGGGCCTGACAGTCCGGCCGTTGGACTGACAGGGGGCAGAGGCTTGTCCTCTTCCTCTTGACAGTGCCATTATCTCATGGAGCCAGGGGCAAAGAAGTAACTCGGCAAGCCTTTATATACAGCACCATCACCTCCTGTGTGGAGGAGACGAACCCTAGAGCTCATTTTCCCCCCTTGGTAGCTTCTTCTTCATCGTGAGCTCTCACCATTGTTGCTTCATACAGCTCGAGGAGTGCTTTGTACTTGTCACCATTGAGATATAAAGAGAGTAGGCTAGTGCTGCAGTAGGGGTGTTACCTCCACAAGAGGGCCCCGAAGCAGGGTACATCGTGGTGTGCTTTGTGTTCTTGGTTTCTTGGTTTCTTGTTCATGTTCTTGCGGTTTCTTGCGTGTTCTTGCTTGTGCACTTCTTGAGTGCATAAACCCTCCCCGGATCCCCCAACGCACTTTCGGCCCCATCTTAGCCATACCTATGGCATCTGCCGTGATCCCACCACGACAGTTGGCGCCCACCGTGGGGCAGATTGAGGCGTTGGAGGGAGTTTACATCCGGACGGGCTCAGGCGAGCGTGTTCTTTCTGGCTTATCGCCAAGATCGGCGAGTTCACCTTCGTCAGCGACAATGCAGGGTGTTTCGCCGGCAAGCCCTTCCCCGAGCATGGCTTCCTGATGATGCTTGGTAGCTTCGTCACCTATGTTGCTGTCGAGGCTGTTCGCGAGTACCCGGCGCAGGTGCTCGTGGCCGAGGACCCTCCTTCTTTCCGCGCAGCTCTCGGACGGCGTAGCGCTCGCCCCGGGAGTAGCGTGGAGGTGATGATGACCGGACCAAGTGCTGGAGCAGGCAAAGGAGATGCCGGCAATAGCATGCCCGAGGAGCTGATCACGCCAACCGATCCGGTTGACAAGCCGACTCGGACGGCAAAGTTCCCAAAGGAGAAACCAGATCCGGTTGGCCCACTTGGCATGTCAAGTAGGGAGGCTCCCTTAGAGGATGTCCTGGAAAAGTTAGCTCGGCCAGTGGCACCTGGGGCAAATGTAGAGCTTACTATAGCTCAGTTAGAGGCAGAGCGCCTGAGGTTGCAAAGAGAAGCCCGGTTGGTGGTAGAGTCTAGGCAAGCATTTGATAGAGACATGAGAGAATATAATGCTGCCAATGGTATCACCGATGGTTTCACTCCGGTAGTGCCTCACCCACGCAAGAGAGCAGATTTGCGTAACAGGGGTAAGGACCTCAATGACGAGTTAGCTAGAGCCGCAAGATCGAGCTCGAGTAAGGCTACTAGTCATAGATCGGGTACAGGCAAGCCGGTGTATAGCTCCCCGGCCAAGAATCTTAGGGCTGCAGCGGCAGCGCGAGCCGAGTTGACCACATTAACCGGGGATGCTTGGCGCAAGCAGGCAGAGAGGGTCAATGAGCTGGTTGATGTGTGTAACCGGCAGAATGAGGCTTACCGGAAAGCTAATCCGGACGCTGGTGGTTCTCGGGTAGTAGTGTCGGCTAAGGCTGTTAGCCAGAATCCAAGGGGCAAGCGTCATCCCGCATGTCGGAGTTGACCGGGCCCAAAGCGTGAATTCGGGCAAGAGCAAACAGCTGCAGGCCTATGATGCTGAGTATGCCGGCAAGCAGCTAGCTGCTCAAGGAAGAGGTGGCCAGAGCAGAAACAATGGCGGTCAAGGCAATCCGGGAGCCGGAAGGGGTAATTCGGCTGGCCGAGGTCAACCACCTCGTCCTCCTGGGCAGAATCAACCCCGGCAGGAGCAGCAAGTGATGGTGCAAGCGCAGCAGCAAGGTGGTGGCCAGGCGGGCTACCGCTATGATGATGGTAATTCGGCTATGGCGCGAGCCGGATACCAAACGTATGATAATGCACTTGCATCCAGGCTGGGACCTCGGACATTGGATCCGGATGATCAGCGTCTCAGTTGGATAGGATTTACCAGTCCGAGAAGCTGGAAGAGCAAGGCCCACCAGGTCCTCCATGCTTTGGGCCTCGGATCATGAACGAGCCGAATGTGCCGTTGTTTCAGCTTGGCCGAATCACAAAGCCGTATAACGGCAGCACTAAGCCGCAGGATTGGCTGATAGACTATGTATCCTCGGTGCACATTGCGGGGGGCAATCGCCGATGGGCGGTCCGGTATCTCCCGCATATGTTGGAAGGGCCAGCCCGGATTTGGCTGAATAACTTACCAGAGGGTAGTATCAACTCTTGGATGGATTTGGAGCAGGCGTTTTACAGCAACTTCTCCAGCACTTACAAGAGGCCAAACCGACCTCAGCTCTTGTCTGCGTGCAGGCAGGAAGAGCGGGAGACAGACCGAGAATTTTTGACTCGGTGGAGCAACATTCGCAATTCTTGTGAAGGTGTCGTGGAGGAGCAGGCCATTTCTTGGTTTGCGCAGGGTTGCCGACATGGCACCCCGCTTTGGCAGAAGCTCCAGAGGGATATGCCAAAGACCCTGGCGGAAATGATCCGGATAGCAGATACATATGCTCTTGGCGATCCGACGCAGCCAGCGTTGGATGCGGTGGGAACAAGCAGGAGGCAACCGGTCAACAACCGAACAGGACCATTGAGGCCCAGTGACCGACATGAGTTCGGTTATAAGAGGAGAGATCCGGATTATAGATACGGTTCAGATCAGGTTGCTGCAGTAAATATGGATCATCCTGATAGCCAGAGACCAAAAAATGAGGGTCCAGCTTGGAGGCCGAATCAAGGTGCCTGGGCAAAGAAAGTGTGGGATGGACCGAGTCCACCTCTAACTTTTGAGGCAATGATAGATGGGCCTTGCCGTTATCACACAACAGACCCACGCAAGCCGGCCAATCATTCAACTCGGAATTGTAGCTGGCATCATCGCATCCAGGCGGAAGGTCAGAGAGGGCCACCTCAGAGAGGTGCTCCTAGACCGAATTTCAGGCCAAATACGCCTTTATCCGGAGCCAATGCAACCCCGGTGAACGAAGGAGCTCCAAGGCCGGCAGCCACAAAGCCGGTTAACCTGGTAAATATGGGAGGCAACAACAACAATGCTGGTCCGAGTCGGCAAGGTGGATACCCCGGAAATGATTACAAGGAGCTCATCAAAGTTATGTGGTTTTTGTGACCGAGCCAACTGACAAGAAAAGTCAGCTGCGAAGGGCGAAGGAGGTGAATGCAGTCACACCAGCAGTCCCAAAATACCTGAACTGGTCCGAGCAGGAGATCACTTGGAGCAGGGCTGATAATCCCAGGGTTATGCCAAGCCCAGGAAACTACGCACTGGTGGTGGATCCGACTTTGGTTGGACCAAAGATTAATGTGAATTCAGCCGAGTCTTGTATCGGGACACAATGGTCAAGTTGGGTTATTCGCCGAATCAGTTGCAGCAGAGCAGTTGTACCTTCCATGGTATAGTACCCGGGTGTCTTGTTCCCCAATGGGTAAGATCTGGGTAGATGTGCTGTTTGGTACCAAGGACAATCACCGACTTGAGAGTCTCGAATTCGAGGTGGTAGACTTGGAGAGCCCATACCATGCTCTGCTCGGCAGGCCGGCATTAGCCAAGTTCATGATATCCACTCATGTGCCTACCTCAAGATGAAGATGCCTGGCCCGAATGGTATCATCACCGTTGCGGGAGATTACAAGAAGGCCATACAGTGTGCCACGCGGTTCCACCTTAGCCGAGTCGTTGGTGATCCAAGCTGAGAAGAGCAAGATGCATGAAGTAGTGGCGATGGCGAAGTCAGCTCAGCTCGGCGTGCTGGCTATGACCAATCCGGATGCAGGTGCAACATTTGAGGTGCCCAAGGAGACAAAGAAGATCCCCATTGACCCGGAGAATCCGGAGCGCATGGCCATCATTGGTGCCGGATTGGGCGAGAAATAGGAAAGCGCGCTCTGTCACTTCCTCCGTGAGAATCGGGATATCTTTGCATGGTCGGCTAAGGACCTGCCTGGTGTTCCGAGGGAGTTGGCAGAGCACTCTTTATTTGTCAGGCCGGATGTGAAGCCGGTGAGGCAACCGACTCGCGTCTTTCAGACGATCGAAGAAAAGTGGTGCTTGATGAGCTGGCTAAGCTACTTGCAGCCGGATTCATTATGGAGGTGTTGCATCCAGACTGGATATCCAATCCGGTTCTGGTAGAGAAGAAGAAGGACGAACCAGCGGTGGTCAAGGTGTGGCGCATGTGCATCGACTTCACCAACCTGAACAAGGCGTGCCCGAAGGATCCTTTCCTTTACCTCGGATTGATCAAGTGATCGATTCTACTGCTGGGTGTGAGTTGTTGTCTTTTATTGATGCGTACTCTGGTTTTCACCAGATACCACTGAACCCCAAAGATCAAATAAAGACTGCTTTTATTACCCCGTATGGGGCGTATTGCTATCGTGTCATGTGTTTCGGTTTGAGAAATGCCGGTGCAACTTATCAGAGATGTATGCAGAAATGCTTACATCTCAAATGGGCAAAAATGTGCAAGTGTATGTCGATGATATCGTCATCAAAACTAAAGAAAAACGCACTCTCCTCGAGGATCTCGAGGAAACATTTGTGAACTTGAGAAAGTATCGGTTAAAATTGAATCCGGATAAATGCACCTTTGGTGTCCCGGCTGGAAAGTTGCTCGGTTTCCTTGTATCGAGCCGAGGTATTGAGGTGAATCCGGCTAAGATCCGAGCCATAGAAAACATGAAATTGCCTAAATGTCTAAAAGATGTACAAAAGTTCACCGGGTGTCTAGCCTCGTTGAGTCGGCTAGGAGAAAAAGCCTTGCCCTTGTATCAGTTGATGAAAAAGAGCACCGGGTTCACATGGACCCCGCAGGCAGACTCGGCTTTCAATGAATTAAAAAAGATGTTGTCCACTGCACCAATTTTGGCATCACCTTTGCCGAATGAGCCAATGCTACTTTACATTGCGGCCACTAACCGGGTCGTAAGTGTGGTGATAGTGGTAGAGCGAGAAGAGGAGGGTAAATCCGTGCAGAGACCGGTGTACTATTTAAGCGAGGTGATCTCAACCTCAAAGCAGAATTATCCTCACTACCAGAAGATGACATATGGTGTATACCTGGCGGCCAAGAAGTTGAAACATTACTTCCAGGAGCACCCGATCACCGTAGTATGCGAAGCTCCAATCTCGGAGATCATTGGGTGCAAAGATGCGACTGGCCGAGTTGCCAAATGGGCAATAGAAGTGTCTCCTTACACCCCGCATTATGAGAGAAGAGATGCTATCAAGTCTCAGGCTTTACCGGATTTCCTTTGTGACTGGGCCGAGATGCAGTATGAGCCACCCAAGCCGGATTACAATTACTGGAAGTTGCACTTTGATGGCTCCAAAACCAAAATCGGACTAGGTGCTGGGATAGTACTCACATCACCGAAGCAAGATCAGTTGCGATATGTGTTGCAGATTCATTTCTCAGCATCAAACAATGTGGCCGAATATGAGGCACTGATCCATGGGCTTAATGTGGCTAAGGACATCGGCATCCGCCGGATAGAATGTTTTGGTGATTCAGATTTAGTGGTGCAGCAGTCTTCTGGAAATTGGGATGCCCTTGATGCCAATATGGCACTATATCGATTTCATGTCCAGAAAATTTCAGGATTTTTTGAAGGCTGCGAGTACAAGCACATACCTCGGCTGGAGAACGAAGCTGCTGATATCCTGTCAAAACTCGGGTCGTCTAGGGATGCAATCCCACCCGGGATATCCTTGAATCACCTAAGGATCCCTTCAATCAAGCCTTCACCTGATTCCGAGTCAATTTTTATCCCAAAGCAAGAATCTGAAGCTGTTCCTATGAATGTTGATGTCGGGTACATTTGGGAAGACCCGGGGACTGCATGGCGAGACTCGGGGACTGCGCACCGAGACTCGGGAATGCTAACCAAATCTTAGGGAAGAGGAAGAGAGGAAGATGGTGCTAACCGAATCTTAGGGAATGGACAGAGACTGATAGAAGAAATAATGGCGGCCGAACCAGTGGAAATAGATGAGCACTTATTCCCTTTGCATCCAGTACCGGAATGGGCTGAAGAAATCATGAAGTTCATGTCGGAGGGGAGTTTGCCAAATGATGAAACCGAAGCTAGGCGAGTGCAGAGGAGGTCCAAGGGTTACACCATCATAAACAAGGAGTTATACAAAAGGAGTGCAACCGAGGTGCTACAGCGTTGCGTGGAGCCAGCCGAGGGCAAGGAGATGCTCCTGGAGATACATCAAGGAGAATGTGGGCATCATTGCAGTACAAGAGCCCTGGTGGCTAAAGTATTCCGGCATGGGTTTTACTGGCCCACTGCTCATGCAGATGCAGAGGACATAGTCCGAAAATGTGAAGGATGCCAAAGGTTTGCCAAGCAGACACACCTACCCGCATCGGCGCTCAAAACAATTCCTATCACTTGGCCATTTGCTGTGTGGTGTTTGGATATGGTGGGAGAATTCAAGCCGGCTAGGGTAACATGACACATATGCTGGTGATGGTGGATAAGTTCACCAAGTGGATAGAGGTGAAACCGATCCGGAAAGTGGATGGTCATTCGGCTGTAACTTTCCTGAAAGAAATCATTTTGAGATACGGTTACCCCCATAGCATCATCTCGGATAATGGCACGAACTTTGCTGTGGGAGAGTTTGCCCGATTCTGCATGGATAAGGGGATCCGGTTAGACATAGCCTCAGTGGCACACCCAGAGTCCAATGGACAGGTGGAAAGATCAAATGCTTTGGTATTAGCTGGGATAAAAGCCCGGTTAATGAACCTCTGGTAAAGACTCCGGGGTGCTGGATAGATGAGATACCATCAGTACTATGGGGTCTAAGGACCACGCCGAATCGGTCAACTGGCTATACGCCATTTTTTCTGGTATATGGGGCAGAAGCAGTGCTACCCACTGACATAGAATATGATGCACCAAGGGTGACAATGTATACCGAAACCGAGGCAAAAGAGGCCCGGGAAGATGCAGTGGATCTGCTAGAGGAAGCAAGAGAATTGGCCCTATCTCGGACAGCAGTATATCAGCAGGGTCTCCGACGTTATCATAGTCGGAAAATCAGCCCTCGAGTGTTTCATGAGGGAGATCTAGTACTAAGGCTGGTGCAGCGCAGCAAAGGCCGACACAAGTTATCACCTCCATGGGAGGGACCATTCATTGTGAGCAGGGCTATGCACAATGACTCGTACTACCGGGTAGGGCAAAGAGGTGGTGTTGGGAGCTATAAAGTGGAAAGGAAAGTCAATCCGGGTCACTCAAGCCGGATCACTTGGACCGGATTGGTTGAGAAAGCCGGTTAGTACTCAATCTTGTTTAAGTGCAGGGAGATGCCAAAGGGGATCAGGCAAAGTCTAGCCGGATCAGAGGATGAGATCCGGCTCAACTAGCCGGGTTGCCTGGAAGGATCCGGCTTACCTGCAATGTCGGATAATGCACAAGGGCCGAGTAATGTCAGTAAGTTCACGGGTCCTGCAGGCCTCCTGCCCGAGGCTCAGAAGACAGCCAGGTCGAGACACGGGATTCCTGGGAGCGCAGCAACCTAGGAGCTGACTCGGCCAATTCGGGAAAGGGGCTATGACCTAGACCCGGTGGGCTACACCTGCCATTGCCCGAAGTGGCAAGATAGGCCTGCTAGGGCCTGACAGTCCGGCCGTTGGACTGACAGGGGCCAGAGGCTTGTCCTCTTCCTCTTGACAGTGCCATTATCTCATGGAGCCAGGGGCAAAGAAGTAACTCGGCAAGCCTTTATATACAGCACCATCACCTCCTGTGTGGAGGAGACGAACCCTAGAGCTCATTTTCCCCCCTTGGTAGCTTCTTCTTCATCGTGAGCTCTCACCATTGTTGCTTCATACAGCTCGAGGAGCGCTTTGTACTTGTCACCATTGAGATATAAAGAGAGTAGGCTAGTGCTGCAGTAGGGGTGTTACCTCCACAAGAGGGCCCCGAAGCAGGGTACATCGTGGTGTGCTTTGTGTTCTTGGTTTCTTGGTTTCTTGTTCATGTTCTTGCGGTTTCTTGCGTGTTCTTGCTTGTGCACTTCTTGAGTGCATAAACCCTCCCCGGATCCCCCAACGCACTTTCGGCCCCATCTTAGCCATACCTATGGCATCTGCCGTGATCCCACCACGACAGGTTAATTAACTAGTGCCAACTGCTAATGCCTGCCTGATGTTTTTTGTTGCTGCAGTCGATCCCTCGCACGGTGGTGCTGGACACCAAGACCGGCAGCAACCTCCTCCAGTGGAGGAGGACAGGAGGTGGAGACGCTCCGGACCAACTCCACCGACATCGGCAGCGTCACCGTCGACCGCGGCTCCGTGTTTCCGCTCAGCCTCCACCGTGCCGCCACCAAGCTCGACATCAAGGCCTTCTACCACCTCGACCCATATGTGTAATTTTCCTTCTGAATTTTGCTTCACTCCTCCCTTTTTTTCAATCTTTATTATGTAAAATAGTCGTCATAGGCCTTCCAGTAAATTGTAATACCTAGTGGAAGATGCCATGATGCAAAGCTATAGCAGTACATGTATCATATCAGTGCAATCAATTCCTACAGATAATTTTGTCTTTCAAAAATTTAAGTTGGTTTATATTGCGTTGGGCCATCTACAAATGCAAAAGAAACACTGCACTCTAAGTGCATAAAATGAACACATAAAATAAATGTGAATATTTGCATACTGAATAACAATATGTACTGTGATATATATATCAGGTATCTAAAAACACACTCACCTGGTTGTCAAAAAAAGAAGGAAACACTCACCTGGCCCTCATGATCTGGGATGGACTTAGTGACTATCATCTATCTTCCAGTCCTAATCTCCTATTGCAGTATCTTTAGGGGCATTTCTCCGGTGAGTTCTTCCTAGCGCTTGCTCCAACTTTATTCTCCAGAAATATTGCTGGAACATATGAAATTTTCCCAACATGGTTATGTTTTTTTTTTCGAAATGGAGGTTGAAACCCCCGGCCTCTGCATCGAAACGATGCACACAACCTTTTTTTATTAATTATTCAACAAATCGTTACAAGTAATACATCAATAAGTCTGAAGCCACCTTTCTGGCAACATCTGTCGCTACTCCTACCAACTTGATGAAGGGGGTGGACATGATCAGGGCCGTTTGCCCAGACCTCACACCAACGCACATCATCTAAATCCGGAGGCCTCAACCAGGCCACCCAATGGCAGGTCGGGAGCACAAATCGGTCCAGCAGACTTTAAGCGGGCACCACATGCGCACGCTCTAGAAGCCGCCGCTGCCATCTTCCACTGATCCATCTTCAGAACAGGTATCAACGCATTGACCTTGTCAGGCCTGCCGTCGACGCCGCCATGACACCAAACAGCACCACCGGCCTGCGCGTGTCCATCATCACGCGTCCATCGCCGAGACCCTGCAGCGCCACGCCGCCGAGACCCGCCTTCATCGATGCGGTAGATGAAACACCGCTCCACCTCCTGGTCCCTCCAGCCAGCGTATGCTCCAAAACGATGCCTTCAGGAGGGAAAACGACACCAACGGCGCCACCATCATCCGATCTGGGAGACCCAGATCTAGGGTTTCCCCCGGAGCAGCCCGAGCGAGGTGACGCAAACTGCAACGATGATGCCTCGACAAGAAAACAACGTCAAAGACGCGCCATCGTCCGCCATGACCGAAGTCTACGCGATTTTCATTGGCATTCGCGCCACCCGACCCCGCAGCTGACTGGATCCGTGCGAAGCCGCGCTGTGAGATGCACGCAGTCACCGGAACACCGGTAGAGAACCTCCAGCCGCCTCTCGCCTACCCCTCCATGAGCCGCCGGCTGGCCAATGGCCACCCCGCGACAGATCTGAATGGGGATCAGCTCTACAGCCGCCGCCACGATCGCTAGAGAGCACACCGGAGACTGAAATCCCCGCTGACCCTCCGGCCATGGAGGCGACTGTAACATCCCAAATTTTGGAACTAAGAAAAACTTAGTTTCACAAGACCCAAATTTCAGAGCCAACAAAAACTTTTTGAAATGTTTCACTGATGATTGTGTTTTCCCTCCCATTGCTCTGTGTGGTCTTGTGTGACTTGTTGTTCTAGTTGCTTGACCAATAAATATTAACCTAAGGACCTAACCTAAGTAAAAATATATTAAACTCTGTTGATCATGTCATGGCAAGAAAATATTTCATATATCTTTTCCACTCTTATTTTTGCCAAATTCCATTTCAGTAACAGTTGGTTTTGGCAACAACCAAAATACCCATCTTTGACAAAGTAAAAGTGTTTCCCAAAATTATGTGTTTCCAGAAATATTGGGGATCCACATGTCATCTCCTACATCTTCTTCAACCTTGATATTTTACAACTCCTATTTTATAAACTCCTATTTCTACTCCATTTGGAAAAGAACACTAGTGGGAAATATATTACCCTCACATATTTTTATTTATCAACCCTTTTGAAAGCCATTAAGTATGGGTTGAGATATTTCCTAAACCTCATCTTGTCATAATTAGGAGTGGTCCCTTTTCCACAAGATAGCATGGTGGAAATGGTGGCAAGATTAATTCTTGCGGTTTGATTGGTGTGGTCTTGGTTGTGCAGTTGATCTTGTTGTGATTGTTTTGCTTGCGTGGAAAATTAATCACAATTGCTTGACATTAATTAGGACACACTTGGCAACAACTTGGTTGTGACTTGAAAACAAAACAAGACCTCTATATTACTCACACATTTCAAATAAATCCTAATTAAAAGGGATGGTCTTATTTAAATTCCTCTCTCTCCCTATCTCTATGTTGTGTCATAATAATTATTTTCTCTTGTGAAATTCTAGGAATGGGATGAAATAATAATCATCTCACCTCCACATCACTCCCTCTTCAAATAAATATATTTTCAAGTTAAAACAAACCCCTCAAATTATTCCACAAATGAAAATTAAGATCATGAGTTAAAGAAATGATCTTAATAAATTATTTTCCCTACTTAACTATCTATTTCCTTCAAACAAATATTTTCTTTATGAAAATAAAAAGTTATTTGAAGTTAATATATTTGTCAAGGAAGTTCCAAAAGTTCAAAAATAATATTTTGAACTTGTTTTAAAATTTCTAAAGGATTATGGATTTGTATTTAAGAAAAAATGCCATATTTAAACCCTATGAACAAATGTGGTTCAAAACATTTTATTTTGCAACACCAATTTTTGTGGAGCTTCTACATGTTATGGGGAGGCCACCTGATTTTTCTCATAATTTTCTAAAATGTTTTAGTGCCTCAATAAAATCCCTAAAGTGCTACTGGAAACAAAAGAAGCAGGAAATAAAGAAACACCAGGGGGTTTTCTGTAAAAATGCCGTCCTCTTCCTCTGCCATCGACGGAGCTCGCGCTGATTAGCGCCAGTGGCGAGCTCGCCACTGTGCCCACACTCCTCCTGCCACGCGAGGAGGATAAGAACGCCACGACGACGCTCCTCGGCTCCTCTCACTCCTCTAGATATTTCCTCACCCGCTCCCTCTCTCTCCCTCTAGCTCTTTCTTTCCCTTGCCATGGCCGTGTCCGAGCTGAGCTCGCCGCCGCATCGCCGTCGATTGAGACCACCTGGAGCAGATCGAAAACCACCGGAAGCTCCGCCTCGTCGTCCTCTAAGTCCTCGTCCAAGGAATCGAGCTGGGAGGCTGCGAATCGAGCGGGCCGTCCTCGTCTTCTTCGACCACGGCCGAAGCTCCGCCACGACATTGCCGCCGTCTCCGACCACCCCTGCACCAACCGAGCACATGCACGCGACAAGGGTGAGCTTGCGGACCTTCCCGTGCCCGCAGTTAGCTCGCGCGCGTCCTGTAGCTGTAGTTCGCAGTAGCTCGCCGCCGGTAGCCACGGGTCGCCGCCGTATGCATCGCTCCGGCGACCATTAAGTGAGGGCGACGCCGTTTTCAGGTTCGTTGTGTCCGTGCGAGTCGAGAGCAACCCATAGTGCATTCCCTCGTGCTGTAGATCGACGGATCCGTGCACTCGCCGCCGGTGAACTGCCGCCGCGCGCGCAGTTAGCGCCGCCGTGCTCCGGTCAAACCCAGCCATGGGCCTCGGCGCTGAGGTGGATGCCAGCGTGGCCTGGGCCCCACCCGTCAGCGTCTATGGCTAGCGACTGCCTGGGTGTAATTAGTTTCGGCCCAATTTCTGTGGATTTAGCAATTAGGCAGAAATCATTTGTAACTTGAAAAATTCGTAACTATTTGAAAATTAGTCTAAAAATTATAAATGAGGTACCAAAATGTTCAGCAAAATAAAGCCTGCCTCTTGGGGTAATTCACTTATCCAAATAAATTAGTTTATTTGATGTTTTATTAAAATAAGGAAAATGGTAGAAAAGAAAATGCTTTTGGAAAATCCATATCTTTATAAATAATGATTCAAAAATTAAGTCTGACCTATCAACATGTTCAGCAAGTGATAACCTTCATGTTCCACCTTGTTTCCAAACATGGATAACTATTTTTAATGTGGTTTAAAAGAATTTGCTAAAAGGGCAGAATTAAAAGGGAGTTTCTAAATTCAATAACTTGATATTGGTTCATCAGAAAAATGTGTTCTTCACATCAAAATGCTCATAAAAATATGAACCAACCAGTAACATCATTTGCATGCATATGTGATCACAATCATAGTACTGCACTTTTTAGAAGCTAAGGAAATCATTAAGTAAAGGTGGGATTATAATTTTCTCATGTAGAAATAATCAATTCTACACCCCATTTAAATTGCTGGATAGTTTTACAAGTAAATTCAGTGCACTAAAATGTCTTTGCCACCATGGGTATCTTGTTAATGTATTTACATTAGCTTGGTAAAATATTTTGAATTACAGAGACTAATTGGTGGCCTAACTTTTGTCTGAAGTATTTCCTGTTTAAAGGAAGGTGCTTATTGTTAATCTTTGCCTAAGATAGCTTTGTGATTGATGATCCTAGTTTGTTGTTTGAATGATTAGTTTGATACTTGTGGGTTGATGCTTGGTGGTATACCACTTGTGGATTGGTTTGCTTATTGAGTGTTGTTCTATTTTCATGTTTGCGACGCTAGAGATAAACGCTACCGGAGTGGTCCCTGGAAAGGATTTATTGAAGAGGAATCGGAGTTTATTTCCTTGATCAGTGAGAAGAAATCCAGGGACATTATGCTGAAATCAGGCAAGCTACTTCTCTGAGCTTGCATTTATATAATTCTATTTTGGTTCACATGTTTTACTTATAAAGAGCATAAGTGATTTATGTGGTGTTGGCCAATAAAGTTATGATTTGGAAAACCCTTTCTTCCAAAATGCAAGGATATTATTTTGACACCTCATATAGAGGTATGAGATGGAAATTCCTTTTCAAACTATCGGATGGGAAAAGATTTGTCTATTCAAACTTCTTTGAAAATCCTTGGAGGGATTATGGTATGCCGAGATGTCGGTGTTGAAGTGGAGAAATGGAGAATGGAGTTTTTAATAAAATGCACATTGTGTCTTTGTACTTACGTCGACCAGCCAATACCCTGTGCGACCACATTTACCCTCATATGGGAAAGGGTTTAGTCATATAATTTGCTCATATTAGTATGGGATGCCTCAACAACGGAGATGACTCCGTTCCATGAGGGGATGGTTTGGTGACCTACCCCTGACCCGGGTCCTCAAAAAAGGGGATATACCGACGGGCTGGTATGAGTTTGAAGGGAGGAAGAGGATAGAAGGTTCCACCATAAACCGCCGGGCAGAACTATGAGTCCTCACACTTAGATCCCGACGGGCTGGGTTAAGTGTTGATGGAAAGTGTCATAGCGGCAGGGTCCTATACTAGCATGAGCAAAGGACAGGCTATGATCGGTGACTCAACTTCGCATACACCTTGTATGGCGGGACGTGGCTGACACGATGAGTTGCCGGATGGATGTGGGAAAAGCGTGCTACCTCTGCAGAGTGTAAAAACTATTCGAATAGCCGAGTCCTCGGTTATGGACAGTTGAAAGGCCCTACTTTGACCATGTGCAAGTTTTACAAAGTTTTAAGATTTGAAAAGAAAATAGAGATGTTTTATATAGGCAACTATACCGAAGGGCTGGTATAAGGTTGTTGGAAAATGATTTGACCATGAAGGGCTATGGTCGAAAAAGGAGGAGTTTTGGAGAGATAAACCAATGGTGGTTTTCCAGGAAAATGTTTATAAAAGAGACTTCTTACCTTTTTCAACAAAGATGTACTTTCGGGAAAAAGATTAAAAGGTGACGTCTTACAAAGACAGATTTATGGGAAAAAGTTTTAAAAGACTTCTTTTCTTTTTCAACAAGGATGTAGAGATGTCTTTCTAAAAATAAAAGTCTTATGAGATAAAAGCAAAACTGGTGCCTGTTCATGTTGGGAGTAATTTGCGAGTACAATTCCAAATTGTACTCATATTGGTTTCGTCCCTAGCTATTATCTTAGCCAGGTTTGAAGAAGAGCAGGTCGAAGAAGAAAAGTTCACTGACGTCAATGCGAACTAGGGCGCTTCCCAGTCAGCTGCCTGTAGGGTTTTGGCAAATGACTTGGGCTCCACGTTGTTTGATGATTTCTGCTGCAAGTACATGTTGAAGTTATGGCTTCAATCAAGTAAGTCAATTTATTCGGTATTTATGGATGTTCTTTTGATATCAGTTTGGTTGTGCTCAGCGACACACTGATCATGGGATCGCTGATGTTGTAGGCACAAGAGAATTTCGGACGGTTAGTCCGGGGTCCCCACAGCGACCGCCGCCGCCGGCCGACCAGGGAACTCCGCCTTGGTCGCCGCCACCACCTCCCTCCGTCGTGCGTCGCAGCCCGCAGGCGCCGAAGCGCCAGATAGCCGCCACGCCGAGACTCCGGCGGCCGAGCCCCGCCCTAGCCTGGGATCGCTGCTCGCGCATACTCCCCACGCGAGGGACGAAAAGACCCTGCCGCCGCCGGGCTGGCCAGGGCTTTGCCCGGCCGCACCCTTTGGTGGCGGCGAGGGAGGAGGAGAGTGGGAGGGGGACTTGGGTGGCCCGGTTAGGGTTCCCCCTCCGCCACCACACGGGGGCGACGAGAGGAGGACGAGCTGTTAGTCACTTCTCCTTACCAGGGACTGTCCTCCGCTCGGGATGAGCATCGGTTAAGCTATCATTTGGAAAAATAAGCATGAAGCTAATTCCGGGAACAAACAGCATCCCAGCCAAAGGCTCTTACTTAGGTAGGAACCGTGCCAATGAATTTATAAACAGACTGGAAGTGTTGCACAAATCACACACAAAATCATCATCATTATCATTTATGCTTACAAATTGCAATCAGTAGATAGTTGAGTATTCATATCACAACAAACAACCCCAATTACACAAAGCATCACCATCATTGTTTATGCTTAGAAATTACAATAAGTCCACAGCTGACTGTGAATACCATAACAAGCAACACCACACACAGAGAAGGAGCATGGCAGCAACATGAGCACCCAGGGGCTCATGTCGCATAAGATGAACACCCACTCTGATTTATTTATCATTTGCTCGTCAGCTTGTACCATCATCTATGCAACCAGATGACCAGTACTTCGATGGACAGAGCAAGGGATGATCAAACCAAATCAAGCCAAACCAAACCAAACCAAACCAAACCAAACTGAAAGTTCACCGCCACACCATGGCAATGCAGATGTAGAGAAGAGAACCCACAAACCAATCTTGCAGGAAGCAGGGCAAGCAACATACACACGGCAGAAAAGCTCCCATACGAATGGACGCACATGATGATCACTTCACGGAAAAGATGGATTACCTGCAACATAATAAAGCAACATTGGTTGGGAAAATTAACTAGATATACTGGCATTACATACAGCAGTATGCTTGGTTTTTGTTCTAGAAAATAAAAGATAATAACTCAGTTTAGCACAAAAGTGTAACTTGGTTCAGCACAAAAGTAAGTTTGTGTACAGTAGCGAGAGGTGTATGCATACCTCACCTGAGCACGCTGACTCTGGGCAGCTGGGCCTTGCAGTACAACGAGTGCCTCGGCTTGTAGAGGGAAGGGTGGTGGTACTTCTCCAGCCCGTCCCACTCCAGGTTGTCCCACCATTCCTTCTCGCAGTCCACCTGAGGCGGCTTGGTGTTTTGCCCGATTGCCGGTAGACGCCTGAGGCTCCAGCAGCCCCTGATCTTGACGGTCTCTAGGTTAGGCGCCAGCATCCTGCGCCCACAGATGTGCTGCAGCGTGGGGAGCTCGTGCAGGTGGATGCCCGTCAGGTTGGGGAATGCGATAACTTTATCCTTCTCTTCAAGCTCAGGGTCCAATGGGAATACCTCCTTGAGGTCACCACAGTACACTATCTCGAGGGTCCCCAGATAATTGAAGCCTCTTTTTACCTGCCATGTGAACATGGGAAGCACATATACGAGCCTTGGGCAGTGGTCCAGGTGCAAGAGCTCCAGCCAAGGAGAACGCCAACAATCAATTGGCGTGTCCCAGATGTAGCGTGCACAGAGTAGCTGGGACGCCCAGAAAGTCTTCAGACGTTCAAAGCTGTACGTGCGCCTGCCCTGGGGAGGAGTGAAGACTGTGTGTATCTTGGGGCACCTCTCGACCCGGGACCAGCTCAGCCATTTCCATCCTGATCCTTTGGGAGGTGCCCGGATACTGGTGATGGATGGGTTATCGTATACGTGCAGCGATGTAGCCAGTTCATATAGGAAATCAGGGAATAATAAATCACTAGTACTAACAACTGGCGCATCCTTCAAGAGTTTGTTGGCCTGCCCGTCCATGACCACCTCTATGATACATGTTCTGGGCCTCAACGGTATACCAGGGCACTCCCACATCTTTATCACTTCAACTGGGCTATCCTTCAAAACGTCTCTGTACTCCGAGTCCATTATGGTACTTGTTTGCGGCTGGACTTGCACTAGTTGGTCGTTGTTTGTTCCTTGGACGTTGCTACCACCAAGAATAGCTGGAGAACTGATATCAATATGTAAGGCTGCAGAACGTAAATAACCTCTTGCAAGAGAAAGCGACCTAAGTAGCCTTGCATCCGTAAGACAAATCTGCCATCCATCCTTAAACTTTTCTTCTTTCTGCTGCTGGAGGGATCGATCCACAAATGGATGTGCATGTGCTGCTTCCACTCCTTCAGTTGACGCTGATGTTGAGGCCGTGTCAATCTGCAACACATCCGGCCAGTTTCGTTCTTTTACACTCTCTGGCCACAATATTGCACGGAGCTTCTCGCAGCCCAGCAAGATGATCCGCTTGGGGGGTGTCGATTGTACTCCTCGAAGGTCGAGAGTTTTTACTTTTGTGCCTGAGAGATCCAGCTCCTGGAGACTGCCCAACGAACCTTTCAACAACATGTTCTTCAATTCTTTGCAGTTCCTAAAAGAGATGATTTTTAATCCATCACACCCATCAATAATGACAGTCTTAAAGTTGTTGTTGCTTGCTGGCCCAGATAAGCTTGTCATGCCTTGTCTGATGGTATTTCCTGAGAAATCAAGAAAATCTATGCTTTCCATATCTGAGAGCACGTCGTTGTTGAAGTAGCACGTGGACTTTGTTACCCTGAGCTTGCGAATGTTACGTAATCGTCCCTGTAAATTTCTCATGTCCCAGTTCTTCGCTCCCATCATGTTTAGCTCCCTGAGCTGGGTCATGAGATCTATCACCCTTGTGGACAAGATCTGATCCCAATCTGTGAACCGCAGGTCAAGCACCCACAAGCTTTGGAAACATTCCCACGAGGATGTGGTGTTGTTTTCCAACTCCTTAGGCTCCTCCTCCTCCTCGTCAGCCTCTTTCTGCCGATGATGATCTTTGGTGCTTCTTATTAGGAGGTCTTGGCAGTGCTCAAGACACAGGAATCTCAGGCTTTGGCAACAGAGGAAAGGAGGCGATGAGAAACTGAAGGCACACCTTGAGATCTTGAGCACGCCGAGCCTGTGCGAGTGTTGAAACAAGTTGTCAAGAATAGCACCAGAGGGGCTCAGCACAAATCCACAAGTTGCTGTTGAAATCCAGTATGGCATTAGCTCACCAGAGCTTGCAAGCTGAGAGCTGAAAGTCATGAGTCTTGATTCATCATTGTTAAGCCTGCTGTACATGTCCAACAACAACTGCACCTCGTGCTGCAGAGCATTGCTAACTTGCCATGCTTGGTCAATGTCTGTATGTGTAATGATGCCATCACATAACCAGTAGTTACCGGCGTGGATATCCCAGTTGTAGTCAATGATGTGAGAGGCAATCCAGGATTGTTTCAGCATATACGAAACGCACTCGGCAGCAATCGCCGAATCGATTATGGTATGTCCATGCTTATTCTGGGAGACTTGGGCAGCCTCTTGGCGCACTAGATACGACCAAAGCTCCTTCGGATCTCGCCCATCTCTTGAAGCTGAAAGAAGAACATGTGTTGTTGTGCTCTTCTTCAAATTGTCTATCACCTTGGGGTCAAGCCGAAACCTCCCTCGGAAAGTCCACAACATCTTGCTATTGGCATATCCATATAGATAAAGACCAAAATTGGATATATCAATCTCCTCATTGCTTCCATTGTGCAGGATCAACAGGAATCTGCGATTCTGTACGGTTTGAGAGATCTCTGTGAAAACTTGTTCTATCTCACGGCGGGAGCCCTGGTCTAACCCATCAAAATCATCCTCCTCATCTTGTTTATCAAACATCTCCATCACAGAATCAGGAAGCTTCAGCTGCTCTGCAATTTCCCTCTGCATTGCTCTTCTGCTCTCCCACTTTGAGCAATCGATGTGGATGACTTCGTCAAACTCCAGCCCCGCAGGCCTCATAGACAGCTCACTTGATACTGCAAGGTGTTTGGCTACGGCTTGCAGGACGGCAGATGCCCCAAGCCCGTTCCAGCCATCAAAGTAGATGGCATTCTCTCTGCTGCTGCTTCTTCTAGTGTCCGCCCTAAGCTCATTGAGAATCCTTTCGACGGCGGCATCAATGGTGTCCACTTTGATAACCTGTATGTGTGTGCAGCAGTGAGGAGGGAATCAGTTCAAAGTTTAAACTTGGTAATTAATACTAACTAACAAAACACGCAATAAATCGACTGATGGTCTTGGAGTATTGACAATACTCCGATGCATGCCAACTCGTTTTTTAGATTCTACTAACTGAGCATGCCTAATAAAGGACACATGATCGAAATTAATTGGTGAACGTGTTGAATGCTAACATATATAAAACTCTACCCCAAAATCTACCCCAATTAAATACTTTACAAATTAGGCTTAAATGGATGCTAATATATATAACATGCAGAATGGAACAAAAGGTGAATTTTATGTGAAAAATACCTCTGTGCGCATACTGAATTAGTCAGATCCGTCAGTCTACAGCCTTTAGATTAATTCCATTTGGGGCTTAAGATCCGGTCACCTCTTCAACAATTTCCTGACTTCCTGTACACATTGATACACAAGCAGGAACGACAAATAAAGCTAGCTTACGTAAATCTGAAGCAGGCAGACAGATTGAGCGCATGTGAGGTGAGCTAGTTTCATACCTTGATTAAGTTGAATAACTGAACTATATAGAGAGTATGCAGCTCGAGAGAAGCCAAATAGATTGTTCAGGTGCCACTAGCAGATGGCTGGATCAGACAGCAAAACAGGGACAAGTAACATGCTGTGCGTCTCGTGCTTGTGTGTATGTGCACAACTGCCTTCTACAGAAGAGAAGAAAGTGGTAATATCCTTTCCTTTTGCTTTGATTTCCATGTTTCATCCCTTTTGCTTTCACTAAAGATAGAAATCAATTCTTTGCTTGTGGCTGGCTAGCGGCAGGGTACAAAGCTAAGGATAAAATATCGCAAGGCTGTCTGCTCACTGTTCAATGTTCCTCTGAAAACTTTTGTATATTTCAAGCCGCCCAAATTGAGGAAACTCTTAAGTACATCATCCAGATTTGGATTCGAACTTTGAAACTTATATTGCAATTGCTGACAGTAAGGTAGGACGCAATTGGGCAATCTTATTCATACTCCTAGCTACACGGATTCCTACGAGTCCTACTACAGGATTTCCTGCTTTCTAATGAAATCTGAGGTTGAATTGCACAGAGTTCCTTCATAAAATAGAAGATGCTTCACACAGTGCTAGAAACAATACGCCAACTACTCGCAAAAAAAAAAAAAAAAAAAACCATTTTTCTCGCCGACCCTGGTATGGAATCTTGATGTGAACAATCTATCCTTGTTCTGAGCCAGCCGAGCAAATTTAGAAATTTTCTATACACAGAAATAATATCTTATCCTCGCCAAAAATGAACTTACTACATCAATTAAGTGCAACAGAATTGCACAAACAACCGCACCTGAAAAAAGTTTTAAGGTTACCATGTATATTCGAACAGCTAGCTTACGAATCATGACACGAGGTAGGGCCGTCGGAGGAGACGCGGAAGTGCCGAACCAGCTAGCTTATGAACTTAATACATCACAGAATTGCACAAACAGCCGGACCTGAAAAAAGTTTCAATGTTACCATGTATAGTCGAACAGCTAGCTTACGAATCACGACTCCTGTTATAGCTTCTGTGTCCCGGCACGAGGTAGGGCCGTCGAAGGAGGCGTGGAGGCTGCAGTTCAGAAACCCTATATATCGCCTTCCGTGAGCTCTAACTACGACTCGCCCGTGGAGGTTTGGCCGGCCCATTAGTACATCCACACAAAGAAAAGAACCCTATATATCGCCTTCCGTGAGCTCTAACTAGGACTCGCCCGTGGAGGTTTGGCCGGCCCATTAGTACATCCACACAAAGAAAAGAAGAGTAAACAGGAGATAGCGTTGGAAGTGGGAGCGCGCGCACTGATGAGCTATAGAGCATTGCCACTGCGCTGGGGACGTGCTCGTGTTCATTCTTCTTTTTTTTTCTTCCTTGTATTGTTTCTCGTTTGCTGTTTTCGTTTCTTTTTCCGTTTTCCTTTTTATGTTTTCCGTTTTTTCTGTTTCCTTCTTTCCTGTTTCTTTCGTTTTATGTTTAATTTTCGTTTATTTTGAAAATGGTTCATATTTTGGAAAAAAATATTTTTAAAAATGGTTCAGTTTTGAAAAATATTTTATTTTATTCCGATTTTTGAAAATGGTCTGATTTAAAAAATGGTTCCGGTTTTTTAAAATGGTTCTTTTTGAAAATGGTTCTGATTTTTTAAAAAATGGTTCTGATTTTTTTAAATGGTTCCGATTTAAAAAAATTGGTTCCGATTTTTGAAAATGTTTCCTTTTTGAAAATGGTTCCGATTAAAAAAATGGTTCTGATTTTTGAAAATGGTTCCAATTTAAAAAATGGTTTCGATTTTTTAAAATGGTTCCAATTTAAAAAATGTTCCCGATTTTGACAATGGTTCCAATTTAAAAAATAGTTCCGATTTTGAAAATGGTTCTTTTTTAAAATGGTTCCGTTTTTTGAAAATGGTTCCTTTTTGAAAAAGGTTCCGGTTTAAAAAATTGTTACGATTTTTCAAAATGGTTCGATTTAAAAAATGGTTCCTTTTTTAAAATGGTTCCGATTTTAAGAAAAATGGTTCCGATTTAAAAAAATGGTTCCGATTTAAAAAATGGTTCCTTTTTTAAAATGGTTCTGAACCAAAAAATGGTTTCGAACCGAAAAAATGGTTCCTTTTTTAAAATGGTTCCTTTTTGAAAATGGTTCCGAACCGAAAAAATGGTTCCTTTTTGAAAATGGTTCCGAACCAAAAATGGTTCTGAACCGAAAAAATGGTTCCGAATGAAAAAATGGTTCCTTTTTTAAAATGGTTCCGAGCCAAAAAAATGGTCCCTTTTGAAAAATGGTTCCGAACCGAAAAATGGTTCCGAACCAAAAAAATGGTTACGAACCAAAAAAAATGGTTCCTTTTTGAAAATGGTTCCGAACCAAAAAAAAATGGTTCCTTTTTGAAAAGAATAGAAAAAGAAAATTCGAAAACAGAAAAGAATAAAAAATAAAAAATAAATCGGAATCAATAGAAAGGTAAGTAAACTTGTACGTACAACATCCCGAGCGTAGCCCTGCGGCTGTGCTCTGTACGCGTGGAAGGTAGGTCGCTGGTTCGAGCCCCCACGCTGCCATCTTTTCTTCCCTTTTTATCAGTAGGGAGGCGCGGGGCGAAATGGGCCGTCGCGCTGCTGGGCCTTCGCGGCGAGGATTCGTATGCAGGCGAGTCGTACCATACAACTCGTAGAAGGCGACCTATAGGGCCACCCGGCGCGGAGGCTGCAGGCGAGTCGTGCCATCTTTTCTTCCCTTTTTATCAGTAGGGAGGCGCGGGGCGAAATGGGCCGTCGCGCTGCTGGGCCTTCGCGGCGAGGATTCGTATGCAGGCGAGTCGTACCATACGACTCGCAGAAGGCGACCTATAGGGCCACCCGGCGCGGAGGCTGCAGTTGAGTTCCTCCATGAGCTGACTAGTAGCCCAGGAACAAAGGCCCAAAAGCCTCCTTTTCTTTCTCTAAAGCCCGTTGAGTCCATTTGCACCTTGCAAGAGGGATAAGTTTTTTCTTTCTTTTTGACCTGCAGAGACAAGCTAATTAGGGAATTTTACCTACAAAATAATTAGCGAATTAGTAAATAAAATCTTACTACTTCCCAAATCAGTTTGTTCCTGCCACATGCCTCAGGCCAACTGATCAGAGGCAACACAGCCTCTGAGCATTGTCCAGATGTTGTGATGCAGTTGTATTTATCTCGTCAATAGCGAGCGAAATTTTGGCGGCCTATGATATTTTGTATAATGCTTATTTTCTGAAATTTAGGAGATTCTAATGTTTCCTTCCAATTTTCTGCCAAAATTTTGATTAGCAAAGGGTCAACAAATCTCAACCAGTATTTTGGCTAGCCAATAATAGTTGGCAAATAGGCAGGGCCTAGTATGGCTACCCAGCAACAACAAGATTAATATCTACCCCCATTTGGAGGCAGACTCCAAGAGTACATTGGATGGATCTTCTAAAATCATCTTTATCCCTTACTGATTAGAACTTTAGAAGATAGCGATGACCCTACTATCGGCTTCTATTGAAGCCCAGATGTTCTACACCATCCAAGTATCCAACCAGATTTAGCAATGCTACCACAAATCACATTTTATTTCACCAGATTAACAGGGGTTACATTAGTACTTCAGCTCTAACAGAGCAGTCCAAAATTACACGAGCATTCATGTGGTACCAAGCAATACAGCAACATATATCACTAGAGTTCGTGGCAATGACTTTAAGATCACACAAGTAGATTAATTTGTTTACTCAGAGGCCTAGGAGCTGGCAGTTCTCCCAGAGCGTCTTGGCGGAACGCCTGAGCTGAGCGGCCTCGGCCTCGGTGAGGTCCATCTCAGCGACGCCGAGGACGCCTCCGCGGCCGAGGCGTGCGGGCAGACTGAGGAACACCTCGGTCCCGTCGGAGATGCCGTGGAAGCCGGAGGCAAGGACCGAGACCGGGTGCACACGGCGCTGGTCACGGAGGAGGGAGGCGGCGAGGCTGGCGACGGAGTAGCCGATGGCACAGGAGGTGTACCCCTTGAGGCCGATCACCTCGTAGGCGCCACCCACCACAGCGCGCCGGATGCCCTCCAGCGCCGCCTCGTCGAAGGAGTGGTGGCTGTCCCGCAGGGACTTGAATGCCGGCATCCCGCCCACGCTGATGCTCGACCAGATCGCCACCGAGCTGTCGCCGTGCTCACCCACCATGTACGCCTGCACACAAGGATCCATTTTGTTTGTTAACGAGCAAGTGCTGATGGATCATCATGGAGACATGGCATTCACGTATTCAGAAATACTATGTTACCTGCACGTCCTGCGCGTTGACGTCGAGGTGCTCGGCGATGAGGAACCTGAACCTGGAGGAGTCAAGATTCGTGCCTGACCCGATCACGCGGCTCGCCGGGAAACGGGAGAGCTTCCAGGCGACGTACGTGAGCACGTCCACCGGATTTGACACTACGAGCAGCAGCGCATCCGGCGAGTGCTCCGCGACGGGCGGCACGATCTTGCGGTACAGCGCCACGTTCCTCTGCAGCAGGTTGAGCCTGGTCTCCCCCGGTATATGTCTGGCCCCGGCCGTGATGACCACTAGGTCAGAGTTCTTGATGACGGCGGGATCGGTCCCGTAGACGATGCGGACGCGCGGGAGGAAGGCGGGGGCGTGCTGCAGGTTGAGCGCCTCGCTGCGGAGCTTGTCGGGGAGCGCGTCGACGAGCGCGATCTCGTCGGCGAGGTTCTGGGTGAGGATGGTCTGCGCGATGGCCATGCCGACGTTGCCGGCGCCGATGACCGAGACCTTGGTGAGGCGGGCGGCGGTTGGCGTCGGTCGGGGTGAGCGGGGAGGAGGAGGAGGAGGAGTCGGCGATCGGGCGGTAGAAGGCCGACGAGGCGCTGCCGGCGTCGAAGCCCAGCTCCGACAGTGATGAGGCCTTGTGCATTTTCACCCGATGGGATGCGGGAATGTGATCGATGGGATTGCTGGGCGTGCGATGAACTGACGATGAGTTCTTCTTGGAGGGGAACAGGAACGGGTAGTCAATTTATATATAGGAAAATCCCGTAGACGAAACCGCCTTGGGCAGTGGTCGATCGTGGTTTGGGATTTGTTCGCTTTTCGAACAAGAAAATGAAAAAATAACGGCGGAGCCATTCATATCCCTGCAGAAGTTTCGCTCGTTTGTTCGTTCAATATTACGTGGAGATCGAAGAGGAGCATGCATGCATGCATGGAAAACAAAGTATGGTACCGTGACACGATGTCCTACCCGATTCTTACATTATTCTTTTGTGGGAGTAGGCCAAATTCTGGCACTTAATCTTTTTTTGTTTGAAACAAGGTAAAATACTTGCCATTTTCATTGATTAAGAAGATAGAGGTGGCCGGGCAAAAACCGATACAAATGCACCTATGTCGTCATGGAACACGATCACATTGGGCTCCACCACAGGCTGACCTTGCCACCCACACAGAGTGCACACATACTTCGTCGAGAAGAAAGCCACCGTTGGGGTTGCCACTAAGTTTCATCGTCATCACTCCTCCTCGAGCAAGCGACTACGACTTCACTTTTGACGACCACCGGCAGGGGTCTCGTCCCAAACGCTGCCGACACCCATGTCGACCCATGCCAATAGTCGGCCACACACGACAAACATAGACAGTGTCGACTTTGACGAAGAGCTTCACGAGAGAAATATGCACGAGAGAACCCATCGGACACGCCAGATAGCCGACTACCGAAACCGGAGCCACGACCCAAACTCTGCTCGATGCATCATCATTGCGAAACTGCCCTCAGCGTCCCCAATGTGGCCGTCTCAGCAACCACGTGGACAAGCCGCCATCCACAAGATCCCAATTTTGGCAGTTAATTTTGTCTAGTTAAACTTTGGTTCTTTGTTGGCCAAATTCTATAGAAGGAGGTTTAAATTGCGAAGGAGACGTCAAAAAGGTGGCGCCTAAACTTCTTGCAGTTGGACATGGAACGAGTGAAATATCACATGTTGTGGCCAGAGGTGCATTGACTTTTTTTGACTTAGCATCAAGCATGATTCTTGTTATGTGATGACAATAGAGAAACCTAGGGCGATGCGAAGTTGTCATTTTTCAATTTTCTTCAAAAAGTGCTCAGGCTCGATGAATGCAGATACTATGTTATTACTCCAATCCTCTCTCTCCTCTTTAATTACCTGCCATGTCATTATTTTCTGCCTATGTGATATGCTATGTGATATGCTTGTTACTACTTACTACCTATATATGTCGAATAAGAATTCTCCGACAAACCGAGCACACGTTACTACTTACTTCCATATGTGCGGCCAGTTTCCTGAGCACACCTTGACCAAAATAAGAATTGTCCGAGAAACCGAGAAACCAGTACTACTTCCAGAAGAAGAAGAAGAAAAGAAGATAAACAGGCGTATAGGAACACCGCCATAACCGTTAAGAAGGTTTCCTCACCAAGTCACCATCGTCCATGGCATTGAGATGGAGCCAGGGCTAGATTGTTGGTGTCTACTCCACGGAAACGAAGCTTCCATATTTCAGGACTGGCCGAAACCAACCAAATCCAACGCAAGTAGGTCGCTTTCATATGTACTGGTTATAAGAAATCAGGGAACGATACCTTGGACTCGGTACGTTTGCGTGTTAATATAGAGCCGAACCGGCATAGTTTGTTACAAGAGATATTACAGGAGGAAATCTAGGGATATCAAACGTAGAGAACAAGACTATACCGAATATGCTTTATCATAGCATGTCGGTTTACATGGAAAGATATTTATCTCCTAATAGCCTCCCTTAATCAAAACTTGTACAAGTTTAGATTATGCTTGAATAATTTCAACTCTCTTATTGGAAGAGCCTTTGTGAATCCATCTGCAACTTTATCTTTGGAAGATATAAACTTGATGTCAAGCATTTTCTGGGCAACTCTTTCTCTCACAAAATGAAAATCAATTTCAATATGCTTTGTTCTAGCATGAAAAACAGGATTGGCAGAAAGATAAGTAGCTCCCATATTATCACACCACAAACACGGGGTTTCTTTGATTTTAACTCCAAGTTCCTTGAGAAGCGTTTCAACCCAAATTACCTCTGCAGTTGCATTAGCCAAAGATTTGTATTCTGCATCTGTGCCTGAACGAGAAACTGTTGCTTGTTTTCTAGAGCTCCAAGAAATGAGATTCGGTCCAAAAAATACTGCAAATCCACCTGTGGACCGTCTATCATCTATGCACCCTACCCAGTCAGCATCAGAAAAAACACTAATCAAAGTTGACATAGATTTTCTGAATGTAAGACCCGTGGTAATAGTATCCTTGACATATCGAAGAATCATTTTTACTGCTGTCCAATGCACTGTAGTAGGTGCATGCAAGAACTGACAAATCTTATTAACTGAGAAGGATATATCAGGCCTTGTCAATGTCAAGTACTGCAAGCCACCTACAATGCTCCTATATTTGGTGCTATCATCGGGTCCCAATGGATCCCCTTCATGAAGAGACAGTGGTTCGGATGGAGATAATGGTGTATTAAAAGCCTTACACTTGAGCATACCCACTTTGGCTAATAATTCAGATGCATATTTTTCTTGAGTAAGAACAAGTCCATTAGAAATTTTTCTCACTTCAATGCCCAAGAAGAAATGCAAGTCACCTAGATCCTTGATAGCAAAATGTTTATTTAGATCATGTACGAGTGTGGAAATAGCTAAATCTGATGAGCCCGTGACTATAATATCATCCACATAAATCAGAACATATACTGTGATACCTGACTTGTTGTAGATAAACAAAGATGTGTCTCCTTGAGATGGAAGGAAACCCAACTCTTGGAGTTTAGTACTTAGCCTTGAATACCATGCTCTTGGTGCTTGCTTGAGACCATACAAAACTTTATCAAGTTTGCACACATACCGAGGTACATCAGCATTTTCATACCAGGAGGTTGCTTCATGTAAACGTCCTCTTCCAGAACACCATGCAAAAACGCGTTCTTGACATCGAGTTTCGTAGACTCCAACCTTGAGAGACAGAGAGAGACAAAACGAGACGTATAGTAGCAGCTTTAACAACAGGACTAAAAGTGTCCTCATAGTCTATACCAAACCTCTGTTTAAAACCTTTAGCTACAAGACGAGCTTTGTATCTCTCAATTGTGCCATCTGGATTCTTCTTAATGCGGTAAACCCACTTGCAATCGATGATATTTTGATTACCGAATTTTGGTGATACTAAGCGCCATGTTTTATTCTTCATGAGAGCTTCATACTCCTCATCCATTGCTTGACGCCATTCTGAAGATGCTAAAGCATCCTTGAGATTTGCTGGTTCCCCTGCAGTACACACAGAGAAGTTGTATCGAATACACCCGTCAGTCCAAACTTTCGGTTGACTAATACCCTTTTGTAATCTGGTTATGGGTGCAGGAGCAGCTACTGGTTCTTCAGCCGCAGACGATCCAGACGATCCCTGCTCTGGCTGCGATTCTGCATGTGGCAGGGGACCTGCATGTGCGCCAGGAGACAAGGACCCACCACTGTGCTCGCTGTCGCTGGCGCTGTCGGCCGCGGAACGTGCTGAGGATGGTGTGGCAGCCTCCGATTCGTTGACGGATGACGAAGCTGCGGAGATCCGGCACCAGGGGAATCACCAGGGAATCTGCACCTGAATCATTACCGTAATCATTACCATCAGAGGTGCCAGGTGAAGCAGCCTCGGATCCATCATCAGATTCGAGATCAGCTTCGGGATCTGTGCCTGTTGCGTTGTCTTCTTCAGACATGAATTCAGCATCTGTTTCTGCTTCGTTTTCACTCAAAATTTCATTGTTTTCAGCCAAATTTTCCACAGCAGCCTGCACACAACTAGGAGCATCCAAACACGTTACATCATTAGTCATATAGTCATTAGTATTTTCACCCTCGTGATACGGTTGAAGATGTTTTGGAAGGAGTAGTATTTCTTTTCTTAGAAGAGCACCGCATTGGGATGGAGAGAAGCGAAGGGAAAAACCTCATCATCAAAGACAACATCTCTGGAGATGTAGATACGACCAGTAGATACATCTAGACATTTGACTCCTTTGTGGCGATGACTATATCCAAGGAATACACACTGTTTTGATCGAAATGACAATTTTTTAGAGTTATATGGACGCAAGTTAGGCCAACATGCACATCCAAAAACACGAAGATGTTTGTATTCAGGTGGGACTCCTAGAGACGTTCAGATGGTGTGGTGTTGTCAATGACTTTGCTAGGCATGAGGTTTATAAGATATGTGGCCGTGAGGAAAGCTTTGTCCCAAAATTTTAAAGGCATGGATGCATGAGCAAGAAGAGCAAGGCCAACTTGAACAATGTGTCTATGTTTGCGTTCGGCTGAACCATTCGGTTGATGAGCGTGAGGACATGAAACATGATGTGTGATGCCAAGTTTTTGAAAGAAAGGATGGAGTTTTTCATATTCACCACCCCAATCTGTTTGCATAGTAACAATCTTTGTATTAAACTTTCTTTCAACAAGATGCATGAAATTGCGAAAAACTTCAAACACATCAGATTTTTTCTTAAGGAGATAGATCCATGTAAATTTGCTAAAGTCATCAATAAAGCTCACATAATAATTATGACGACCTACTGAAGTAGCTGCAGGTCCCCACACATCTGAAAACACTTGTTGTAAAGGAATAGTCGAAACACTTGTAGAAATCGGATATGGAAGTTGATGGCTCTTAGCCTTTTGACAAGAATCACAAATAGACTCAATACTAGGGGAATTTTTATAAGGAAGACAAAAGTTCTTGATAATCTGTTGGACAACTAAATTTGATGGATGACCAAATCGACGATGCCACCTTTCGGTTGAAGGAACAGTGGCGACACAAACTTGCTTGGGTGTGGATGATGATGAAGACACGATGGGGTAGAGACCTCCCTTGCATTTGCCTCTAAGAAGTGTTTTCCTTGTTGCGCGGTCCTTTATCAAAAAATACCAAGGATGAAATTCAAGAAAGGCATCATTGTCAAGAGCAAGTTTGTGAACCGAAAGGAGATTTTTAGTTGCACTTGGAACATGTAAAACATTTGCTAGATGAAGATCACGATTATGGGTTGAAATACATGAATGACCAACATGACTAATTTTCATACCTTCTCCATTTGCCGTGTGGACCTTGTCTTTGCCATTGTACTTAGTCTGGATCATCAGCTTCTCTAAGTTGCCGGTGATGTGATCTGTTGCTCCAGTATCGGGATACCAATTGGTGTCGATGCCGTAGGCATAGGCAGCATTGGCGCTCTTCTCTCGTTCTCGTTCACGCTCACGTTCGCGCTCGCGCTCACGCTCACGCTCGCGCTCACGATCTCGCTTGTTGTTGTCATTAGCATACCTCCACCAGCACCCACTGGCTGGATGCCCGTGCTTTTTGCAGATCTGGCACGTGACGTCTTGAAACCTGGATGGACGATCGCCGCGGTCACCACCACGGCCGCGCCAGTCACCACGGTCCATGGCACGGTCGTCACGACCACGCCAGTCGCCGCGGTCATCACGTCCACGCCAGTCGCCGCGATCTCCGCCGCGGTCATCACGTCCACGCCAGTCGCCGCGATCTCCGTCGCGGTCGTCGCGCCAGTGTCCTCCTGGTGGTGGGCGACGGTCACCGCCATCGCCATACCCACCAGCATAGTACGGTGGACGACGATCATCGCCGTAGCCACCGCCGTATCCATCATCTCGATTTTTCTTGTTCTTGTTGTAGCCGTGGTCACCGCGATCACTGCCGCGGCTTGCCACGTTGGCCGAGGAATCGAACTCCTTTGGGCCACCTCCTCCCGACAGCATCTCCTGTCGCATGTCATGAGCAGCAAGTAACCCATGTAGTTCACTTACCGAGCACGAGTCCATGGCATTCACGGCAGACACGAGGCCGTTGTACTCCTCATCAAGCCCGTTCAGCATGAACTCCACCAGCTCTTCATCATCGATGGATCGGCCGGCGGCGATGAGCTCGGTGGCGAACCCGCGCATCTCGGCGGTGTACTGATCCGCCGTCTTGTTTAGCTTCTTGTTGTTGGAGAGTCCGCCTCGCAGACTGGTTCTACTCGCCTTGGATTTGGATGCAAACATCGAGTTGATGAGTGCCCAAACCTCTGCGGCATGCTCCATCCCGACGGTCTGGATCAGGATGTCTTTCGACAGAGAGCCGACGAGGTAGGTCAGCACACGCTGATCTCTCTCGATCCAGCTATCATAAGCCGGGTTGTTGATCTGTACCTCCTTGCCCTCCTTCACCTCCGTCAGAAACTCCGGCGGCGCGGCTTCTTTTCCATCCAGCAG
Organism: Poa pratensis; assembly: GCA_947311845.1. Lineage (NCBI taxonomy): Eukaryota > Viridiplantae > Streptophyta > Magnoliopsida > Poales > Poaceae > Poa > Poa pratensis. The sequence continues at coordinate 5,197,621 of CAMZMU010000034.1, forward strand.
CCCAAGCATCCGTGCGCCCCTTAGCGCCAGCATGATCCGGGTCTTCCACAACAGATGATTGGATCTCGTCAGCTTCTCCGGTGGAGGGTTGCCGAGCCCCTGCAGTGCGGTGGATGAAGAGGAAGCCATGGCAGGGATTGAGGTGGGTGTTTTTCTCTCGATGTCATGGAAGAGACCGCTCTGATATCATATAAGAAATCAGGGAACGATACCTTGGCCTCGGTACGTTTGCGTGTTAATATAGAGCTGAACCGGCATAGTTTGTTACAAGAGATATTACAGGAGGAAATCTAGGGATATCAAACGTAGAGAACAAGACTATACCGAATATGCTTTATCATAGCATGTCGGTTTACATGGAAAGATATTTATCTCCTAATACTGGCTGGCTGGCCTGTTGTGCAAGAAATACACAGTTTAGTTCGTTGCTGACCAAAGTTGATCGAGACCAAACGTAAAGTTGTTATTCGGTAATGTGAAGGATCTGATCGTGCGTGCGAAACCGACCGGAGAATCTCCTGCAGCTTCTAGATCATCCTGCGGTATCGACGTCGACGGCCGACTCTCGCTTTCCTTTCCAGTTGGCTGCCTAATGGCAGGCTGGCCTGTTGTGTAAGAAGAAACGGTTTAGTTATTTGTGCGTCCGAACTCCGAACTCAGTAAAGATCCGAAACCATGGAGCCACATTTCATTCTCATCCCAGAGGATGCTATCTGCACCCATGGTTTCTTCGGACTAGCAGCACAACTAGTACTACTATAAAGCGGCCTGTCCAACCGTGGATCGATGTGGACATAGGTAGTACGTGCATGCCATCCCGCCAAATGCACTAGTTATGCATACCTATAAAGTCTAGAGATACATGTGAGTGACGTCGTACGGTGGGAGATTCCAAAGCACGATCTAACCAAGCATTCTTTAGCAAATTTTAAGTCCAAAACAAAACAGCCTGATTGAACACATCCCGTACGTCCGCCATCAACCCCTTGCATCCAGTGTATCCATATCCCCCCGCTGATCCGTAACCTTTGAAACATAAGCCTTATTAAAAACAACATCGTTCCGGTAATTCAAAATTGCCCAAACTAAAGCATGAACTCAGATTCAAGCTTTTTTTTCCTGTCGAGCCCATTTAGCCTGTTATCAAGCATATTGGTAACATTATTAGTTGGGGATATATTGAAGGTGAACGAACAACTCTCCAAACTGATTTCGTAAATGGACATGAGATAAAAACGATGATCAATAAATTCTTATGAATCACAAAAAAGGCATTTTTTTTACATCTCGTCCAACACATATTTACTAATTTGTCTTTCGTGAGTAACACCTTCCTGTTAAGAAACCACATAAAGATCTTTATCTTTAGTGGTGCCTTCAATTTCATAAGTATTCAGTTCAAAAGAAATCATAAGTATTTCCGCAAATATAGCGTATTCACTCATGAAGTCCTCGCACATGAACTTAACTGAGAACACACGAGGAAAATTAAGTTCCACGTGTACATGTACGTGTTGTCACAATGTATGTGTATATGGTGTATGAAATGTTCCCGAATAATATTTGGGTGTGCTACTATTTTTTATATATGGAATGTTTTGCTAGTTGGCCACAGTCATACCGCACGCAATTACTAATATCAAAGCGGCCGGTCTCTTCAATTAGTTTTCCTACGACCTGGCTGCTTGCCACTTATTATGCAAGAAACGGTTTAGTTAGTTGGCTGACCAAACTAATCGAGACCAACGCACGGTCGGAAACCATGCGCCCATTCTGTTGCCATACCGGAGGCCGGCGCTGCATCCGTCCATGGTTTCCCTCCCTTCAGGCTACCAGTACTACTAATTAAACCTTTCCTGTCCAATTAAGTATGATTAACCTTCGAGGATCGATATGGACGTGCGTGCACGCCATTTCGCCAAAATGTACCAGTTATGCATATACCTAAATATGAATGCATATTATATGGTAGTAGTGACTAGTGAGATCCAAAGCACCATCTTGATTTCTTCGTGAAGTACGGAGATGATGATGCATTTCCAGTGTGCCGCCGATGAGCGGTTTTTGGTTTGGTGCCGATAAATGTTTCCATATATATACACTAATGCATGCACATGGTTCTTTATTTTTTATGAGGCTGTTTTTTTTGGTACACTTTTTTTCATAGAGTGCCACGAATGGCATTTCATCACCAATTTGTTAACGTAAGTAGAGCACTCGAACATGTTAATTTGTTGAAATTTTTCCTTAAATTACTGTTCAGCATCAGGTGCGTGTAAGCTCAAGGAACAGCCGATTGAAATTCTAGCTCTTTTGTGATATTAAATCTAGGTTATATGAGCTATAGAGAATTTGTGAACCGAGGCCTATCCCAGATGGCTAACAGGTGTTGATACCTATGATGCCCACCCGCTCGAGTTCGAGTGCTAGTGTTAGCGCTCGCTCGCGGGTGTGTACACACTGTATTCTTCTTCTGAATAATTGTTTCGTGGGTCTATCTAAACCTCAAGTCGCAGATAAGAGTTTGGGTTACAACTGTTAATCATGTAACTGAAAAGCCTCCTAAACAAAAAGAGAAATTACAATCAGGACCCTAGACCTCGGCCCCCAAATGTAACCAAATTAGGAACATTAATTCTCTCTTGCGTGTGCCTTTTGTGACTGCGAATTCTTTTTTGGGGGTCAACGTACGTACACTCACCTTTCCTACTGGCCAGAAACCACTACTTGGTAGGAGGAATAAGAAAATAACAGAAACCAGCTTAGCCGGGGCTAGATTGCTGTGGTCTCCTCCATGGAAATGAATTGATCGATCGATAACGAAGCTTCCATGTTTCAGGGCTGGGCTAAAACTAACCACATTCAACCGTACGTCGCTTTCCTGCTGGCTGGCTAGGCTGTTGTGCAAGAAACGGTTTAGTTCGTTGGGTGAACCAAAATGGATCGAGACCAAATTAACGTACAAGTTGTTATTCATAATATGAAGCACTTTTTTTTTTTTTTGAAAAGGGGGTGCGGATTCCCGGCCTCTGCATCAAAATGATGCACACAGCCGCACATGATATGAAGCACGGTTTTGGATATTGGTAGCACTGCCGGTTCGATCCAACCCTGCATCCATCGATGTGGACGCCATTCTGCCAAATGCAATACTTATGCACACCTAAATTAATATGCACATGCCATGCCATGCCAGTGGGAGATCCCAAATTAAGCAAGATCTATCTCTATTTCTTCGTTAATACATAAGTTCCAAGCTAACCAATCAAAAAGTCCCAAGCTAAAGGAAGCATGTACGGGTCGTGCTTTTCCGGTGTGCCGCCGATGAGTGGTTTTTGGTGACCAGTAAACTACGGTATATATGTAGATCGAGCAGAACCTAGCTAGCTAGGTGCTTGATATATTAATTAACTAATCATGTAGTACGGTCGCATTTAAAAATCGAACATATACCCTAAACCGAAATTTCAAGTTCTACTGTATTCCACTTGTATGTACTACTTAGTCCGAGCATCATGGTAATTAAACTGACACAACAAAACAAAAGTCCATAAACGAAAAAGAAATTACAAGTAAACATTGGGCCTCGATATCCTCGCTGAAACAACATTGAAACTCTTCGCCGTAGCGCCACCATAGCTATGGGACGTCGGTGAGTGACAACGTCGATAAATTAAAGCACCGGAGCATCTACCAAGACATGAAGAGGACAAAACCTCTTTGAATCGCGGTAAGGGTAGGCCGTCCCGTCCGAGCTGAGACTTAGCACCGCCATGCCATAAACCCTAAACCCTAGGAACACACCAAACGAACATTGCCAAGTCAGGTCAACGGCCTGTGCGCAATGACTTGAAAGAGGGTTGTTGAAGAATTGCCTTTGATGATGTCCACAAATCCATGCCCATAGGCAACAACAAAAGCAAGCAAACCATCACACCTGAAGACTTGAAGGGACAAAACATCACGGATCACGAGCTTCACGGCAACACCGGACCAAGCACGACATGAGATTAGAGCTGAAGAACTTTTATTTTTCACACCACCGCCGTCTAAGCGATTTCATTGAAACATCAAAACATGCACTCTAGTTAAATGTAAAATGCCCCTTATTCGATAGATTCGCCACTGAAAAACAACCAACCTATTATCCCTGAAAACTGATTGGCGATAAAAAAAATTCATGAGCTCCTCAGCAACATCGGACGCCTCCAAGACGGAGATGTAACGACTTTTATCAGAGACAACACCTTTGTCACCATCTAAGTGTCGTCGTTGCGACGCCGTAACTCCGGATGGCAATGGGTACCCGATACCCGCAAACCCGACGGGTACCCGACTTAAATGGGGCGGGTTTGGTGTAGAAAAAAACCCGCGGGTGTGCTTAACGGGGAAAATTCAAACCCGCCAGGTCTAGCGGGTGCGGGTATGGGGATACCAAACCCATATCCTTGAACCCGCATACCCGCTAACCCCACCTGTCAGTATAGAAAAAAAACTAAATACTTTTCCTCCCAGCGCTCAGCTCTCCATCCCGCGGTCCCACGCAGCCCATGTCGATCTCTTTTTCCTCACGCCCCAAGCAGACGCAGCCCAGATCGATCCATCCCCAGGCTCCACGCGACCAGAAGCTGCCCAGATCGATCAATCCGGTCGATCTCTTCTTCCTCTCCCGAGAAGGACAGCCGCCGCCCTGCCTGCGCCGCCCTTCCTCCGCCCCCCTCCTGCGTCGCCCTTCCTCCGCGGCCGCTCCTCCGCCGCCGCGTGCCCTCCGGCACGGCCACCGCGTGCACTCCGAGTCTCCAACGCGGCCCTCCGACGCGTGCTCTCGGACGCCGCCACGTGCCCTCCGACGCGGCCGTGTGCCCTCCGACGCGGCCCTCCGACGCCGCTGCCGCGTGCGCCCTGCGTCGTGCCTCCGACGCCGCCGTGTGCGCCCTGTCAACTGTTGCTCTGAATTGGCGGGTACCCGTCGGGTCCCCCGTACCCGGCGGGTGACGGGTATGGTGAAAATTTGTACCCGCTGGCGGGTATGGGGACGGGTATGGGGACGGGGAGAAGGGGCGGGTATGGGTATGGGGGTGCCAAACCCGTACCCGAACCCGGCGGGTGCCATCCGGAGCCGTAACACATGCTAGATTTGAAGTTTCCAGATTATTTCGGATCTTATTCTTCATTCAGGCAGCTTCCTTTCTAGGGAATTTTCTCATCCAGCTTTGTCCAACAAAAAGAAAACTTTATTTCCTTGTTCAAAAAGCAAGGAAAGTCCCAAACCAGGACCAGTAGTCAAACCGGTAACCGGCGGCAATGGCGGTTTCGTTTCCCGGGATTCCATTTATAAAAATCCACTCTCCATTCCCATTCCCCTCCAAGAACAGCTCGCCAGACCAGTTCATCAATCCCATTCGATCTGATCATCAGCATTCCAATCCAATCCACCGAAGATGCACAAGACCTCGTCGCTGTCGGAGCTGGGCTTCGACGCCGGCGGCGCCTCGCGGGGCTTCTTCCGCCCCGTGGCCGACGACTGCCCGCTCACCCCGTCCTCCCTCTCCGTCCCGCACCGCCGCCTCACCAAGGTCTCCGTCATCGGCGCCGGAAACGTGGGCATGGCCATCGCGCAGACCATCCTCACCCAGAACCTGGCCGACGAGATTGCGCTCGTCGACGCGCTCCCGGACAAGCTCCGCGGCGAGGCGCTCGACCTGCAGCACGCCGCCGCCTTCCTCCCGCGCGTCCGCATCGTCTCAGGCACCGACCCCGCCGTCACCAAGAACTCCGACCTCGTCGTCATCACGGCCGGCGCGCGCCAGATCCCGGGGGAGACCAGGCTCAACCTGCTGCAGAGGAACGTGGCCCTGTACCGCAAGATCGTGCCGCCCGTCGCCGAGCACTCCCCCGAGGCGCTGCTGCTCGTGGTCTCGAACCCCGTCGACGTGCTCACCTACGTCGCCTGGAAGCTCTCCGGGTTCCCGGCGAGCCGCGTGATTGGGTCCGGGACCAACCTTGATTCCTCCAGGTTCAGGTTCCTCATCGCCGAGCACCTCGACGTCAACGCGCAGGACGTCCAGGTAACTAACTGAATCCATCCATACATGCCTCCATGAATCCAGTACTTGTTCTCGTCTAGACATTTTCTCCGGCTCGCCGGAGTGGGCAGTGGAGTCAGTAGGGAGGGTTGGTGCCACGCGGCGGCGGCGCCGTGGGGGCATGTGCTTGTCGTTGAATGGTCTCCACATCCGACAATGGTGTGTCACTGTCCAGTAGTAGAGCACTTCAGGGTGTCATCTTCAGTACTGTATTTTTTTTCCCCGAAAGTGCAGATTTGTTAATTTGTTATAAAACCGAAAGTCCAGTAGTAGAGCACTTCAGGGTGTCATCTTCATTTGTTTGGTGGGTGGATTGGTAGGAGAGCTACTTTGCTTATATCATTGAACATGAGATGCTGGCAATTTGTTATAAAACCGAGACATTTGGAACTGGATAACAGATTTAGTGAATAGGACTTGGGATCAGCAGAAAGCTGACTTGCGATATGCATATGTTTACAAAGTTAGGGGATTTGGCACCCGTGTTCTCACGTAGCACTAGAGTGACATGGAAGTGAACTTTAAGTAGTACCAAAATGACCTGTAGGTAAAATTCAGTCAACAACGTTGCCCAACTGTAATTGGAATTGGTATGCTAGTGCTAACATAGCACTTCAGTGATGGAAAAGTAAATTAAGTGCCAAACATGGTTTGCAAAGCGTGAAGCGTCCTCAAAGCGATGGGGGGGCGCTTTGGCGCTTAAGCGACGCCTAAGCGGGCGCTTTGGCGCTTAAAGCGCCCAAAGCGGTCATTTTTCCACAGCGGAGGGGGGGCGCTTTGACGCCTAAGCGTCGCCTTGGCGTCCCAAAGCGGACGCTTTTAAAACCATGGTGCCAAATGATGTAAAATTTTGTCAAAAATAAATACATAATATTAGTTACAAATGATCGGTGAAAAGAGGTTTAGGGCCGGGAAACGATATTTCAGTATTTCTTTTTTCCATCTCATATGTGCAAGGGACAAAAATGCTACACTTTTGAATTCTACATAATGAAACCAAATGCCATACTCAGATCGGTGCTGTTTTGCACACCAAAGACCAAACTCCAATGTTTACTATAAATAATCAAATGACCCCAGTAGTCCAGTGTTTGCTGCTTCCTCAGTATGATCCGGCAAAATCCAAAATATGCTAATTTACTGAAGCTCTGTAATTGCATTTGCACTTAGTGCATACACACACGTACAGTTTGTATGCTATATGCTCATGAAGGTCCCAGCACGATTTACAGTGAATTCAGTCGATGTGCGCTTGCACATACAGAATTTTACCAGAGTGGTGCTTGGCCATCCTTTTCAAATTGAGGTCCTTTTTTAATGTAGATATATTTCATTGCTTACATACCTATCAGGGCATAAACCATCTGTTTACATAAAACATTAATACATATGCATATAGATTGCCCTTATATATATTTTTTGTAAGATCTGCCACTGCACAATTAATGACACTGATGTCCTTGCATGCTACATAAGAAGTACATAGTTCTCTATTCCAGAAAATTGACCACTTTGCACTTGAGTTTTGATTGCTGACTAACCAAGCAAGCAAATGTGGTGCAGGCATACATGGTGGGGGAGCATGGTGACAGCTCGGTGGCGATCTGGTCGAGCATCAGCGTGGGCGGGATGCCGGCATTCAAGTCCCTGCGGGACAGCCACCACTCCTTCGACGAGGCGGCGCTGGAGGGCATCCGGCGCGCTGTGGTGGGCGGCGCCTACGAGGTCATCGGCCTCAAGGGGTACACCTCCTGGGCCATCGGCTACTCCGCCGCCAGCCTCGCCGCCTCCCTCCTCCGCGACCAGCGCCGCGTGCACCCGGTCTCGGTCCTCGCCTCCGGTTTCCACGGCATCTCCGATGGCCACGAGGTGTTCCTCAGCCTGCCCGCGCGCCTCGGCCGCGTCGGCGTCCTCGGCGTCGCCGAGATGGACCTGACCGAGGCCGAGGCTGCACAGCTCCGGCGCTCCGCCAAGACTCTCTGGGAGAACTGCCAGCTCCTAGGCCTCTAACTCATCCAGTCGACCATCTACTGGTGCAATCTTAATGACATTTCCGGGAACTGTACTGCTATATAATATATTGCTACTGCTGCTGCCACACGAATGCTTGTGTAATTTTTTACTTCATTTTTAGAGCTTAAGTTCGAATGTAACCCCTGTTAATTTCGGGGAATAAAATGTGTTTCGTGCCAGCATTGCTAAATCTTGTTGGATATTGGATGGTGTAGGCTTCTGTAGAAGCCAATAAACCATATAGTACGATCATTGCTAATTTAGAACCAGTAAGGGGTGAATATGATTTTAGAATATCCACAATGTCGTGGTCTCTAAATGGGAGTAGTTTTGCATGTTTTAACTTTGACTACTAATTTCATCAATAAAACACGTGTCAATTATTATAAAAATTATATAAATTGAAAAATTTCAAATACAAATTCAATCGTATAACTTCCGTGAGATATGATTCATATTTCGTAGATCAAATTGATGGTCCAAATTAGACATCGAGAAAAAGTGCACCACCTAAACAGGGGCCGAAGTAGAGTATTTGCCAACTATAGGGTGGTTGAGATTTCCTGAGCCTCTGCTGATCAAAATATTGGCAAAAATTGTGAAGGAAACATGATGACAGCAAAGATTTGAATTTTGTTTTTACCAAAATTCCGTGACCCACCGAATCTCCGAGTTTTCAGAACTTTAGAAATTATTTAGTCCAATTTTTTTTTTTGAAAGGGATTACAGCTGCATATTCAACAGATACAACGAAAATAGAGCAGAAATACACAGCAGTACAAGCAGATAACACCCAGCACAACAGCAGCATCAGGGATCGCTGCCGAACCTCCGCATCGCCCGGACAGATCCTTCGTCGCCGAACACCGCCGGAGAAGAAGGTGCCAGGCCGCCGCGAAACCCGGGAAGGGAACCACCCTACTCTTGTAGACAACCGCATATGCCGTCCGCCGCAAGCAACGGAACTGAAAACCGCTTAACGCGCACGGCCATGGCACCGTCTTCCCGCAGCCACCCCTCTTCCATCGAGCCCTGCACTGGGCGCCACCACAGCTCGCCGGAGTCCCCGCCGCAAGCAAGTCTTGATCCCACCTTCTCTCCTCGCCACCTCGGCCGGCCAGAGAAGGAAGAAAGACATACCCGATCAACGCAGAGCACGACGGCAGAAACGCTCCTCTCCAAGCCGCCACGGCCGGCAGAGAAGGCCAGAACGCCGCACCAAGAACCAGCAGGCACCACCAGAACCCCAAAGCAACTTCTCCTGTGCAGACGAAGAAGGCAGCTAGCGCCCAGCACCGCCACAGCACCTCCTCAGTGTGGCTAGGAAGAACCACACGAAGACGAAGAAGAGGGCAGAGGACCGAAACTCCAGAAGACGCCCATCGCCTCCGCCACGACGGCCGATCTTCGAGCACCAAAACTCACCAAATCCAAAGATCTGGGAGGACACAACGCCGCTCACCAGCCGTCGCCGGCCAGGGAGAGGAGGAGCGGCGGACTTATTCCCCCACGACGACACCAAGATCCTCTCCAATTCAGTGCGCCAGGGACCTAAAACTACCCTATCTACAGACCGAACGCCGAGGAACGAGATCCCGACCTCCTCACGCCGCCGGAGCGAGCGGAGGAGGCCAGGATCCACGCCCTCGCCGCCGGCGGAAGGGGATCGGGACGGCTCTCCCTTTTCGCCTCTGGAGTCGCCTGAGCACTGTAGAGAGACGAAGGGATAAGGCCTCCGTAAGATATTTTTCGAAATATGGTCTTATTTTCATCAAATTTAAAGCAAAATTCAAGTAAATTCGACATCTCCCGTAAGTCTAGCGGAAAATATATTCCGTAACCACCGTTATTACCAAAGACTTCTCGAAAATTTAATCTTTAGAATGGGTGTGGGCAAGTTCTTTGAGACAAATCAAATTTTTGGCAATCAAAAAAGCACGAGCCACAATATCACGGGCCACCGAAATTTGCACGCGAAGGTGGCGACCAAACGTGAATTATAAATGAGCTGTAAACACAAATGCTTCACAAATTTTCTTGTTGTGCGATAAATTTCTTTGCTTACTGGAAATATACACCCAGTTAACATGATTCTCACACATTGAGGAAACCACGGTCGACAACTGCTAGACCATGTTCTGTACTTTATCTGGAGTTATTTTATTTTCAGTACAGTTGGCGGATGAGTTTTTTCATTTCTGATTGGGCCACGGCTTGAAGGCCCACCGCAATTACACGTTCTACATCCATCTTCTTCCTCACGAGTCTGCTCTCGCACCGACCAGCGGCGCTCGTTCCCCTCGCCGCCGGCGCACCAACGCTGTCGCCTGAGCCATGCTCCGCTTCCGCAGCCGCATCCTGACCCACCTCCTCTATCCTCCCTCCGTATCTCCCACCCCGTTCCATCTCCACCGCCTCCTCTCCGCGGCCGCGCCAGCCGTTTCCCCGAACCCTAGCTTCGCCGTGGAGGACTATCTCGTGGGCACCTGCGGCCTCACCCGAGCCCAGGCCTCAAGGCCTCCACCAAGCTCTCCCACCTCAAGTCCCCTACCAAGCCCGACGCCGTTCTCACCTTCCTCGCCGGCCTCGGCCTCTCCAGAGCCGACGTGGCCGCCGTCGTCTCCAAGGACCCACAGTTACTTGTGCCAAAGTGGAGAAAACCCTGGCCTCCAACGTCGCGGGGCTCACCGGCCTGGGTGTATCGCGTTCTGAGATCGCCCGCCTCGCCTCGCTCGCTCGACTGCTTCCGCAGTAGACCCGCCATCTCCAACCTGCCCTACTACCTCTCGCTCTGGGCTCCTACGACAACCTCCTCCGGATACTCAAGAAGCACTCCAGTTTCCTCGCACGCTGCCCCGACAAGGTGGTCAAGCCCAATGTCACGCTCCTGCAGGAGTGCGGGCTAGGTGCTTGTGATATTGCCAAGTTGTGCATCGTTCACCATGGCTGCTCACCACCAACCCAGAGCAGGTCCAGGCTATGGTGGCTCGCGCGGAAGCTCTAGGTGTGCCCCGTGGCTCTGGGATGTTCAGGCAAGCACTGCAGGCTGTCGCGTTCCTCAGCGACGAGATTATTGCCGCCGAGTGGAGTTCTTGAAGAAGACGTTAGGGTGGTCGGATGCTGAGGTGGGCGTTGCTGTTTGTAAGTTTCCAACGTTGCTGTGGAGGTCCAAACACATGCTGCGCTGCAAATCGGAATTCCTTATCTCCGAGGTCGAGTTGGAACCGGCCTACATTGCTCACCGTCCGGTATTGCTGGTTATAGCTTCGAGGGCCGGCTCAAACCCCGGTACTATGTTGTGAAGTTCCTCAAGGAAAATGGATTGCTAGATCGTGACGGGAGTTACTATTCAGCAGCCATGGTGACTGACAAGGTATTCGTGGAGAAGTACATATCCCCTCACAATGAAGCTGCACCATACCTCGCTGAAGACTATGCAACCGCTTGCAGAGGGGAAGTGCCTCCAAGATTCAGATTTACATGAACCAAGGGTGGGCTATGAAAATGGTAATTGTGTGTTGGTTATTTGATGTTGTATATCTGTTAGATGCTGGTTTGGTAGTGGCTAGCAAGTGATAATTTTATTTATGAATCCTGATATGTTAATGTCTTCATTCAGTAGAGAAGAAACCATGGCTTGCTTACGAACTTGTGCATCCTCTCGCCATGTTATTTAATAAATTTCTGTTTTCAAATTAGTTGCTGGTGAATTGCAACACTTCTATTATTTTCACGGGCACATCATAAAGCTATTATTATCCAGGTGTCCCTGCAATTGATAAAGTGGTATGGTGTTCCTCATTGAGATTACGAAATTAGTAGAAGAATGAAGAATACAGCTTAGAGCACAGAGTTACTCTCATCATAGATGAAAAGGTTCATATTTCTAGTGCATGATCTGTCACATGCTATCAGTTCAGGGAAATAAGTCCACCACCTATATGTTTCAAGAAAAAACGTTGAGTCTTTCTAGTGCTAATTCAGCATCCAGTGGGAAGTATTGAGACTTTGAGAGTATGTACATTCCTGGATCCCCATCTGTATTGTGCTGCACGTACTTCTGAATCTATGTGCCAAGAACTAGATGTTTTAACTGAATGTGTTGGAGATGAATCTCTTTATTGGCTGTTTCACACTTCACACTTGGTTCTTCGTCATATCCATTATGGTTTACACTTGTCATATGAGAATTCTGATGAACTGCTGCCTCCACATACTCATTGTAGTTTTAATTCTTCGCTAGGCATCGACACAATGCAGCCATGCAGGTTCATGCACACACTGTATTTCTTGAGTTGACATGGAAAACAAATCTTTTTTTCGTTGCAAGTTATACATGGATGGATCTTTTATGTTGAAAGTGCACCTCAAGCCTAAAAAAATCAAACAGCACAAAACCCATGTGGCTACATGTTGTTTCTGCCCTTTTTACAAATAACCCATAGATACATGAGAAGGCAAAAATGCAAGGGTGATAAGTTACATCAATGTCATATAAGACTACTAGAGCATCTGTATCCCTAGGTGCTACTCAGAGCTTAAAGGTGAGAGGAGTTGTCTAGCACTAGTGCTAACGAGTAGGATGATAAGAGCTAAGATAAAAAAATGGCTTAGCACCAGTATTAAGCTTACCATCAATGTTAAGCTAAATAAATTACTTTTAATAAGGTTATGCATATCCATGGGTAAAAGGGTAAAAGACGGTTCAGAGATGGCAGCAACTAAGCTCTTTTCGTTTTGTAAGAGAAGTAGTGCATATTGGGGATTTCATGGATCCAATGATTGTTTCATAAAAAATATCCCCTGCCGAAGTCAGATGTAGGTAGCTCTTATGTTCTGCGTCATGCCATATTTGGCCAAATGTTCCCCAGTGGATGGAACTACTTTGCTTGTGGGATGTTGCACAAGAGGTCCAAAATCTTATGCGTGATCAGGAAGGACAACTGTTGAGGGCCTGAAGTCGTACTTGCTTTACAACTTGTGATAAGGGTTTGCTCTGCTCAGTTTGCTTGATTTGACTGTAAGCTTCCAATTCCCTAAATCAGTTTTCGACTGGTGCTGCAGTTCGGCGTGGACACCATAAAGAAATTGGTTCGCTGCCACTTTATATCTGGGTGACCTTTGTGAACATTATGCCTTCTCATTACTGGACAACCTGCAGATGGTTTTAATGAATAGAAGAACGCAACATCAACTATGGTATGTCTACGTGCATCCCAACAGGCAACAGCCTATGGAGGTACTTAGTTAATGATTTCTTCATTTGAGAGATGCATTTTTTTTTTCAACAGTTAATGATTATTGTGCAGTTTGAAGCAATAGGAAGACTTGGCATTACCTTATTTCTTTGTTGGCATTGTCTGCTCATGTTTTTATGTTACATACTCCCTCTGTATCAGATATTTGCTCATTATCTTAGGAAGATCTGTATCACATTTTTTATACGTTGAGGAAACCATGAGTACAGTTATTGATATTTGACTGTCTACTCCCACATTTCAATGCTGTGAAAGAAACCAAGTAGTTTTAGTAAGTCACCCTTTTGGGGTATGTATGGTTATTGTCCTTTATTTTTCTTAAAGCTGGTGATTCATTGGTTACTGCAGTGATATTTATGGATCACTGCAGTGTCATGACTTCTAAATGTTGCTTAGAGATGACTGGCTTTTTACTACATTGATGATGCATGTACCAGTACGTCCAGTTTTGAACCCTTTTCCTGATTTTCTGCTTAATTCATGATGATTTCGTAACTCAGTGGTTCTGTTGGACAGCCTAGGTATGGCATGCTGGATGACTGGGAAGAGAATTTGGCTATTATAACTGCAAACAGGGACAAAGGTGATGACCTAGTTATTTTCCATCTTGGAGATTGCCATTGGAACGAGAATAATGAGGTTTGTGTGATACGTTTTAGAAGGTATATTTGTTTCTTCTTCCTTTTTGTGATCAAGTACCTTACGGAGCTATTTAATACAGGTTGCAGCTGTTCATTCATATACCTTTACAACTATATAGAGCTTGTACTGCTGGCCTTTGTACTAAAAATTGGTTATGTCGGATCTGATAGTCGATGACATGATCTAGAATTTTATTGTACCGTTGCAAAACCTCTCTGCATATTTAACATTTTTTTGTGAACATTATGTTTTGCTTCCCTGGTTTGTAGCTTCACAACTCATTTTTCATCTAGGCATTAATATGCTTCACAGTTCAATTTTTCTGCAAAATCAGTGCCTTCATATATGATAGTCCATTGATTCACTATAATGCCCAAGACCTTTAGGTCCACTGTCAATAGGTAATCAGGCAGTTTTGCTGTTGGGATTTCATTAAGAGTCTTACTTCAAGAGATATTTTGTGGGCATTTTTGAATTATCATACATTTAATGTCACATGGCATGGTGGCTGTCTTGCAAGATCGTCCTCCTTGCTATATTACCATTCTCTTAAACGGCAGGATTTAGGAATCTGTATGCATGCACCTGCAATTCCTCATGGCAAGTAATAATCCCTTTGACTAGGTGCTGCTTTTCTTATGTATATTTCCAAGTGTGCATTGGGATTTATGCCTTTTTGTGCGATTGTCAGGTTGTAGTGTATACCTTTTGAAATCGTGAGCACTTACCAGATAACTCTAATATCCATGCCTGTTGTCGATTCTATCTCCTTGTTGTACCAGGTGCCTACCTGATCTTTTTCTTCAATCTTTGGAGTTTACTACAGAAAGATAACCTCCATTGGGTTTGAATGGGCTGCAAATAAGTTCTTAGGGCTACAGGAAGACACAGGTGAGGGAGGCAGGCATGCGAGAGGGCAGGATGGAGAGTAGAGACATGCAACCGATATCAGAAACGTGGCTGCTGTGGGCTGCCTATGTTGGCTGTGGCGATGAGTTGCGGTCGCTTGGCAGCTGGGGAGATTGACCAGAGCATGAAAGCCAGTAAGAGTTAAGACTAAGAGGCACTCTGCTCTATTCATGCCCTGTTTAGTTCACTATCAAAGCCAAATACTACTAAAATATGCAAACTGTCATTTGATCAGTTATTATGTATCGTGTGTTAGAAAGTGACAAAGTGCATCGTGTCATTTTATCCTAAATCTTTTTTTGTGGTGTTCTCTAAACTGTTGTTACCTCAACCAAAATATTTTAGATAAGCCATTCAGACTAAACTGATTTATCTTATAATTCTACTTGAAAAGATGAATAAGCTAAGCCATTCAAGGAGGTGCAAATCCAAACCATTATGTGAGTCGATATACACAATTATGTAGCGAAATCAGGGGCAGGCCCAGCAAGGCAGCAGATGGGGTTTAACATGCCACCACATCGAGTCAAGTACAGAACAGTGAACGTTTGTAGATTTGTTAAAAAAAGGCTACAGTTACCAACACTGACCTTGATACTTGCATGATAACTTGCTTTCACACTCAGCAAAGTTCTTTTAGCAACGACTTGGGGATAAAACTCTTGCTCTGACTTTTTTTTTTTGCACTTTTAATTGATTTTTCATGCAGTAGTAGCATCTATTGTGAGCGTCCTCAATTGCATTTATCCGTGAAAAAACATATATCTATGTGATACAACTTTGTGTAGCAAATGGGGAACACTCTGACAAAAAACAAATCTTCTGATAAACCTTGTGCAACTTCTTGCAGGCATGTTGAGAAATCCAGACATGGGACTGAGGGCATTCTGCCTAAAAGTAACAGATGGACTCAGCAACGGACGTCCCGATTAACGCAAACCAAAAGACTACTCAAGAGTCCAGCTATATGATGCATGATCAGACGCACTTGACCTTGGTGAACCTGGCCACCGCGGACAGAGGCAGCTTCAGCGGGCAGGTGACCTCCAGCCTTTGCACGTCGCGGTGCGGCGGGTAACTGACATCACCAACAAGCTTCATATCCAGCTGGAACACGCCCCCCGCCGCGCTCTCCTTCATGAACTCCGTCAGCCCGGCGGTCCCCAGCTGCACGCTCTCACCCGAGGTCGCGACGTGGTACAACTCCGTCTTCCCTGGCCGAATGCCACGCGAGTTCCCCTGCAGCAGCCTGACGTGGGCAAAAGTCGTGCCAGCGAAGAGCAGGTCGGCATCGAGCGGGGCACCAGCGCCTGGCTTGGCACGCATGGCCCAGTTGCGGTTGTGCATGGCGATGGCGAGGGACACGTCGTAGGCGAGGGCCGTGCCATTGGGACCGGCGAGGGCAAAGCGGGCGAGGGAGGCGTCCTCGACAGCGACGTGGACGGGGCGGACGGACAAGGTAATAATGAACACGACGGCGGCGAGGATGATCAGGAGAAAGCAACACCAGCACCAGCACCGGTACGATGAGTTGCTGCGGTGGCCGGATGAGGATGAGTATCCTCCATAGCAGCAGGCGTCGCCGCCATCGTCGCAGCAGCACAGGCAAAGGCACTCTCCGCAGTCGATGTCGCCGCAGTCCAGGTCACAGTCGCAGTCACTCATCGTTCCCAGCAGCAATTGATCCTTGGATCTGATCACGGGATTGCATGTACATATAGATGTAGGAGTTTCAGAGCATGGATCGGAGTCGGAGTCCAGTTAAGTTTCCATGTACCGCAGCACCTTCCATCGTTAATAGTGCCTGGCAAGCTTGAGATCTGTATTCAGGTCGAACTCGGATTCCAGTGGCATTGTCGTCCAAGTCGGATTTGGGCGTGCTCGCACTGGAGACTTACCGAACTAGTACGACGTACCTAAGGGCTTTGTTTGGTCCTACGGAGCAAAATACCCAGGAAAGAAACACCCCCATCGCGATTTTCATGACTTCGTTCATTACTCCTGTCTAAAACATGAAATCCAAGGAAATCTTGCGTTGGCTTGATGATCCATGCTCGTTCACCCTTGCCGTCAGTCTTCTTCTCCTCTCATGATGGAACACCCCTATTTTCAGAATATTTTGACAACAAATATTCAAACCTGATCATGGAAACTCCAAAAGAACATGGGCACATAATAATTTCAAACCTGAATCTAATCAATGGGATATAAAAAATACACTGCACACTCGCTGGAGGGGACGTTTGGCGGAGGGGAGAGGCTCAGACCATCACACTCGCATCCAACATCGCCGCCTTGTCCCGAGAGAGGGTGCAGGTTTCTTCCCGCACCTAGCGACTTGCAGAATTAATTCGTAGGGAAAGGACGAGGACGCGTCGATATCCCACTCCCACGTGGGCCTCCAAATGTGCAGCTGGGTTTGCCTGGGCTCGATGTCAAGTCAGGGAAAGGGCCGGGATCCCCTTGTTTTTCCCTGCGCACCAAATGAGCCCTAAACGGGGTCAATCGCACCCCCTCCCCAAACCGTGGCCGGAACAGATTTCCTAAGGGGCATGTTATGCATCCGCATCATCCGGCTCCCCAACCTGCGTAGCATTTTTTTTCACTTTTCCTATTTAACAGCTAGCTGTTTACAAATTCACAAACAGACACTTTTCTTGCTACTGTCCGATTCGTTCGTCGTGAATCTCCACGCGTCTCTCTGCGTCTCCCCCTCATTTTTTTTTCTTTCCCCGGCTGAGTCAACCTTTTGAGTCCTTTTTTTTTTAATTTTCATTTTGGCTTTTCCCTCATTTCCATCCGTTCCCGTGCCGTGTGCAAGAGGGAGAGACAGAGGGGCGGAAGCCACGGCGGTGTCGCTGCAGGCAGCTGCGCCGGCGCCGGTCGGGCGAACCGGCGCGATTCTGGGATACAGCCGGCAGAGAGAGCGTCTTCCGCAGATCTAGGCGTCGTTTGGGGGCGCAGCTTCGTTGGAGACAGTTGCGGCTCGCTACCATCCCCGTCAGTCGTCGAAGAGACTGGCGAATCGCGAGCGGGAAAGGGTCGTTCACCGTCGTCGAGATGGGTACTACTCCTCGGCCTTCCCTATCTCCCTTCCTCTGATTTTGATTTGTTCTCTGATTGTCGTCGCATCGGGCTGGTCGGCCGCTAGATCTGATGTCGATTTGCGCTGGCGCGTTGCTCGTGCTTTGTCGTTGATAGTCGCGGGAGTCTGTGTCCGAGGTGGGGGGGAGCCCGCATAAGTTGTTGATTTCACGATCTATGGTTGTTGTTCATCCCGTCTAAATGTTGTTCGGGCCAGAAATACACCTCCTGTCTCCCCAGTCTCCGACTTGTAATATTGCTCTGCTGTCGCACAAATCATGTTGGCATATCTGCCTAGACTAGTTTCGTTTAGCTTTTCTTTTCAGTATCCCTAGCTAGCTCGCTTCAGATTTCGTTTTTTGTAGTTTCCTTTCCATTAAGCTGTAATCGAATCTATCTGGTTTCATTTGTTGAATGGAGCCGGGGTTCTCCTTGAGGGGCCCTATTGTTCTAAAAAATATATTCGTGAGTTTGTCGCCAGCTTACGAAAGTCTCGCTCATGATTTGTTTGCGTTTGAGCTTGTTTTTAAGGTTAGGTTTCAGTTTGGGATGTTGTTTTAGGCTCTAGATGAACTATAGATTTAGGCTGACGGCGTGCTTATATTATGGTTCAGTTAAGTTCATGATTTGTTTGCGTTGAGCTTGTTTTTAGGGTCAGCTTTTCAATTTCGGAGATGTTTGTTTAGGCTCTAGATGAACTGTGAATAGGCTTATGGTGTGGTTATATTATGGTTCAGTTAGGGTTTACTCTTTTTTTTTCCTGCCTTCCGTGTATGATCTTGTAGGGTTAAATGGTAGTTTATTGGCAGTCCTCTGTTGTATCTATACTATTGATTTGAATCTGAATCATTACACAGGCAATTACATTGCTTGTGGGTAATGCTGTTCTGAACCGTGCCAAAGAGAATTTTCAGTCTAACACGGCCAATGTTTTGAACCCTGACAGAGGCATTTTCCTTTTCTGAATTAGCCTTATCGGGCTTGTCGGTCTCTGTATCTTAGGCCTTTTTTGTGTTTGAGCTTGCCCATGCACGTCGTTGGTAGTTGCAGGATTCTATTTGTGGGTTCAAATCAGAGGACTACAAAGAGCTGAGTTTGTTTGTCAGTCACTGTAGTCTTGCTCATTGCTTTTTTTTTCTGCATTGAGCATGTATTTTAGGTTCAGGATTTTCAGTCCGGGGTGATGTTTGCGCTATGCTCCAGATGAACTGTAGGATAGGCTGATGTTGTGCTTATATCATGACTTAGTTATGGTTTTAGTCTTTTTTCCCTACATTATTCTTTAGTCTATCATTTCATTACTTCAGGGCATTTGTTGATACTCTCATTTCTCTTCATTTACTTAGTCAATCATTTAACAAAGTCTTTCTTTATATTTCGTTCAGTTATTTATTACTTGATTATCTCATTACTTTTGTTATTCGTATTTGGTCACTTTTGATTGATTTTATTTCACTAAGAATCTTCAGTTTCTCGTTTCTTAGTCTTACTTGAGTTTCTGATTCATTCATTCCTTCAATCACTCATAATTTGCATTTTCACTTGGCTAAGTATCTTGAGTCTTTCATTTCTTCAGTCACTCATACTTTGCATTTTCATTACTTGAGTTTTTGATCTCAATCTCTTCATTTTCTTGAGTATTTCATTACTTCAGGATTTCATAATTTGCATCTTCAGTCCTTCATTACATCATACTTTTCTTGAGTATTTCTTTCAGTCATTCATTCCTTCAGTATCTCATAATTTCCATTTTCACTTGGCTAAGTATCTTCAGTATTTCATTACTTCAGTCTCTCATAATTTGCATCTTCAATCCTTCATTCCTTCAGTACATCATAATTTTCTTGAGTACTTCATTTAGTCATTCATTCCTTCAGTCACTCATAATTTTCATTATCACTTGGCCAAGTATCTTGATTATTTCATTACTTCACTCTGATAAATTGCATCTTTAGTCCTTCATTGCTTCAGTAAATAATAATTTTCTTCAGTATTTCTTTTAGTCATTAATTTCTTCAGTCACTCATAATTTCCATTTTCACTTGGCTAAGTATCTTGAGTATTCAATTACTTCAGTCTCTGATAATTTGCATCTTCAGTCCTTCATTCCTTCCGTCTTTCATAATTTGCACTTTACATTCTTTTTCTTGGGGTATTTGGGTGGGGTGACTCCGCCTACCATATGTTTTACTCCCTCCGTTCCAAATTAGTTGACTCGCATTTATCCAAATACGGATGTACCTGTACTTGTTTAGTGTCTAGATACATCCGTGTTTAAACAAATGTGTGTCAACTAATTTGGAACGGAGGGAGTACCGGAGTAGTTGGTAGCCGGTTCCAATCCTGGGTAAAGGAGGAGGAACCTTTTTTTATTGCAGTGTTTGTTTCGGGCGGCGACGGCATGCAGTGAGACGGGAGAGGCAGACGGCGGGCTACCAGATGGGTGTTGTTGGCATACACTGTTTGACAATTTCAATCAGTTTTTATTAGTCTTCAAACAGCTCTCTTTTTTCACTGGGGGATTGTTGGTTTACTGTTATTTTTCATTTTCCTTTGGCATCTTTTGTGGGTGGGGTAATGCCGCCTACGCAACTTTTTAGTTGGTAGCCGGTTTCCAAGCCCGGGTAAAGGAGGATGATCCACTTTTATTCGACAATGTTCATTTTATAGAGTTTTGAGAGTTGCCCGTGTGTGTTGTCCATTTTAATAGCTGGTTTCCAAGCCTCAGTAAAGAGTGATGTACCCATACCATGTTTCATAGAAAAGTACATTTTTTCCTAAATATTGCAATAATTTAGTAATAGTCTATAGTGTCAGAAGTAGTACATAAGGCTGTTTTTCTGATCTAATTTTTCTCTTCAGTTTGCATTGTGCAATGTAGTTGCTTCTTCACTGATTGGTATTTCTGGGGTTTCCACTTCAATTACTTGATCTCCTCGAGCTGCAACCTTGTTCTTCTTCCCCTTTTTGCTGGTTTCTTGGCTGGAGAGTCAGTTCCTGCAAGAGTAATATAAAATGATGACCAAATGAAGCTCAATTTTCATGCACATCATGGATCCTTTCACTGAATGAAGTTTTTTTTTGTTACCTGCTGCCTTAGCCTTTTACTTCCTACTTCTTTTAGGCTTTGGTAAGTCGAAGACCAAATGTTTGCTTGGACATTTCCTCTTTGTATGACCCATCTCACCACAATGACCACATTTGTAAAAGATTTTTTCTTGATCTTCTCCTTGATTGTGAGTTTCCTTGGACGTCCTTTGCTATTAGCATGATCTGGGTCAAGAATTTCAATTGTTGGGCTTGTCCCCTCTTGCAACTATGCATTATTAAACAAGTTCAAAACTATCCTTGTTGAAGTAGGCTCAGCTATTCAACAAGAATTTCTAGTTTGAGACCACTTATTATTGAAGTAGGCTCAGGTGTTCAACAAGAATCCCTGTCCTTGTTCAAGAATTTCTAAGCTAGACATTCAAATAATTATTTTTGAAGAATTTACTATTTGAGTTCCACTTCGCCTAAGTTTCTCATTAATTCAGTAACCATTTATCGTATGCCATGTTTTTTGCTTAGTTTAACTCCTTTGTTTTCTTTGGGATCTTTTGGGTGGGGTAACTCCGACTACCATCTTTTTAAGTTGGTAGCCGGTTCCAAGACTGGGTAAAGGAGGAGGAAACTTTTTTTTGCAGTTTTTGATTAGAGCAGCTTGCCGAGAGTTTGACGGGAGCGGCAGGCGGTGAGATGGAGTTGAAATTTTTGTAGATGGTGGTGCTGGCATACAAGGTTTGAAACTTTTTTCTCTGCCCGATTTTCTTTCAGCCACTTTTGCCTCAGTTTGTTTTGCCTGATCTGATTATCTGCTATCCATTTTTACATGTGGCTAGGAGATAGAGGGTGTGGTGCTCTGCTGGGCGGTGCTTTTTGTCGATGAAGAGCTGTACGCGGGTGTTGCGGAGCGAGTTATATCTCAAGGATTGTGTGCACTGTGAACCGCTATCAGGAGCGTTTTACACTGTTTGTTTACAAGGCTAGAATCAGGTGATTGAGGATTGACCCGATCACTTAAAAAAGGCTGTCATGGGGGTAAGAATTCAGTCTGCTGATGTAAGAATTCAGTCTCTGTTTTTCTATTGGGAACACAGGTTTTTACAACTCAATCCTTGCTGATTCAAGCCCTTGGGCGTACAATAGCTGAAGTGTACCAGTACATAACTTGAGTATGCCAAACAGGAATCGAAGAATCACCCAAAAAAGGTTCAGAATATGCACCTGGGATTCCTGAGTTCTTTTAGATGCAAGTATGCCATCTGGCTCAGCATGTTGGCTCTTCTCACTTGGTTGTTCTTCCATCCACCCTTATCTGATATCCCTCCTATTGGTTTTATGTTTCTTTTTCTTGGGAGTTCATGGGGATCTCGATCTGGAGGATCGAAAAAGAGTAGTTTGGGGTGGGCTTTTTGTCTTTGGTTGCTCACTTGTATTGCTGGGGTTTTCAGGCTTCTTATTTGTTTTTTAACTGAGTAGTGGTCATTTTTTCTAACATTAGGTGCAAAAAAATGTTCAGAACTCCAAATTGAGTATGTTTAGCCCAGTTTGTGCAACGACTCAAAAGGGGACTCAAAAAATGTGTCTGTTTGGCGGGAGAATGAAACAGACAGAAACGAGATTCAGTTTTGACACAGTTTTGTGATTACAGCTGTCGCTATCCTGTTGATTCAGAAAACTGTCTGTTCCTGAAAATCAAAACAGCTAGCTGCTGGATAGACACTCCCTTTTTTTTTACTATTGCAGCATTGTAAAACGCGAAATCTTGTCCATTCGACCCATTGACTTACCCATCACCTGCATAGCATTTTTTTAATATTGTAACATTGCTACATCAATTTTTCCAACAGTGGGCCAAAACCTTATAAAAAATGATGCGGCATTTATAAAACACCGATGCAAACAAAAAGATAATTCTTTCTTGTCACTACAAGTTCCCATCGTTACAACACAATCCCCAAAAAAAGTCAAAACACGTATGCATCACGAGAGAGAAGACTTTTGGAGAACATCATCAAAATGTGTGCAGCTTTGAAGCAAACACCTAGAATCGTCGCATCATCTCGCTTGTAGAAGTGAGTAACACCTAGGATACAAATTATTGCTTGTAGAGCGCGGAACACCTAGAAATTTCAAAAGAAACTGGAAGTAGGCTGTAAGCTGCTTTTCCTTTGGTTACTAATTAAGAAAAGGTTGTGAGGTTTCCTATATAAGTTGTCTGCCGTGCAAGTAGGCAGTAAGTTTCCCTTGACTGAAAGTTTGATTCTTAACATGGTGGCGTACTGTTAGAATATTTAGGAACCAAAGGATGTTGATCTCCTGAACATATATTACTTCTATAGATTGTCCTGCCTTGCCTCTCGTCCTACTTTGATAGTATGAATTTTGAATATACAGTTTGTCCTGAGGTATGATCATAGAAAGACAGGAACTTGATCCTTTTTATCAAATTTGACTGAACATGTGAATAAATCATTTGACATTCTTCTGTTCAGATAAGCTACGATTCTATAGAATTAAACCAAAACGATTACTGAAAGTTATAGAATTTGACACACTAGAAGCACCATGTTTTCTCCATGTATCCGAGTATTTTCTCTGAGCAGATCATCATCTATATGTGATTCATATACATACTGGATTTTCCGTGTCTCCGTTTATTTTTCCACTGTTTTGTCAAATAGTGTGGCTTCCTGTTATGACCCTTCTTGTGAAAGTTATGGCTGTTACAATCCTATGCCAGTTTGTGTTTTTCCACTGTTATTTTCCATTTCCTATTGAGTGTGCTAAATACATTCTACCGTGACTCTTGATGCATGTGTATGATTTTCATTGAGCTGTCAGTATGAGACCAGTGGTTGACATATCTTCGCAATAGGGAGCTGTTTGATCAATGATAAGAAGCTTAAATAATCGTCTGTTCCGGGAAATAAATAATCAGCTCTTCTACAAGTTTCAAGCAGCGGGATACTACAGTTGGGTCGTAGAAGCAGTTGTAAGGGAGGTCTCACTGTTTTACTAGTTTACTGCTATAAAGTTTGCTATTCAGTTGGACTGTTCTCCAACATATCTCTACTGGACTGCTTTCCTATTGTAACAAATTAGTGTTGCTTCTGGTCTATTTCAATCTCCAGTAATCGGAATTTACTTAGGCCCCGACTGGTTCACCGGAAACTAACCAAAATGACACGTAAACTTTACGGACCACTCTAGCTCCTGCTAAAATTCGTGTGCGCGGGGGGTTGGAGTTTCCGCTCCGTAATTCCAAACGCCAAACCAAGAGAGGCCTTAATCTTCAGTTATAGGAATTAGTTTTGCTGGTCTTCAACTAAATTGTGCATTGAGCCGCATCTTGAATCTTCACTCACTTTTTTTGGAAGAGTAGCGTACTTTTGAACAAGTCATTCATGTACTTTGAAACTCTGAAAGTTAATTCTGATACTCTACAAGTTAACTCTGGATCGCTTAAAAATCATGCAGCAAAAGCTAGTCGCTAATTAATGATTTGTATTTGGCGCCAAAGGTTTCGATTTTGAAGCAATCTGGTACGGGCCTTTAGTTGGGCTTTGTAGCACTTTCAGGCCCACAGCTCTCACGACTTGGGCTTTTGAATAATGGTCTCACCATCAGTCCTCACGACCTTCGCACCAACAGCCGGCGGCGACCGTCCCCGCTCCCCCACTCGCCGCCGGCGCCGCCACGCCGTATTCTGCGCCATGCTCCGCCTTCGAAGCTCTATCCTCGACCGTCTCCTCTCGTCTTCCGCTGCCACTCCGATCCCATTCCCTCTCCACCGCCTCCTCTCCGCGGCCGCCGTTTCCCCCAACCCAAACATCGCCGTGGAGGACTACCTCGTCGCCACCTGCGGCCTCACCCGACCCCAGGCGCTCAAGGCCTCCGCGAAGCTCTCCCATATCAAGTCCCCCTCCAAACCCGACGCCGTCCTCGCCTTCCTCGCCAGCATCGGCCTCTCCGGCGCCGATGTCGCCGCCCTTGTCGCCAAGGACCCGCTGTTCCTCGTCGCCGGCGTGGACACAACTCTGGGACCTAATGTCGTCGGGCTCACTGGCCACGGCCTCTCACATGCCGAGATCGGGCGCCTCGTCTCGCTCGCCCCCAACTGCTTCCGCAATAGATCCATCGTCTCCAACCTACCCTACTACCTGTCCATACTCGGCTGCTACGAGAACCTCCTCCGGGTACTCAAGAAAAGCTCCTACCTTCTCGGATGCATCCCGGAGAAGGTGGCCAAGCCCAATGTTGCGTTCCTACGCGAGTGCGGGCTAGATGCTTGTGATATTACCAAGTTGTGCATCCGTCAGCCATGGCTGCTCACCGCCAACCTGGAGCGCGTCCAAGCGGCGGTGGCTTGCGCCGAAGCCATAGGTGTGCCCCGTAGCTCCTTGATGTTCAAGCACGCGCTGCACGCGGTTGCGTTCCTCAGAGAGGAGAAGATCGCCGCCAAAGTGGAGTACTTGAAGAAAACGTTCAGGTGGTCGGATGCCGAGGTCAGCATTGCTGTTTCTAAGCTTCCGTATTTGCTGATAAGATCTCAGCACATGCTGCAGAGTAGGTCAGAATTCCTCATCTCCGAGGTGGGGTTGGAACCAGCCTCCATTGTTCATCGGATGGCATTGTTCACTTGTAGCTTGGAGGGCCGGCTCAGACCCTGGTACTATGTTATGAAGTTTCTCAAGGAAATGGATTGGTCAAGCGTGACCCAAGCTACGATACAGTTGTCAAGCTCACCGAGAAGGCATTCATGGAAAAGTTCATATGCCCTCACAAGGAAGCTGCACCGCACCTTGCTGAAGACTATGCAACAGCTTGCAGAGGCGAAGTGCCCATCAGTTTCAGATTTAAATGAACCAGGACAGGCTATGAGATTGGTGAACTGTGTATGGCACAATGAAGTGTTGGCTGACTTTGTGTAGTAAGCTGGTAATTCCTATTTCGGTGCTCTTTACCTAATTGGAATACTGGATGTTGGTTGTCTACTCTATTAGATGCTTGTATGGTAGTTATATTATATGTCATGCCACATTTAACCAAATGCTCCCCAGTCGAACTACTTTTCTTGTGGGCTGTTTCACAAGAGGTCCATAATCTTGTCTCATTGGTGCAGATCACTTGAAATGCCCTCGAACACTTACAGAGCTGTTGAATACAGGTTGCAGCTGCTCATTCATGCTACTTAGTCACTGAACTAAATGTTGATCATTCTCTGAAAGTGCTATAGGTTATGTCTCATTGGTGCGGATCACTTGAAATGCCCTCGAGCACTTACCAGCCCTGAAGCCATTCAGGTTGGTACCCTTGGTACCTGCGAAATTTTCGATCATGTTTCAAGTTAGCCTTGAATTTTTGTTCTGTCGTATACTTAAGAAGAGGCCTTTGGTCCATAACGTGCTCTAATGAAACAATCAGTATGTAGATTCAGAGACAGGATCTTGTATATTCCGTTACTTTTCTTTCTCTGCCGTTCACTACCCTGCCTTGAAATTTGAAGGATGGAACAATTATTTTCATCCCTGGGGACAGGAACACACTCTCTGGTATGATTCTGTTCTACTAGATTCCAAATCCTGTTCTGCATTGTAGCTGAGCTTTGCTTTTCTACTAGATTGATATAATTAATCTACTTGCTCTGCTTTTTTTTCTCATGGTGGGTATTGAGCAATTATTGCCCCTGCGAAACTAATCAGAAAGATGTTTACCTCAGATCGATATATCTATCAGCACGAATAAGCACGTCATTTTTCTCAACTGCCGCATGGACACTGTTAGTGACAGGGAGGTGTATTCACCGTCTACAGTTATAATGTTTTAAATAGCTAACTAGTAATGACCATGTCATTATTAATGCCATAACCTTCATTGCATTCTGTAAGTGCAATGGCAAGGGTTTTTGAACTAGACCTTGGCAAAACACCGGAAACAGGGAGGAACTTTGGGAATGGCAGAGTATCTCCACCACTTTGTTCAGTTTGTCGGTTATGCTAATCTGTGCAGTTCAACCATTTTTTTAAAGAGGAACTTCTTCACAAGGTAGGTTGAGCTCTGATGGGTGACACCTCGGCATGATCTTCTGGTCATGACCTGATCCGCACAACCTTGGTAAACTGCTGTTCCTCCAGGGAATTCCAAGTTAAAAGCGAACAGAGCTGTTCACAGTAAATCAATTGAACAACCAGGTGCGCCAGAGCTGTACTGGACAAGTACGCTCTTGGTTTTTGAGTGTTTGTAGTATTTTTTTTACTTATGAGCGGAAAGCAGGATATTTTGTGGCCTTTTTTCTTCTATATACGAACCATGACCTGGTTTCGAGATCTTATGGGTTTCAACTCTAGCCTACCCCAACTTGTTTGGGAAAAAAAGTCTTCGTTGTTGTTGTTGTTGTTGTTGTTGTTTTCTTCTATATACGAAAGGAAAATATTGACTATGTTGTATAAAGAGTTGTTGTCATATTGATATTATTCTTTGGAGCTGAATCAATTCTTTTGACTCTCTTAAAAACACATGAAGGAGCTGATTGCTCCCCCCAATGTATACTTAGTGTTGTTGTGATTCGATTATCTGGTGCTCTTCGTCACCTGGGACTAATTGTAAAGCAATGGTGTACAGTTTGTGTTACCTGATACTAGTTGTAGAGCAATGGAATTTGGGAGTACCTATAGGACAGTTTGTCCTTTTCTCTCCTTAATTCCCAATCGATACTATTTGTAAAGAAATGGGTCCCGGTCGCGGGTTCTCTCTCTTTTTTCTAGTGTAGTTTTAGAAAATCCTGTAAAATTTTCAGAAATGGACATATTGTTTTATATAAAACGATACTAGGTTATTTTCTTTCCAATACCAAGGTGCATGGATTTTTATGCCCACCCGAGAGGGGGATGGGAGTGGGAGGGTGGTGGGCTGGCGCTATGACGTGTTGGAGCTGCTACCTATGAAAGATCCCAGCGACGACCTTGTTCGGTCGCCACTATTCTTGGCCCCGCCGTGCTCGACAGCAGCTGCTATTCGAGTTAGTGCTTCCTCATTCGGAGGATCTTCTCTAGTCTCGTCGCGACACGAAGCGCATCTGCTTCCCCAAGTGCCCTTGTCCCGGTGAAGGTAGGAGCGGTGTAAGGCTTCTCGTGTTCGGCGCGAAGATTGGGCACGATCGCGTTTTTGCGGTCTCATCTAGAGTGTTATGTGTAAAAATAAGGACCCAGTCATTTCTTGTTTTCCTGAGGTCCTTCCGTAAATGTATGCCCAACGCCAACATAATGCAAATTCTAGGCCTTACAGGATTATCCCATTAAAAACATGTACTTGTTGTTTGTTACTCATGTCACCAATGACCAATTTAAAGATGATAGTGTTATTTATAGATAGGGATGTTTCAGTGCGAATTTATTAATCAAGGGTCTTGTTTCACTGTTGATTTTTTTTAACAAAATCAAAGTCGATGTTGTCTAAGCCTGATTGGAACTCTTCTTCTCACCCACACCTCTGTCCTCACCAAACCCCCCACCCCCCCACCCCGCGCAAACCTTCGTTCTGATGGCGGCTTGGTGAGAATGATTCATGATGAATAGCCAATGCATCGCCTCGACTCCCATCGTCAACGTCTGATGCCTAATGAGCACGAATGGTAACTGAAATCGTACGAATGAAAATCGATTTGCAAAACTTTCAATTGGCAGGGCACCATTCTACCAGTAGACGTGGATGGCGGTCCGACATCTCACAGCGGATGAAGATATGTGGCATGGTTCCAGCCATGGCAGGCTGGAGCTGGTGCAGTGGCGGTGGTTTTACGCCTATTGTCCTAGTCGCCTGGTGCTGCCATGGTGGTAGGTGGCTATGGACATGGCTCGTTGTGGCCGGAGGTCCCTTCGGTCTTTACCAATGTTCTTTCCAGATCTACGGTGTGGCCGCGTGGTGCGGGTGAAAACCTGCCTTCGTTTCTTGTCAGAGCAGGCGACGGTGGCGATGCTCCATGCATAGGTTTCTAGGTGGCTTGTTCGTAGTCAAGGTTTGGCACGTTTTCCTTGAATAAACCTTGCTTTGTATGGTTTTCAGACTACCTTTTCTCGTAAACTGGGCCAATTGAGGCGTTCCTAAAAAAGCTTTCAGTCGACCGAGTTTTAGGCGATCCATAAAACTATTGGCTTATGCCCAGCACTAATTCTAGCTTGGATTAAGACACATCTGAAATCTCATTTTTTAGTGCAAGTGACAACATTTTGTAATTTCCCCCAAAAAAGTCGGCTAAACGAGTATACCATTTTTTTTAACCAAAAACGATTAGGCTACTTGTCTGTTTGAATTTTGCATTGGCCTGAAGCAGCTTCGCTGACAAGTATGCATATGACCTGACTTGTCTGTTTGAATTTCGCATTGTCAACACTTCTGGCCGAACTGAGCGGTGAACTAGTCAAGAAACCTAGTGCTTTAATCAATTATTACAGTCATAAATTGAGCCGTGAAGAGAGTTTGAATTTAAAACTGAAGCTTTATTTACTTTTTTTTAGGGGGGAAGCTTTATTTACTGATGACTAGCAAGATGCCCGTGCCTTGCAACGGGCGACAAATGTGAAAATAGGAACCATTAAGTTGTGTAAACAAATATCCTCTTGTTTGTGGGATACCCCTCTCTTTCCCCTCCCCTCTCTTCCCCGAGGCGACCAGGGCGGCGAAAAAGTCCTCTCTCTTCTCCGCCGGAGCCGGAGCGGATCTCCGCCGTCTCTCTCCGCTTCGGCGGTGGGGGGGGGGGGGGTGGGGATCTTGCTCCTGCTGCTCCGGTGTGTAGATAGTGTAGAGTTAGGTTCCCTCGGAGGCGGATCTGAGAGGGATTCGTCGTCGTTTGGGAGTGGTAGGCTCGGCCCCTTCCTCTTCCTCGCCGGCTACGGCGAGTGGGGCCTGGCGTTAGGTGCTCGCCGATCTGCGGATCTGGCGAGTTTTGGTGCCCTAGCCGAGGTCGTGGCGGCGGTGGTGACGACCTCGGTTTGGGATTTTGTCCCCTGTCTCCAGCTCCGCGGCGATGTGGTGTGCTCCAGCCCCATCGTGGTTTCTGAGGGTGGATCTGGAGTTCTTGATGCAGGCGTGTGCTGTTGGCTCCTCTGGCCGGCCGTGGTGGCGGGGGGCGGTGCTCCAGCGACGTGCTTCATAAAGGGGTTGCTTCTGGCGCTCCGGTTCTTGGTGGTTCCTCTGGCCGGCCGTGGAGGCGAGGGGTGGAGTCACTCGGAGTGGGAGTTTCAGAGCAGAGAGGTGTGGTGCTCGACTCAGGCGCTGGGCTTGGTGGTGCGGTGGTGGTGGTCCTGGCACGGCCTGGCTGCCCCGGCGGCGGGTGGTGCTGGTGCTGGACGTGGGGGCGGCTTGGCCGTGCTTGTTCATCATCAAGATCTCGTCGCTTGCGGCGAGTGGACTCTGCGGTCTTCTTCAAGGTTGGAGGTCCTCCCTCTTCCAGGCGACTTGAGGTTTGGCTTCTTCTTCTCCGGTGTTCGTCGGCGTCGATGAGCTCTGGTGGTTCAGCAGGTTTCTGATGCTGTAGTGTTCTCTGTCGAGTTCCTTTTGTATGAATTTGCGTTCGTTCTTTCTCTCTGTATCCTCTGATTGTACGCAGGTTTGTACTCCTCTCGTTCAAAAAAAAAATCCTCTTGTTTTTTCCTATTGTGTACAAGGAACAATATCGAGCAAGTGACCACAAATGTAAGGCTGCAAAATTTGAATGGCTCAAGCAAGAAAGTAGAGAAAGAAACAAAAACATACAAATTATTTCTATACATGTGGTAACATGTCTTCTTTAGCACATATTTCCTTCACCGTAGAAACCCATATCAACTAAAAAAGTTCTCATTCGAAAGTGGGACCGTAACTGATTCGAATCATGTCAGATTTGGACGTGGTACGGTAGAGGACTCGAACTCGGATCAGATACGGGTATATACCAATTTTTTCCGACAAAGAGAATATAGTTATATAAAAAATATATATTAATTAAACTCAGCTTCTATAACAACAAAATGTTAATTTTCCTGTGGGAAGGTTAAATTGTTGGCTGGTGGTGTTGCGTATCCGGCTTGATTTAGTGGAATCAAAGAAACTCATTGGTGTATTAACTAAACAGCACAAAATATTCAGTAATAAGGAATGTAGGTGTTTTAAAACAATCACATTTTTTACCGTTACTAAACCTCACAAGGAATATTCGTCCTTAATACTTGAAAACAACACCAAAAGTGCCTCTAGCTGTGGTGCGATATGCATAAAATATTCAAGGGAAATCCGTTTCTGCCCGTGCGTTGCAACGGGTTTACAATATCAAACATCTTATGTTTGAATTAAATTTTTATTATGGTTCTATCATCTTTTAGAACTATGTTGGCTTTCTCCCAGATTTCAGTTCTCTTACATGTCAGCACTTACTTTCTAATCTTACTCCATATTTGATTGCTATCCTCACATGACAGTTAGCTTTCCCTCTCCATGGTGAGATTCATTCTTACAG
Source organism: Poa pratensis (assembly GCA_947311845.1). Classification (NCBI taxonomy): domain Eukaryota; kingdom Viridiplantae; phylum Streptophyta; class Magnoliopsida; order Poales; family Poaceae; genus Poa; species Poa pratensis. The sequence goes on from CAMZMU010000034.1 coordinate 5,229,147, forward strand.
CAGCAAGCCTTAACTCTGTTGCCTCCATGCAAGGAGGTGGAACAGATTAGATATTTGAACGCTGCTTCCACTTGCCAACAACTTTTATTTGGAACAACCACAAATCTGCTAAATGGTTTAGGGCCAGAGCAATATTGTAAAACACTTATGGAATTAAAAGTCCATCGGTACGTACTAATGTTTGCATGAGAAACACCAATAAAGGCAAGTGTCAAATTGCTAGTTCCTGTACATGAAGTTTGTTGTTGCGGAAGGCCAGTCTGTATGAAAATAACCAGCTGCCAAGGGTCAAGGCATGCATATCCGACAGAAGTGATAGGCCAATCTATGACTATAATTTCTGAACCTTGCTTGTTACAGATTTTCGTGAAGGCAAACTTTGATCCACAAGCAGTACGATCCAGAGGCAAATGGTGGTTTGGATTTGTGTCCCGACTCCCGAGGTACTGAAATACAACTTTGAAGTTTCACACTACATCACTTCAGAGCTGTAAAATTCCAAAAATATGCTAACTGCTGCTCTTGTGCCCTGAAGTTACGCCTACTAAAAGTCTGCTACCATCTCTTACGCAAGCTAACAGATACGGAGTGCATCAAATCACCGAAGCAGTGGGTCTTTTGGTATTCTGCAAATTCCATGAAGAACATCATCAGTCGCATGGGGGATGATATCTCTCTAGTCTGGCCATTTGAAGTTTCTCTGTAATCAAAAGGGCATGGACGAATCAGTGCGGAGCTCGCGGGCGACCAGGAACGTGCTGATGCGTAGCTTGCCGGTGATGAGTGGATCGTGGATAAGCTCCCCGACGACCAGGAGCGTGCTGGAGTGGAGCGCGCCGAGCAGGGATTGGTCTGGGCAGAGCGCGGCGGCGAGCAGGGCTCACGGCCGGGGTGGGGCGCGCCGGTGCTGTCTGCGGCGGGGCGTGGCGGAGAGGAGCCGCCTCCACCCAGATCCTGCTCCCGGCTTGCCTCCGCCGGTCGCATCCGCTACACGCCGCCCCGAGTCATCGCCTACCTCCCCAGGCTCGAGGTCGATTAGATTTTTTACGGGAAAGAGAGGATAAGGACTGCGGGCTGATTTCTATTTTGTTAGGGGCTAAAGCGCAAAACAGCCACGACGTACGTCGGTCGTTTAGAGATAGAGATTGATGAAAGCTCAAACGCAAGTTTTGTTTTTTGAGGAAATCTTTTTTTAAGATAAATCTAATACGGGCCTTTTGTAGTGACAAGGCCCACTGCGCTCAAAGAGTTGGGCCACACAGTCTTCATCATCACGACTCTCTCTGGCACCACCGGCGGCGCTCGTTGTAGTCCCTCGCCACCGGCGCCGTCGCCTGCGCCATGCTCCACCTCCGCCGCTGCATCCTCGCCCGTCTCCTCCCTTCCCCGTACGCCGCCCCCATCTCCCCACTCCACCGCCTCCTCTCTGCGGCCGTGCCCGCCGTTTCCCCCAACCCTAGCTTCGCCGTCGAGGAGTACCTTGTCGCCACCTGCGGCCTCACCCGACCCCAGGCTCTCAAGGTCTCCACCAAGCTCTCCCACCTCAAGTCCCCTTCCAAGCCCGACGCCGTCCTCGCCTTCCTCGCTGCTCTCGGCCTCTCCGGCGCCGACGTCGCCGCCACCGTTGCCAAGGACCCGCAGCTACTCTGCGCGAGCGTCGAGAAAACCCTGGCCCCCGTCGTGGCCGGGCTCGCTGACAATGGACTCTCACACAGTGAGATCGCGGGCAGCCTCTCGCTCGGCCTCGGCATCTTCCGTTGTAAGTCCGTCGTCTCCAATCTACCATACTTCATGTCGCTCTTCGGCTCCATCGAGGACCGCGTCCGGCTTCTAAAGAAGTGCTCCGGTCTACTCGGATGCAGCCTCGAGAAGGTGGTCAAGCCAAACGTCGCCTTCTTGCAGGACTGCGGGCTAAATGATTGCGATATCGCCAAGTTGTGCCTCTATTTGCCATGGTTGCTCGGCACCCACCCGGAGCGCGTCCAGGCGATGGTGGCATCTGCCGAAGGTCTCGGTGTGCCCCGTGGTTCCGGGATGTTCAGAGTCATGCTGCATGCTGTCGCGTTCCTCAGCAAGGAGAAGATCGCCGCCCAATTGGATTACATGAAAAACACATTCAGGTGGTCAGATGTTGAGGTGCACATTGCTATTTGTAAGGCTCCAATGGTGCTGAGGAGATCCAAGGACACGCTGCAGCGCTCGTCCGAGTTCCTTGCCTATGAGGTGGGGCTAGAACCGGCGTACATTGCTCATCGGTCGGTAATGCTCACTTTTAGCCTGGAGGGCCGACTCAAGCCCCGGTACTATGTTATGAAGTTTCTAGAGAAAAATGGATTGGTAGATTGTGGCTGGAACTACTTTACGGCAGTCAATATGGCTGAGAAGTTATTCATGGTCAAGTACATAGGCCCTCACAAGAAAGCTGCACCATACCTTGCTGAAGACTATGCTAGAGCTTGCAGAGGTGAAGTGCCTACTAGATTCAGATTTGTATGAACCAAGAACGGGCATGAAATATGGGACAATAAATTTTTCTTGCTGTGTATTAAACTGGTAATTTTGGATTATGCGTTCTCTACCTAACTCAGTGGTGCTTCTACTTTCATTCCTTGATTCTGATATGATAATGTCATCAATCCTTCAAGAAGAAAGTGTGGCACGGCTACAAATTTCTTCATAGTCTTGTCATGTTGGCACACAAATCCGAACGATGAAAGTATGAGACCAGCGATTCTTCAGTGCATTTGGAATGCTTTTTAAAAAAAATTAAGTGGTGGTCATTTTCAACTGTCTCTTGAACTGATAAAAGTGGCATAGCTTTACGCATCAACATGAGGAAATCAATACAGAAACGCAGGGTAGAATCGAGAGGTATAGTCATCATGTATAAGTTTCATATTTCTAGTTCACAAGCTGCCAGGTCTCAATCATTTGAGGTCGGATTGCACATGCTGTATTTGGCATCTTAGAGTGTTTTTGCTGAACTGTCAATTTAACCATCTACGAAGTAATCTAAACTTGCATTATGGATGATTTTCCACCTATTAAAGTATCTAAGAATTGTGTTTATAGCAAATCCTCTAGTGCGAATTGTGTGGCTCGATGGGTGTTGAGATCATGTACACTATTATATACGCATCAATATTTGTCAGTGTAAAAAATTGAATTTCTGTGTTAAGTTGATGTTTTGACAATGGGTGTTATAGCTGTTTTTTACTGTTGCAAACTTGGTTCTTCATCATATCCATTGGCTCACACTTGTGATATGGGAATTGCGGAGAGGAGCTCTGCAAAAGAACTGCAGCCTCAACTTGCATCACTGCAATATTAATTCTTGGTTGGGCGACATTGGTGCAGGTTTAGTTAAATGGGTAAGCATCTGGAAATTCGTATGCGCTATTCTATTTCTTGAGTTGACCTGCAAAAGTCTTTCTTCTAATATGCACGGATAAATCCTCCAAGCGGTGCCTTAAGCCTGAAAAGATATTAAGTTGCCATTTCGCATCTGGTGTGTTGTACCTATTTAACTCTTTCTCTAGTAGGGTAGCAGAAAAGAGAGAGGGAGTAAAAGTAGCAGGATATATTGTAGGAATAGCATCAGTGATTTGGAAGCTGCAGCTGATGATAATAGGTGATATTAGTTGGTAGCTCAGTTCCCAAGCAACTCGATTGTAAACAAAGAAATATTAAGGTTGGGCGTTGTAGGGAATTATAAGCCGTATGAAACTAGCATTTGGCCGATGAGTTTCTGCCAACTTTGGAGTGTCACTGGATGTAAATGCAGGTTGATTTCTTCTTCTTCCAAGAGACAGGACAACACGCCGCGGCTCTGGCTTTGTTGTACAACTATTGCAGTGCAGGCGATTCTGAAGGAGGGTCAGATGGGTTCAGGGCTTATTGCAGCGCAGGTGGCGGATTTGAATCAGTGTGGAACGAGACTGTACTCGACGATGCTAAGCAAGTTTTGACGCCCTGAAGCTTCCTTCCTTCAGTACATGTCACCGGCAGATAAGAAAGCTTCTTTTGAATTTTGCAACAAACTATGCATTGTCGTAGAGTATTGTATGTAACAAGTTGAATGGACTAGCATCTGGTGCTTTTGAGTTATTCGTTCATTTAGACCCATGCTCCTGTTGCCATATAGGTTCATTCAGAAATTGAACAAATGTATATAACAATTGTTGTGCTATAAATATCTTGCTCACTGGAAACCGATGCATATATAACTCTGAATCTTTCACTGTATGTGTGAACCCTGAAATTTACTCCCAAATTCAGACTGTATTTCTGAATGGCCATCTCTTGCTAGACATATTTTCCCATTAAAGTTTGCACCTTATAGTTTCATGAGACCTGTTCCAACCACGCCAGCTCGTCAAAATTCAGCACCTGTAGATGACAGTGTTCCAACCACGCCAGCTCGTCAAAATGAAGCAGCTGAACGTGTATTCAGTTGGTGTGTTATAGCCACGTGGTGAACTCTCAATCTTTCAGGCCTGAATTTTTGTGAATTCTGGAACCACTCTTCTCTCTTTGGTTCTGTTAGAAGCAAGGTTACACTGCTCTGATGTTGAACTGATCAGGTAGAGTTCCTTCCAACATATCTCTGCTGTGAAACTTCAGTCCTAGTTAGATAATGTGGCACATGTTGCTGCCGTGTCAGGATAAATGATAATGTGTCAAATCTGCACAATTAGTGAATACTCACTGTAAATAGGATCTGGTGCGCACGTATGAGTATGACAGCTCTAATCTTCTTTATTATATTCAGTAACAACTCACCACAATAGTACATCAGTGATTCATTATGGTTCTAATGCTATAGATAGCACAACATTGGGATGCAAAAATGGAGCTCCAGATCCTATATTGCGCATCCAACACTAGTTACATCACGGTTCGCATTAGTCGCCACCATATCGACTCCTCGTGGCACTCACTAAATATAAGTGCCAGTCTTGGTGTTCAAACTACTTGCTCCCTTGTCTGATGGCCGTGTTCTCCATTGAGCATTGGCGCCCTCTTTCCCTGTATCACATATTCCCTAATGCATGCCTTTTGCTTTCATGTCCTCCTTTTATCGTCCCGTCTCTCAAGGCAACTACCTCCTATGTCTTTCTAATCCACGGCTTAATCGATCGCGGTAGATCGTCGAGCCATCCACTACTTGTGTTAAGATGGTGTGCTATATATTGACGCCCATATGTACAATGTGAGATTGGTTGGTGGGTATTCACTCTCTATTTTGCATTGAGTTGATGTCATTGCTTGGTAAAGTACTCTGGTACGTGTACCCTCTGTGAAAATGACTTTCACCGCTTCATGAATCGTCATCGACGGCCAACAGGATCACCAGGCCCGCCGCTGTCCTCGGTGAGAATTTTGGCCAGTGCCCAAGCTGTATCAAGTGCTCTCTTGTCCAGCATCTACCACCGTCTAATCCTCATATGGCCATCGTCTCTGTGCTCGGGCACGTGTGCGCGACGCGAATCTGCCCAGTGAGCTCCGCCACAAACATCCTACCACCAACCTCCATGATCTGTGGTGCTGGCAAGACACCAAAAGCCTCATTGTAGATGTCAAACACAAGAATGGGGATGAGCACCCCATGCCGATTACATCTTGCCTCCTGCAGAGACCGGTGGGAAGCCAACGATCATACGCGACCTTCCTCATCACACAGTCAGTTAACCTCCGGATGGTAACACTCCATGGTGTAGCTCCCGTTGTAAAAGTTGTGCGACGTGTAGGCAAGAACAACGATGACGTGCCCCTTTCTCGCCATGTCATACCCCAAGGCGACACATCCAGGGCAAGCAACATATCAAAATCCGATGGGTTTAGAAATGCTCGGTAAATATTCCGGAGATTGAATCTGCAATATTTCGCGCTTAACTAATAAGAGATTAGAAACCAGGTGCGAAGTAATGGCATTGCAGTCATATGGACGGTCTAAGATGTCCTTGCACAACACCGGGGAGAGAAGACTATTGAAAATCGCTGGGCTGCCAACTGCTAGTTGAGAACACGGACTCGAGCGTCTGGTTTCTTGGGGTTGTAGTATCCTTGTGCCTTTCCAGTGTCGAGTATGATCTGACTGACGTTATGAATGGCCAATGGGAACACGAGTCGCACCGCTGTTCCCAGTGAAAATTCTGGCTACTGCCCAAGCTGCATATAGTCTAGGCTATACATATGTTGTCAGAATACTCACAACTGTATTGACTCATTGTGTTCCCCACTAAACACAGGTGCCTCCCTCTGTCTTGGTGCTACTTGCCCTCAACCTGAATGACCATGTTCTCCTCCGAGCATCCGCGCCCAATTTCCCGGTGTCTCATATTCCCTCATGCTTTTTAATTTCACATCCTCCTCCTCTTTCATCTCTTCTCTCTGGCTACTACCTCATTTGTCTTCCTCATCCATGACTTATTTGATTGCTTTGTCAAGCTTGCCACAACTTGGGTGAAGAGACGTGATATATATTGATTGTTTTATTGTACGGTGGGAGGCCAGTTGTTGGGTTTGTACTATTTCTTTTGATGTCATTGATTGGTAAATTTCTTCGATATGTGTGCCTATGAGAAAATGACTTTCACCGCTTCATTAATGGTTCCATACTGTCTTTCGTACAAAACATAAGCCCTATACACTGATTAAGAGAAATGATTTTTTTTTGAAACTTTAATGTGGGGGAGCAGTCCATCTGCCCTCACTTCATTAATAAAAGAACAAATATTTACATAATATTTACAAACCTGTAAGAAAAAACTAAGGGAGGTTGTCAAGCCATGATGACAAACAAGAAAGGACAGAGCTTCTCACCTTATATTTAAGCAAGGTGACCTCATGAACAAAAATAGCCTTCCGTCCTCTAAATATAAGTTGAATTCCCTTCAAGATCCAACCATTATGCTGCTTCCAAATTCCCCAACAAGCCAGGATTACAATTTATGCAAATCATGGTCCTGTAAAAACCTCTCTTTGCTCTAACAATTGTCTCATTAGGGTGCCCTGGTGTCTATGCAATTTGCAAGTAATTTCACACTCAGGTATTGAACACACAGTTAAAAAATAGGTGTCTCCAATCCTCAATCACATTGGCTGGGCATAGGACACAATCATGATCATCAGTCACATGTCAATGGCGTCTCCGAAGCATATCCTTCGTATTAATTATGTCATGCAACACAAGCCATGCAAAAAACTTAATGTGCTTGAAATTCTGCTGATACACCTTCTTAGGCTTGAAATCTCCATTACCTAGGGTACAAATCCAAGCACCATTATTTCCTTCGATCAGATTGGTTTGCTCGAGAAATCCTTGCAGGGGAAGGAAAAAAAGATTCAGACCAACTGTTAGCTTCCATGAGTTCCATGAGTGACTGGTTTTTATCAGTGGCAAATGAAAATAAATGTGGAAACATTTCATCTAGTCTCTGTGTTTCCCATAAATCCGACCAGAATAGGACTGACTGTCCATTGCCCACTTTACCCTTTGAGATAGCTCGATATGCATCTGAGAGAGCAAACACTCCTTTCCACCAAAAGAGTCTGAGAAACTGTATTATAGTAATAAGCATCTCTAATTTGCTGAACCCATGGAGTATCATCGTTGTTGTAAAACTTATGCAAGTGCTTGATAAGTAGAGTTGTATTTTGCAGCGAGAGGGTTTGCTTTTCGTTATCTTTCTTTCTCCATAGACAATGTCTTCTTGCTCTACCGAACATATCAAGCACACCAACAGGGATCAACTATAAAAACATAAAATATGTGGGCAGAGATGACAAACAAGAATGTACAAGAACCAATATGTCTCCATATGACAAAAAAGAAGATTAAGAGAGATGTGAGACTCTTTCGGTACTCCTTCCATGCCCCAACTCGATGTTGATTGGATTTTGTAGTACTGGCCAATCCAAGGACTGGTCTTAGTGTGGACACAAATAATTCTCACCATGTTACCGAAAATATATAAACACTAGCAAAAAATGCCCGTGCGTTGCTACGGGTGAACCCCATGTGTTTCAAATCGTAAGAATTTAAAATTTTGGTCAGGTGATGGTAGCATACCGCTTGTGTCGCCGTCGTTGAGACTCTTTCGGTACTCCTTCCATGCCCCATTTGCATGTCTCGTCTTATTCCCATGCACACACACTGCTCCTGCCGGTTCAGTGCATTACTGCGTGAACGTCAATTGTTATCGGTGCACGAGTGCCCGTTCTCCCCCTCCTCTTGGATATTTAGAGCAAGTCCAGCGGGCTATGCAAATTGAACTCACCAAAATTTCTTTTGGTTTCCAAAAACTTCACTCTCTTTTTCTCTTTGCATTCCAATGCACTCTTCAAATATCACTCTGTATATCTGATTTACACATATATGTATTGATGTCTTCTAACTACCAATCCTCTCTCTCAAACAATACAACAAAGTATCGATAAAACACAATAATCCACATAAATAAAGTAGTATTAATTCATAGACTTGAACTTTATGATACTGAGCTTGTCAATTCTGTAAGATCATAAAAACTCCATTAGTATAGTAGTACAGTCGTTGATGTGTCTCCACTCTCAAATCTATCAGTATAGTAGTACAGTCGTTGATGTGTCTCCACTCTCAAATCTATCATTTTCTCTCTGCTCCGTGTGTCTCACAGACGAGCTGGTAGCAATCCTCAATGTATCAATCTCTCAAACTCTCTTAATCTCTCTCAATCCACCGCTGAGTAGGAACCTGATCTCCCTTTCTCCTCTCAATCTCTCTCATCCTATCGCATACCAAAACGACAAATCAACCATCCCAACTACGCATCCAGTAATTACAGGCCTTGATTAGCAAGTAGTAGTATCATCCAAGTATATACGTGCGAGCAGACACCGATCTGTTGCTGCTCTTTGCACGCGGGTGCAGGGGACGAAGGTGGCAGGTGGAGCTGTTTTTGCGAGCATGGCGAGCTGAGTGGCGCGCGGCTCTACCGGCAAGCAGGTCCAGTCAGAGCGGGATGAAGGACTATTTGGGCGGCGGAGGCAAACTGAGGCCTTGCCGTTTGTCGCTCCTCAGTCCTCCCCGTCGACGCCTTCAGCGACGTCGCTTGGAGCTGGTCGACGACGTTTTTTGTTCGAATTGATCCGGGGCTGCTTAAGGGATGAACTTGCGAGATTGGATTGGAACGGGGAGATGAGAAACGGTTTGTATGCGGTGGATGAGGAGGACGAAACGGAAACGAACACACGTCTGTCTGTCAGTACGACGTATGAAACCACCCATCGGGAACAAGCACGCGACGTACAAAACCAGGACGACGTACCAAAAAAAGGACGAAAATTGGGAGGAAGAAACCTTAGTGGTTTTATTATTAGGTATAGCACATATGCCCGTGCGTTGCTACGGGTTCCAAAAAAATAGTCTGACACCGTCAAATTCATGCCATCGCTGACGGATTCATGTCGTCTGTCATTCTCCTTATTCCACTCTGATGGCCACCTCCTCCCCTACTATGACGCTCCTCCCCTGATCGCTCCGGAGTCAAAGGTCAACCGAGTAAGCCCCTCGCTTCTGTCCTCGTTCCCTGGTCGTCGTAGTATGCTATATCTTTTATGCTCATCCATGCGGTATTTTCACTTGGACAAAGAAGATTGAAATCTCAACGCTACATGTGTAACTTCCACAGTTTTTTCAACAATAGTTAGATGTTTGTAAAACTAGAAAGACAAGATGCAATAATTAAAAATATATGAAAGACTTACGAGGCAGATAATAAAAGTAATGATTTCGTAAGAGCAAATATATTTTTGGCATCGAGATGTAGAGATAATCATTTGTATAATTTAATGGTTTAAGTATGAATATTGTTTTTTGAACTAAAGCTACATGTTCCTTTGCCCTTGGCAGTATTTCTTGAAGTGCATCCAAGATGCAAAAATAATTACCGTATTCTATTTCTCCTCACACCAGCAACTGGCCTCATCCGCCAGTTGATAATAACCAATCCAAAATAGCCATGAAACTCGTTACTGAATGGCATCTTGCAAAGCACGTAGCTTGTTATACTCTCAGGACTGATATACTTCAATTGTTCCAAAACTACCTGGTCTCGAGTTAATCTTCGATGTATTATATGTCACACGACTCACACCGTGCATGATGACTATTCAAAGCCAGACAGGGGCAAATCAGATCAGAAAAAATTAACTGAAGAATATCGGCTCCTCCTCGAGCTTCACCTAGAGCAGCCTCCATCTCAATTATCACTGGAATCAGAGGAAGAGACCGTGCACCAGTCGTCCGAATTACGTGAAGGAACCACTCGCCGGCAAGGGGAGGCATCGAGGCGATAGGCAGGGGAGGTCACATTGGTGTGATACCAATGTGGTTTGTTGGGCGTCCGGGCCCGGAGGAGCTGGGATAGAGGCCAGTCACGCCGGCGGCGGGAGCAGGTGTCGGTGTGCATGGCGTCGGCGGGGTGACTGGGAAGCGGGCTGCAGTTAGGGCCAGGAGATTCGGTGGTCTCAACTCTGTTTAGGCTGCCATTGGCGGCAACGAACTGTGGTGCTCCCCGCGCATCGGAGGATAGAGAAGGTCGCCGGTCATGTGGGAGTCGGATCAAGACTGTAATTGGAAGACCATCTGAACCAGTCCGGCGCCGGCAGCTTCGACGAAAACGGCGACTTGGGTGTCGACGGTAGGAGGTAGGCCTGCGACGATGGTGTCAATCGTGGACGGGGATTTAGAGGCAGGCCGGGCGTACGAGATATATGAACAAAAACGTGTACGTGTATGAACAGAAAAGGAACCAAACGTGTACGAATTGGATAAGAAACCCAGAGGAAAACGTCTACTAACAGGAAAGGAGAACCCGGGCGTGCGTCAGAGGTAATTGAAACGTTTTTTAAAACTTATTACATGACTTATGGGTGGCAGTGGTGGGTAATTTTTTTCAACTTTAGGGGTATTTTCAACGACGTACGAGAAGAAACTTTAATACTTTTATTATTACTAGGAAAAAGCCCGTGCGTTGCAACGGTTTAAAAAAATGCATACAATAATGGAAATACATGAATATATTTTTTACGACACGAACATTTGTCGTTTCATACTGACTTTGATGGATACAATAACAAATATGGTGTTTCAAGTTTCAGCTCAGTTTTAATCCACTTACTCCAAAATTTGAACAATCACACAATATATAACATTACACTAAGCTTCAGCACATATATGAATATGAAGTAGCAGCATTGTATACTCAGCAAGATTCAACTTGCCACTGTCCCTAGATTTCCTTGAACATGAGCTACCATGAGAACATCACATCTGACTGCCCTCGGAGAAGTGTGAGCAGTAATGCTGCAACTCATCCTCTCCAACCAACTATTAAGAAAAAACGATCCAAGATGCTTGCCATGCTTCTCTATCCTTGCAACGATCAATGTACCTGTCATGTAGCAAAAAGGAGATGCTACCAGTTGTTTCAAGCCTAGTGCTGAGTGACTGCTTGTGAGAGAATCAATAGCATGCCATGCCTGGTGCAGATGTAGTCCAAATCTCGGTGAGCGGAAAGATACTGGCCGGCTAGAACTGCACTTGAAGCACCACCATACCATAATAGGACGCATCAGTATGCCAGGAAGCGTCTGCCGCGGGGACAGCACTTGCGCCGCGCGCACAACAACAACCTGCTCCCAGTCGCTGCATCGAGCGCGAGGACATGACCGGGCTCAAATCCGAATCCAGCTAGCGCAAAGAGCCAGCGGCGGCGAGAAGCACCGCAGGGCCAACAAAATCCACATGCTTGACCATGACCGGCGCACGTAGATACCATCAAAAATTGATTTTCTGCCTCAAAAGGATTATCCCGGCAGCACATGTTCGCCGGAGAGTGACGACCAGAGCGGTCACCATGGCAACCCTACAGCAGGGGTATGACGGCGCCAGCGACCAGGGACGCACAGAACCAGTGCAGGATAGGCCAAGTAGAGGAAGAAGAAGGCATACCATCCTAAAAAGGTTTCTGTTTCCCCCGGAGTTCGTGGATTCCCGGATTCGTCCGGGAGATCACGGAGGAGACCTCCAGCGCCTCCATTGTCGGGGCCGCCCTCGCGCCCGCTGCTACATCGGATTCCACGGCAGTGACGAGGCAAATCGTTTGCTATGTCGGAGGTTCTGCCGTCGCGTTGATCTGATTTTCATATGCAGGGACAACTAAAGGAGGATGAGGAAAGAAATACAAAAAACTAACCGGTATATGACTTATGGGTGGCAGTGGTGGGTAATTGTTGCAAACTTTAGGGGTATTTTCAATGACGTACCACAAGAAACCTTAATGCCTTTATTATTATATATATAGCAAAAGTGCCCGTGCGTTGCAACGGGAGTAAAAACATAAGTAGTTTGTAGAAATACCGAAACAACCCAAATTTATAGCAAAGTTAACCAACCCGCGTGGAACAAATTTATTTTCTAGCATAAAATAGGTCGAAGGGTAAAAATATGTGTTGTACAATCTATCTTTGTAATAACTGGTATATAAATTAACATCCTTTTACTTCTTGGGACGCACTGAAGGTAGATATACCAACTTCTTCTTGTGGTTCGATATATGCAGGGTTCACCATCGCAATTGACTCTTTGCATGGTGTGTTGCGCCTATACTCACGGTTAGCTAGAATTTGTTGTAATCTAGCTTTCTTTTGTTCTGGCTTCATATTTGCATATTTCTTCTTCTTTTGTGCGCACTGTCGTGCCCTTTGCTCCGGCTCTAAATCAGCATACTTCTTCGTTTTTCTAATTCCTTTGTTTTGCTTATAAGCTTCACGACGTTTTTTTAATTTTTCCTTCTTTTCTTCGTCGGTCATCTGTGCATACCGATCTCTATCTCTTTTCCTTCTTTGTTCCCTGATATTCATGACTTGAGATTGCGACCCAAAACACTTGCCTGCATGACATATTGCATAATATAAATGAAACTGCTGAACTGGTTATGATTTTCAGAGAGTGAACGGTCGGGCGGGCGGGCGGGCGCGACCTATTAAGTCTAAATAGAGAATTAATTTTTAGGCTTGGCGTAACATATATCTCAATGTGATGAGATAAAACCAAACGTGAGCAATGTCAAATATATAGGTGGCTGGATTTACGTACGCATGCAATGAATCTTACGATGATAGTTGTTCCATGGTAGACTGGCTGGACAGGCCAACCAATCAGTTCAGCGAGCCTGTACATCATGGATCTGATTAAAGAAGATAGCGTATACCTTGTAATCGTACAGCCGAGGGTACGATAGTAGTGTATAGATGGCCGCGGTTGTAGATGTTGATGACAGCTCGCACAAAGTTTCGTCGCGTTTGCCACGCTCGAAACCCAGAGAATTAGAAGATGGAAGCGGCCTCCACTTTCCGGCGATGGCGGACGCGCCGACAGTCGGTACTCGTGGCCTCCACTTTCCGGCGACCGCGTGAGCCAGTGTACGCCGAGTGCTTGAGATGGATCGGTCGAGGCTTCAGTTCGTCCGTTATTGAAACAGACGTATTATTTGGGGAATATAAGGAAAAACAGACGTATTATTTGGGGAATATCTGGAAACATATTAACAAGAGTATGTACATAGTACGTTTCCTCACCTTTCCGATGCGATTTCCATCTCGCATGATCGGTGACGGTACGTACCAGCAGTTAGAGCTTGACAACGTTTGTACCAGCAGCTCCCTATACAAACTCAATTAAATAATGAAGGCCCAAAAGTGTTTCCAGCGGCCCATGGGAAAAATAGCCTAGACGCAGCGGACACAGCGTTGGACAAATTTAGTACCACCTTGATTAAATATGGAGATGTGGGAGCGCGGAAGAAATAGACAAAGGAATCGAACGAAACTAAACACGGCCAAGCGACGTACGAAGGCGCCCAGGCGACGTACGAAAGCGTATAGCGACGGACGAAGAGAGAAGCGTTAGTGCCTTTATTATTAGGTATAGATTAGGTATAGATATAGATAGATATAGGCTAGTGTGACCAAAATATCTTTTTTTTTTGTTACAATTGTCGTGTACAGTGTGACCACAATATCACAATGGTGGCAAAAGATTTAACTGAAGGTGCCAAAATAAATAAGGTACTATAACGGCAATTTCTAGGGTCTTGGAAAGACCGTGCCAGCTAGACACTTTGAAAACTATCATGAAAATGACGATGTAACCATGGTAATTATTTTTTACGATGAAAAAAAAATCGTGCTGGGTTGCCTGATCTGTACTAGTTCCACTTTGGCCAGAAGTTAATTAATTTTTGCATGCATCTCAATTGCATTCGTTTATCTCTAGATACGTTAAAGTCAAGCAAAATACATGACGATTCCTAAGAAGTGCATATCTAGCATGCCAATTTATGTTCGGATACTACAAAACTATAAGAGGAACTGAATGGTACAACAAAAATTTGCATATTATAATCGGAAGAAAATTTCTTAGATGGGTAAAGGTAAAGACTAAATTTAAATAGGAAACTACAAAGATACCCCCGCACGTTGTTGCGGGAATCTTAAAATAAATTATAGGAGTACAAAGAAAGGATATATGATGTATGAAACTGAAAACAGTTCTCGGTAATATGGAGATTTGATTAGCCATAATAGTCAAAAACTCTAAATTTAATCAATATGAAATGTTGTATATTTAACCGCTAAAAATTGATGATGTGGAAACTATATGGATGGATGAAACCACATATCATGAAAAACAAGGAACAAAGATATTCCACATTACTATGTGCGAAAAGTACGGGAAAAAGGATTAGTTACAAACAGTCTGCACAAACACAATACAGTTACATTTCCCAAGCAATGTAATCCCAGATAAATAAGGTAGGCTCGGTTGTAAATTTCCAGTGTCAGTGCATCATGAATTAATTCCCTATATGATGTAGCCTTCATTTGATCCTCTTGAAAACATAAAGAAGCATTCTAATTTGGATATACCTCGCTTATCTCATGCAAGCAATCTAGATATTCAATACCACGAGCGCGGCGTGCCGTCACGCCAAGGCCTACTAGTGTGCTCTTAAGTAGACGTTTTCTCTGACATTCATAGGCGGTCTGGTCACCAACGCCTATAAACACTCAATGCCTTCTTGGTCTTGACGTATGCGAATGTTTGACAAATATTGCCTTTCATACCGGAAACTTCTAGCTTTTTGTAGCAAGTGTTATCATGGACAGCAGTGCACACGAGTTTCCGCCATAGTAATTGGTCGGCCGCCTCTGTTGGTACATGACCAGTTTGTTTTCCTTATCCATTAAAACATACTCGCCGTGAATGAAGTATGGCCGCGCCATCTGTTGCGCCGTCCCGGACAAACCTAGGCTGTATTGATGGATCCAGATCTGCTCCTTCCTCCTAATCTCTAGAATCCACACCTATAAGAACCACAGTTTTTAGATTGCTGGTCAAATTTTAATAAACTTAACTACTAGTACTACACGCATAATAGTATGTTGTGGACAGGGGAGATTTGCAGAGCAAACTACCTCGATGTACCCGCACCCATAGCGGTAGGTAGTCGTTGCAGTCACAACGCTGAGCCTCCGGTTCACCTGCGCCAGGTGATGGATGGGTCTAGCCGACATGGGCAACGGCTTGGTGCATGTCACCTGCTCACTCTCGAGGTTAAAAGACATGATCCTGTCCTCCGACCCCTCCGCGACCCAATACGTGGCGTCGTTGACGCTGACGACGCCGCCGGCGTCGAGCTTGCACCTGGCGTAGCTGGGGACCGAGACCTCCTTCCAGGACGCCTCGCCGAGGGTGAACACGTGGACCGTGTCCTTGGTCTTGAAGAAGCAAGGGACGTGCACTAACTTGTACTGCCCCCTCTCGTGGTTGTACCCGAAGCTGTAGGCCTGGTGCCAGCTCCTGCCGGAGCAACGGGTGTTTTGGCGCCTGAAGACGCCGGCCCGCGGAACCGGCGGGAGCTTGAGGACGTCGCCTGTGGCCGGGTTCACCAGGGTGATGGCGCCGCCGGGCTTGGTGTCGTCACACAGGCAGAGCACGCCGCCGCAGACGCCGACCACCTCCATGCGTTCATAGATTTCTTTGCCGCTGGGCCAGACCTTTCGAGGTATGCAGGTCCTGGACGACCGTAAGTCATCGAGGAGATACGCCGACTCCGTGGTGACGACGAGCGGCACGGCTTCCTGGCAGTACTGCTGCATCTGCGTGGTGCGCTGGTGGACAAGGTCGCGCCAGGAGCGGCAGACGAGGCGCAGCCGGCGGCGGGTGGCCCATGGGAGGCGCTGCAGGATGTCCACCAGGACATCCGTGCCGATGTACACCATCGCGCGCGACGTACTGCTGCGGCTCGATCTTTCTTAGGGTTTTCGCCGGAAGTGTTTCTTTGGATTTTCCGTCCGCAGGTTCGCTTCCGTAATTGTGGCGATCCGACCCTTTTTTTTTTCCAGGATTGCGAAGCAAAACGGCAACGGAAATAGTCCAAATCGAAACTTATCGGAATGGAAACGTAATCGGCAAGATTTCTGCCCAAACGGAAAGACTCAGACGTAAGGCGCACGGCCACAGAGAAATCGTAAGCAAGTAGATGACGAAGCAAAGTGCCGATCGACCTGAAGAACCTGAAGACTTAAACCCAGGGGCGGAGCTGGAGTAATAGTAACCCTGATGCCCTACACAGCAATGAACAAGTGTAGTGGCCTAATACTGCTTAAATGGCCTTGTGATTTGTGAAAAGGGCTTGCCTGATGCACACTTGGTGGCCTAACCTGATGCCAAAAGCCATTTTAGGGGGTAAGTAAGGCTAAAAAAAGCTTGGACCCTGATGCAGCAGGGCTAATTTTTCCAAAAGCCATTTAAGATCGATGAAGAATATAACGCCTAATTTTTCCAAAAGCCATTTTTTTTTCTTTTATTGTTTCTCCTGTATTTCTGAATGGCCTACTGGTTGATACTTTCAGTTGGGGAAAATTGATTTCAAAACTGAATAATGCAGTAGAAATTTCTGTATACTCCCTAACATCTCTTCAATATACTATGGGTCTATGGCTAGTAGAAACCAAGCCTCCTCAGATTGACACCAATCAAGGGCATCTGTTCTTTATGCCTAGAAAGATAACATGTATATATGAATAAAGTAGGTTATTATTATTATGATGATTTACACCCAGAATATAGTTCAGAGTATTTATCCTCTGTTTTAGCATGGTATCCAGTCTACCTAGATTGATCTCACGCATTACATTTGCAGGCTGTGCTTTATACAACCAGAAGAACAATTTTTTTAGACACGAGCATTCATGTATGACATTTGAAAATGGTTCATACTTCAGAGCATTAGACATGAGAAGATTGCTTCTCAGAACTAAATAATCCAATTGTAGTTCGAGACATGAGAAGATTGCATTCATCTAATAGGTGATTCATATAGGTACTACATCTAATAGGTGGTGCAGTGCAAAGCCACCTCATATGAAGGTATAAGCGGCATCATGATTTGGAACAGTACAAGGACTTCTGGAACTGTACAGGCGCTTTTGAGGTATTTACTTTGGAGGGGCTTGTGTAAAGGGATACTATCGATCTATTTTGTTGAAGAGCGTGGCTGTTACAATCCTAGGTCACTTTGTGTTTCCCCGCTGTTATTTTCTGGCGTGCTTAACATGTTGTACCGTGATTTTTTTGATATCTCCTCTTTGTGCTCTATTTATGTTTGAGTGGCATGATTTGCAATGATATGTTTATTAGTTGCTAGGGGATGTGTTATCAGGCTGTTGCTACTCACAGGAAGGTGTCTTGTTAGGGGAAATCCATTACGGGTAGTAGGTGCAGATGCACCCAGTACCCAAAAAACAATTTTCAAAATGTCAAAAAATTCAAAATAATTTTTTTGCATATAGTTCAAGACATTTAATGTTAGCACAAAAAGTTACGTGATGAAAAAATGTTTTTTGTGACCTGTGCAAAAAAGACAAATCTGGACGCACCAAAATGTCTTTATACGAGTCATTTTTTTGTCTTTTTTGCATAGGTCACAAAAAATGTTTTTTCACCACGCCATTTTTTGTGATAACACATAATGTTCTAATGTACATCCGAATTTTTTCTGTAATTTTTTGACATTTTGAGAAAAAACTAAAAAAAATTACATAATAGGTGTATCTACACCTATGAGCCAAATCGCCACCTCCTCTTGTTAGGTGCATCTACTCTACTGTACATGACATACGGTTTCTTCAAGTGGTAGCCATTATATCTTTTTTGTATGGATTTGGTAAACATGCCATTAGCGTTGCTTAATGTAAGGGGGAAAGAGGAGTATTAATGTTGTTTCATCATTTTTGTATTTTGTTGATTATAGCATCACTTATTTTGGGGTCTGATCTCGACTTCAAAATTGGTTTTAGCTCCTCATTTTTTACTACTGAGGCACCATGTGCTGGCGATGGTCATGACAGGCTGTTGGCTGCATGCTGGCGAGCTCCATGCTCCGCCACCAGCACAGCGTGCACCCGGTCTCGGTCCTCGCCTCCGGCCTCCACGGCATCTCCGACAGGCACGAGGTGTTCCTCAGCCTGCCCGCCCGTCTCAGCCGCGGAGGCGTCCTCGGCGTCGCCGAGATGGACCTGACCGAGGCCGAGGCCGCCCAGCTGCGGTGCTCCGGCAAGACGCTCTGGGAGAACTGCCAGCTCCTCGGCCTCTGACTCGCGAAATCCCGTTCAATCTACTTATTGTAATCTTAAGCATGTATGTACAAGAACTACTGCTATATGTTGCTCTATTGGTGCTGTTGCCACATGAATGCTTGTGTAATTTTGGACTACTTACTTTGTTAGAGCTGGAGTAGTAATGTAACTCCTCCTAATTTGGTATAAAATGTGATTTGTGCCACCATTGCTCAGTTTGTTTGGATATTTGATGGTGCAGAACATCCACGGTACTATAGAAGCCAATATACTCCCTCCGTTCCAAAATAGTCATCTATTTTAGAACGGAGGGAGTACCATGTAGCAGGTTCATTGCTAATATGTTTGGATATTTGCGCGTATGTTTTTTTTTAAGAAATTTTTGAGATTTCAAACATGGTATTCGAACTTTTAAAATAAAGTACAGCATAGCATTTTCCGTACATATTTCCCAAATAATTGGCTAGCCAAAATAGTGGTAGAGATTTCATGACCCCTGGTAATAATTTTCTCCGAAGTTTCAAAAGACAAGCATGAGACAACATATCATAAGCCGACGAAATTTTGACAGGAAGGTGTCCACCAAACGTACCCTTTTGGGAAATATAAATGATCAGATAAACCTAATGTATCACAACATCTATCCAGGGTTCGGGTTGCAGATATTTATATTTGAGTATGGGAAGCTGGCTATACAGCTTGCTGTTACTATTATTCAGTGTCAAACATAAATAGTGGTTACAACTTTGTATTGTACAGATGAACAAATACATCTTAAACAATCAAGAGTAAGCATTCAAAATCTTTTTCAGTCGAATCAGAGCTGAAAGTTAACAGGCAAAGGGTACAGAGTTCATGGGCTATTTTGAGCGATTCAAGGCCCAGACCGCTCCAGTCTTCTTCGCTAGCTTCGAACGAACAGCCGGCCGGCGGCGACCGTCCCCTCTTCCCATCGCCCCGGCGCCGCTACGCCGTCGCCGTCGCCGTCGCCTGCGCCATGCTCCGCCTCCGCCGCTGCATCCTCGCCCGTATCATCCCTTCCCCGTACGCCTCCCCCATCTCCCCTCTCCACCGCCTCCTCTCCGTCGCCGCGCCCGCCGTTTCCCCGAACCCTAGCTTCGCGGCGGAGGACTACCTCGTCGCCACCTGCGGCCTCACCCGAGCCCAGGCACTCAAGGCCTCCGCAAAGCTCTCCCACCTCAAATCCCCCAACAAGCCCGATGCCGTCCTCGCCTTCCTCGCCGGCCTCGGCCTCTCCACCGCCGATGTCGCTGCCGTCGTCGCCAAGGATCCGTCGTTCCTCTGCGCCAAAGTGGACAAAACCTTGGCCCCCAACGTCGCGGGGCTCACCGGCCTCGGTCTGTCAGTTCTGAGGTCGCCCGCCTCGTCTCGGCTGCCCCGCACCAATTCCGCGTTGCATCCATCGTCTCCAAGGTGCAATACTACATGCCTCTCTTTGGCTCCTCCGAGAACCTCCTCCGAGCGTTTAAGTGCAACACTTCTCTCCTCACAAGAAGCCTCGACAAGGTGGTCAAGCCCAACGTTACCATCCTGCAGGAGTGCGGGCTAGGTGTTTGCGATATTGCCAAGGTGGGCCTAGCTATGCCGATGATGCTCTCCAACAGCCCGATCATGTCTGGGCGATGGTGGCTCGCGCCGAAGGCTTAGGTGTGCCCCGTGGCTCTCCGATGTTCAGGTATGCGCTGCACGCTGTTGGGTTCCTCGACAAGGAGAAGGTCGCTGCCAGAGTGGAGTACTTGAAGAAGACGTTCAGGTGGTCGGATGCCGAGGTTAGCATTGCTCTTCCCAGCTCACCAGGGCTGCTGATCAAGTCAAAGGAATTGCTACAGCACAAGGCTGAGTTCTTCTTCTATGAGGTTGGGTTGGAACCGGCGTACATCGCTCGTCGTCCGGTGATGATCAATTACAGCCTAGAGGGCCGGCTCAGGCCGCGGTATCAAGTTTTAAAGCATCTTAAGAAAAATGGATTGATAAATTGCGACCGGGACTACTACAAGGCGGTCTCGTTGACCGAGAAGGTATTCATGGAGAAGTACATATGCCCTCACAAGGAAGCTGCACCACACCTTGCTGAAAACTATGCGACAGCTTGCAGCCAAGGACGGGCTATGTAAACTGTGTATGGCGCAACAAAGTGTTGACTGACTTTGTGTAGTAAGCTGGCAATTCATATTTTGGTGTTCCTTACCCAACTGGTTGTTTTTTGTCCACTCTATTAAACGTGCTATGGTCGTTACTAGATGAAACTGATAATTTGACTCCGGATTCTGATATGTAATGTTATCATTTAGTAGAGAAGAAACCATAGCTTGGTTATGCACTTGTTCATTCTTGTGGCCATGTTATTTAACACTTGGAACTAAGAATGTTTGAGAACAGTCCATTGTGCACAACACATTATTTTATTTTTTGAATTTTAAATGCATTCCTTCCAGACAATGTTGGCTTGTGCCTATGAGGTTGGTGTACCCTGTGACTGAAACATTTTGTTAGACAAGAACAATTTGAATCTAAGCTGGCTTCCACTAGATGGCATCAATTTTTCAGTGTTGTAAAAATATACCTTTACAACTATATAGAGCTTGTACTGCTGGCCTTCGTACTAAAAATTGGTTATGTCGGATCTGATAGTCGATGACATGATCTAGAATTTTATTGTACCGTGAGCAGATTGCAAAACCTGTCTGCATAGTTAACAATTTTTTGTGAACATTATGTTTTGCTTCCCTGGTTTGTAGGCTTCACAACTCCTTTTTCATCTAGGCATTAATATGCTTCACAGTTCAATATTTTCTTCAAAATTCAGTGCCTTCATATATGATAGTCCATTGATTCACTATAATGCCCAAGACCTTTAGGTCCACTGTCAATAGGTAATCCTGCAGTTTTGTTGTTGGGATTTCATTAAGAGTCTTACTTCAAGAGATATTTTGTGGGCATGTTGAATTATCATACATTTAATGTCACATGGCATGGTGGCTGTCTTGCAAGATCGTCCTCCTTGCTATATTACCATTCTCTTAAACGGCAGGATTTAGGAATCTGTATGCATGTACCTGCAATTCCTCATGGCAAGTAATCATCCCTTTGACTAGGAACTGGTTTTCTTACTTATGTATATTTCCAAGTGTGCATTGGGATTTATGCCCTTTTTGTGCGATTGTCAGGTTGTAGTTGTATACCTTTTGAAATCGTGAGCACTTGGTGCAGTACCAGATAACTCTAATAATCCATGCATGTTGTCGATTCTATCTCCTTGCTGTACCAGGTGCCTACCTGATCTTTTCCTTCAATCTTTGGAGTTGTACTACTAGAGAAAGATAACCTCCATTGGGTTTGAATGGGTTTCAAATAAGTTCTTAGGGCTACAGGAAGACACAGGTGAGGGAGGCAGGCATGCGAGAGGGCAGGGTGGAGAGTAGAGACATGCAACGGATATCAGAAACGTGGCTGCTGTGG
This sequence comes from Poa pratensis, assembly GCA_947311845.1. NCBI lineage: Eukaryota > Viridiplantae > Streptophyta > Magnoliopsida > Poales > Poaceae > Poa > Poa pratensis. The sequence goes on from CAMZMU010000034.1 coordinate 5,251,317, forward strand.
GCTGCCTATGTTGGCTGTGGCGATGAGTTGCGGTCGCTTGGCAGCTGGGGAGATTGATCAGAACATGAAAGCCAGGTAAGAGTTAAGACTAAGAGGTACTCTGCTCTATTCATGCCCTCTTTAGTTCACTATCAAAGCCAAATACTACTAAAATATGAAAACTTTCATTTGATCAGTTATTATGTATCATGTGTTATAAAGTGACAAAGTGCATCGTGTCATTTTATCCAAAACCTTTTTTTTTGTGGTGTTCTCTAAATTGTCTCTGTTTCCTGATGTTAACTCAGTGCTGTTATTTTAGCTACAAGGCTGGTGACCCTCACCATGGAGAAATAAGGAACCAGAGTCTGGCTGCAGGACTGAAGATTGTTTAATTTCGTCACTATGTAAAAATGGATCTTGGTAAGTAGTTTCCCTCATGTTTAAAAAGGTTTCATGTGGCTGCCTGGCTGGTGCCAGCAAACTGTTGTTACCTCAACCAAAATATTTTAGATAACCCATTCAGACTAAACTGATTTATCTTATAATTCTACTTGAAAAGATGAATAAGCTAAGCCATTCAAGGAGGTGCAAATCCAAACCATTATGTGAGTCGATATCACAATTCTGTAGCGAAATCAGGGGCATGCCCAGCAAGGCAGCAGATAGGGTTTAACATGCCACCACATCGAGTCAAGTACAGAACAGTGACCATTTGGAGATTTGCTAAAAAAAGGCTATAATTATCAACACTGACCCTGATACTTGCATGATAACTTGCTTTCACAATCAGCAGAGTTCTTTTAGCAACGACTTGGGGATAAAAACTCTTGCTCTGACATCTTTTTTTTTGCACTTTAATTGATTTTTCATGCAGTAGTAGCATCTATTGTGAGCGTCCTCAATTGCATTTATCCGTGAAAAAACATATATCTATGTGATACAACTATGTGTAGCAAATGGGGAACACTCTGACAAAAAACAAATCTTCGGATAAACCTTGTGCAACTTCTTGCAGGCATGTTGAGAAATCCAGACATGGGACTGAGGGCATTCTGCCTAACAGTAACAGATGGACTCAGCAATGGGCGTCCCGATTAACACAACGAAGAGACTACTCAAGAGTCGAGCTATATGACGCATGATCAGACATTCAGACGCACTTGACCTTGGTGAACCTGGCCACCGCGGTCGCAGAAGACAAAGGCAGCTCCAGCGGGCACGTGACCTCCAGCCTTTGCATGTCGCGGTGCGGCGGGTACCTGACATCACCAACAAGCTTCAGCTCCAGCCGGAACACGGCCCCCGCCGCGCTCTCCTTCACGAACTCCGTCAGCCCGGCGGTCCCCAGCTGCACGCTCTCACCCGAGATCGCGACGTGATACAACTCCGCCTTCCCTGGCCGAATGCCACGCGAGTTCCCCTGCAGCAGCCTGACGTGGGCGAAGGCCGTGCCGGCGAAGAGCAGGTCGGCGTCGAGCGGGGCACCAGCGCCTGGCTTGGCGCGCATGGCCCAGTTGCGGTTGCGCACGGCGATGGCGAGGGACACGTCGTAGGCGAGTTCCGTGCCATTGGAACCGGCGAGGGCAAAGCGGGCGAGGGAGGCGTCCTCGACAGCGACGTGGACGGGGCGGACGGACAAGGTAATAATGAACAAGACGGCGGCGAGGATGATCAGGAGAAAGCAGCACCAGCACCAGCACCGGTACGACGAGCAGTTCTTGCTGGAGGAATTGCTGCGGTGGCCGGATGACGATGAGTATCCTCCGTAGCAGCAGGCGTCGCCACCGCCATCGTCGCAGCAGCACAGCAGAGGCACTCTCCGCAGTCGATGTCGCCGCAGTCCAGGTCGCAGTCGCAGTCACTCATCGTTCCCAGCAGCAATGGATCCTTGGATCTGATCACGGCCGGGATTGCATGTAGATATAGATATGTAGGAGTTTCAGAGCATGGATCGGAGTCGGAGTCGGAGTCCAGTTCCATGTATCGTAAGTGTGGTGTGTGACTCAGCACCTTCCATCGCGGCTTGAGATCTGTATGCAGGTCGAACTCGGATTCCAGTGGCATTGTCGTGCAATTTGGGCGTGCTCGGACTGGAGACTTACCAAACTAGTACAACGCAAAATACCCAGGAAAGAAACGCAAGGGGAGGGTGAAGAAGCGCCGGCCGGGCACAAAATTATTAGGAAAATTAAAATAGAAAATAAATCTTCTACGATTTTCACAGATTTTTTTTTGTTGAGAAAATCAAACTAAATATCGATGTACAAAATCAGAAGTAATTAAAAAAGCATAAGAGAGACACAATATTATTACGGAAAAAATCAAACAAAGAAAAAATGGGACCTGCCGGAAGAGGAGATGTTCAGATATACAGGGCCAGATTGGTTAATTATCCTGCTGAATAACTTAAGCACAGAAAGAAGAGGACTCGTCTTGATGGTCCTATGGAGGTCTTGGCACCTGAGGAATGACGTTGTTCATGAGAATGGTAAATGCAGCATTGAAAATTCTGTAAATTTCCTTGACAGATACTCCAGGAACTGAATGTCAAATGCAGGTTAATCGGAGAATGACAAGGGAAAATTTCCAATCCTGAAAGCAGGGAACCCCAAGATCGATTGCCACTTGAATGGCAGCCTGCCCATTAAAAAGAGCACCAGGTCGGAGTGGAAGGTACCTTCTGATGGTTGGATCGAGTTAAATGTTGATGCGTCATTTATCCAGGAGCGGGAGGAATGCTTCGTTGGATGCCTGGCTAGAAACTCTGACGGCAAAGTTTTGTGGGCTAGCAACCACTCGAAAATTAAATGCAGAGATGTCTTTGAAGCTGAATCCATTGCTTGCCTCTTAGACCAGCCACTGCGTTGCGCCGATTCAACCAAAAAGTGTGTCAGATAAGAATCGCTACCTATTTTCCTACAACGTATGGAACCGGATCAATCTTTGCTGTAGGGCCCAGCTCAAGCTCAGCCATGCTAGATCGAACGGTGCATGCAGCTCCTTACCTAGAGCGCTCGGCCAAAGATTGATTTTCTATTGCTAGGAAGCGAACCATGTCAGGGAACCGCTTCTTTTCTCTGGCAGAAAGAAGCGATGCTGGAAAATGTGTTGAATCGATTCCTAGCATGCATGGAACCGCTTTTCGCATACGTTGTGGCTGGTCTTAGGCCTCAAAGGCATGCATAATTTAAATGTCAGTTCTGTTATCTTGGAATCGGACAATGCTGGAGTGGTTGAAGCCATCACTAGACAAAACCATAGTTTGTCTAGGTTATGGAAGGTTTTCGCAGAGATCAAGGACCTGAGCTTGAGTTGTGAGAAATTCGTGATTCAGAAAATTGGGAGAGAGAGCAATATGGCCGCTCATTTACTTGCGTCTGTGGCTAGAAAGTTAGATAAAAATCAATTCTAGTTGAGGTCTGTCCCGCCAGCAATTGCTGATGTCGTTGCCATGGAGTCTGTAATAGCTGCCCCTGATGTCTAATGGATACTCTCTCTTCCTCACAAAAAAAGATTATGGCTGAAGGCACACATAAACACCCTTGTAGCATATACATGTCAATTATCGAAATTCCACCCATCGAAATAGCATCAGTTAAACTCTTCCCGGTAGCATTGAAGTCTCACGAGCTTAAGCATAAGAGAGATACGAAGTATTAGCATTCATGACTTCATTTATTACTCCTGTTTAAAATATGAAATCTAAGGAAATCTTGTGTTGGCTTGATGATCCGTGCTCGTTCACCCTTGCCGCCCGTCTTCTTCTACTCCTCTCATCATGGAACACCCCTATTTTCAGAATATTTTGACAACAAATATTCAAACCTGATCATGGAAAGTCCAAATGAACATTGGCACATGATAATTTCAGACCTGAATCTAATCAGTGGGATACAGAAAAATACATTGCACACTCGCCGGAGGGGACGTTCGCCAGAGGAGAGAGGGTGTACGGGTTTCTTCCCCGGCCTAGCGACTTGCGGAATTATCTCCCAGGGAAAGGACGAGGAAGCGTCGGTATCCCTCTCCCACGTGGGCCACCAAATTAATGCGCAGATATATGGGTTTCCCTGGGCTCGATTGGTCCATGGAATGTCAAGCCAGGGAAAGTGTTGGGATCCCCTCATTTTCCGTATGCACCAAATGAGCCATAAACAAGGTCACCCCCCCCCCCCCCCCCCCCCCCCCCCACACACACACACACACACACCCCGCAGATAGTCCCAATCGTTGGACGGAACAGATTTACCAATGCGGGATGCTATGCATCCGGGTTCACCCTCCAGCTCTCCCACCTGCATTGCATTTTTTAATTATTATTTTTTTGGCCCATGCGACATACCCATCACCTGCATAGCATTGTTTTTACTATTGTAGCAATGTTGCATCATTTTTTCTACAGTAGGCCAAAACAGTATAGAAAATGACGCGGCATTTAGAAAACACCAATGCAAAAAAAAAAAATCGCAACAGGTTCCCATCGTTACAACACAATCCCCAAGAAAAGTCAAAAGGTATGCATCACGAGAGAGAAGAAATTTTGGAGAACATCACGAAAACGTGTGCAACTTTGAAGCAAACGCCTAGATTCGTCGCATCATCTCGCTCGTAGAAGTGAGTAACACCTAGGATATAAATTCTTGGATGTAGAAGCGAGGAACACCTAGAAATTTCAAAAGAAACTGGAAGGCTGATTACTAATTAAGAAAAGGTTGTGGGTTTTCCTACATAAGTTGTCTGCCGTGCAAGTAGGCAACAAGCTCCTTTTCCCTTGACTAAAAGTTTGATTTCTTAGCATGGTGACGTACTGTTAGAATATTCATGAGCCAAAGGATGTTGATCTCCTGAACCTATTACTTCTATAGATTGTCCTGCCCTGCCTCTCGTCCTACTTGGATAGTATGTATTTTGAATATACAGTTTGTCCCGAGTTATGATCACAGAAAGGCAGGAACTTGATCTTATTATATCAAATTTGACTGAACATGCACTGAATAAATCATTTGACATTCTTCTGTTCAAATAAGCTATGATTCTATAGAATTACACCAAAAAGATTGCTGAGAGTTATCAAATTTGACACACTAGAAGCAGCATGTTTTCTCCATGTATCCGAGTATCTTCTCTGAGCAGATCTTCATCTATATGTGATTCATAAAAATACTAGATTGTTCGTCTGTCTCTGTGGCTTCCTGATAGATTTTACAATCCTATGCCAGTTTGTGTTTTTCCATTGTTGCTGTACAGTTTGCTAGTCGAGGTTATGATGCCCTGGCCTGAAAAAGCTTCCTTGGGTAACAAGCTTATGCAGTCCGAACAAATAACAGGTTAAATAAACTAGCAGCAGCATCAGCTTCTTCTAATTAATCCTACATTCAGATCCATATTTGCTTCCTCTTTCTAAAGACATCTTGGATCTTCACTTGGATGTAAAGAAGCAACTAAATGATTCATGCATGCACGTTTGTACGGAAACAAACAGTCAGTCAGTTGGACTGCTCTCCAACATATCTCTACTGGACTACTTTCCTATCGTCGTAACAAATTAGTGCTTCGTCTAGTCTATTTGAAGCTTCTGGAATGGTAATTTACTTAATATTGGGTAATAAGAATTATTTTTGCTAGTCTTCTACTGTACTAAATTGTGCATTGAGCCACATCTTGAATCTTCACTCACTCTTTTTTTGGAAGAGTAGCATACTTTTGAACAAGTCATTCATGTACTTTGAAACTCTGAAAGTTAATTCTGATACTCTACAAGTTAACTCTGGATCGCTTAAAAATCATGCAGCAAAAGCTAGTCGCTAATTAATGATTTGTATTTGGCGCCAAAGGTTTCGATTTTGAAGCAATCTGGTACGGGCCTTTAGTTGGGCTTTGTAGCACTTTCAGGCCCACAGCTCTCACGACTTGGGCTTTTGAATAATGGTGTGCTGTTCGGCCAGACAGACCATCAGTCCTCACAACCTTCGCACCAACAGCCGGCGGCGACCGCCGCCTCTCCCCACTCGCCGCCACGCCGCCGCCGCCGCCATGCTCCGCCTCCAAAGCTCTATCCTCGCCCGTATCCTCTCGTCTTCCGCTTCCACTCCCATCCCATTCCCTCTCCACCGCCTCCTCTCCGCGGCCGCTGTTTCCCCCAACCCTAGCTTCGCCGTGGAGGACTATCTCGTCGTCACCTGCGGCCTGACGCCAGCCCAGGCCCTCAAGGCCTCCGCGAAGCTCTCCCACCTCAAATCCCCCACCAAGCCCGACGCCGTCATCGCCTTCCTCGCCGGCCTCGGCCTCTCCACCGCCGAGGTCGCCGCTGCCGTCGCCAACGACCCGCAGTTACTCTGTGCCAGCGTTGAGAGAACTCTGGGACCTAATGTCGTCGGGCTCACCGGCCTCGGTCTCTCGCACACTGACATCGGGAGCCTCGTCTCGCTCGTCCCCGTCAGCTTCCGAACTAGATGCATCGTCTCCAACCTACCGTACTACATGTCCATCTTCGGCTGCTACGAGAACCTCCTCCAGGTACTCAAGAAAAGCTCCTACCTTCTCGGATGCAGCCCGGAGAAGGTGGCCAAGCCCAATGTTGCGTTCTTACGTGAGTGCGGGCTAGATGCTTGTGATATTACCAAGCTGTGCATCCGTCGGCCATGGCTGCTCACCACCAACCTGGAGCGCGTCCAAACAATGGTGGCTTGTGCAGAAGGTCTCGGTGTGCGACGTGACTCTGGGATGTTCAGGCAAGCACTGCAGGCTGTCGCATTCCTCAGCGAGGAGAAGATTGCCGCCAAAGTGGAGTACTTGAAGAAGACGTTCAGGTGGTCAGATGCTGAGGTGGGCATTGCTGTGTGTAAGTTTCCAACGTTGCTGGGGAGGTCTAACGAAATGCTGCAGAGAAAATCGGAATTCCTTATCTCTGAGATGGAGTTGGAATCATCCTACATTGCTCATTGTCCGCAATTGATCTCTTATAGCTTGGAGGGCCGTCTCAAACCCCGCTACTATGTTCTAAAGTTTCTCAAGGAAATTGGATTGCTAGATCGTGACAGGACCTACTATCCTGCAGTCACGTTGACTGACAAGGTATTCATGGAGAAATACATATCCCCCCACAATGAAGCTGCACCACACCTGGCTGAAGACTATGCAGCAGCCTGCAAAGGGGAAGTGCCTCCTAGATTCATATTTGCTTGAACAATGGTGGGCTATGAAAATGGCAACTATGTGTTGGTTGTTTGCTGTTGTATATCTGCTAGATGCTGGTTTGGTCGCTCCTAGCGAGTGATTAAACTGATAATTTTATTCCTGAATCCTGATATGTTAATGCCATGCCATCATTCAGTAGATAAGAAACCATTTCTTGGTTATGAATTTGTTTATCCTCTCGCCATGTTATTCACACACATATTGGAACCAAGAAAGTTTGAGATCAGGCCATTCTACAATGTGCATTGCAGTAAAATTTATATTTCCAAGTTAGTTGCTGGCACATTAAACAGTCCGTGACTTTCACTAGCACATCATAAAGTTATTATTTTCAAGTTGTCCCTGCAATTGATAAAAGTGGTATAGTGTTCCTCATTGAGATTAAGAAATGTGTAGAGGAATGCAGTTTAGAGTACAGAGTTATACTGATCATAGATAAAAAGGTTCATATTTCTAGTGCAGAATTTATTAACTTGCAATCGCTTCAGATTAGATTTCTGTGTATGACTGCTACGAAAGCTAGCACATCATTTATTCTTCTATACTTGCAATCATATTTTGCAGTTAAAATTTCTACCAGTTAGTTAAAGTATCTCCCACATGTTTAGCAAATCTTCGAGTCTGTCTAGTACAAATTCAGCATATATAATGGGAACTATTGAGAGTATGTACATTCTTGGATCCCATCAATATTATTTTCCACGGACTTCTGAACCTCTGTGGCAAGAACTAAATGTTTTAATTGAATGTACTGTAGCTGAATCTGTTTATTGACTCTTGCACACTTGTCTTTTTAGAATATCAGGTATCGCAACAAATAAGTGCCTGTAGGTAAGAATACTTCCGCGATTTTGTTTTGTTTCTACTGAACTTAATTTAAGCTTTTGGGGTGATACAGCGAGCTTGGTTTAATTGTCAACACATTCTTTTTTGTTCCGATGGGTAGAATTAGCTGTTTCTACATGTATTTTTACTTAGGAAGATATATAGTACTAGCATGGCAATAGTAGCTCACCAAACTGATCTGTACACGCCTTAGGTCCATTTCATTGTTTGTGCTACTGCATCCTTTTGTATCACAGATTATCTGGCATAGAAGATTGGTATTTAAGTGAAACCGAATCCCATAGCTGCATGTACTTCCATATGTTTCTAACCCTGAAAACTAGAACTCTGAACCCATTTAAGATAATGCAAATTGGACGTGTGGGTAGACCAATTTGTTTCTAACCCTGAAAACCAGAACCCTGAACCCATTTAGGATAATGCAAATTGGATGTGTGGGTAGACCAATTTTCTTTTGAAACCAGAACCCTGAAAACAAGAAAGCAAAAAAACTACCTTCATTTCCCGTTGAATATATCTGTATTGTTTGCTTTCGTTCCAAATATATGTTGCATTTTCCATTCATTTCATTATCCTTTTTGCTCCGACATATCCCAGTTAGTACTAAGTCTGCAGTTCAGTTCTTATGTCTAGATTATGTTTTAGAAAATAAGTTTCTACTGGGTGTCTTTTCTGCCTTTTCCCTTATCCTTCTAAGATTGACTATCTTTGCTCCTCAATCGTGGAGCCAATTTTACTTTTTCTGATAAAAAAATTTAATCTTCAAAAGGTAAGTTATTTGGGACTAAAGCATGATCAACAATGAACAATTCCTCATCGTTTACATCTGTCATTGATTGTCGGAACTAAACCAAAGGAGATGGCATGAATTAGTGTTGTGATATCTGTACTAAGTGCTGTCTTACTGTGCTATTGTATCTCATAGCAAATCGACATGTATATCGATTTGGCTCATTCTCCATCCTAACATAAGTAGCAAGTTTTGCTTGTGTTCAATGATGGAAGATGGTTTAACTATCCACTCTACTGTTACATACCATGGTACATATCATTCTCTTGAGATCAATGAGTTAAAATATTTCCCTGCTAAAAGTCACTAAACTTCAAAAGGTAACTTATTTGGGACTCAAATATTTGTGATTCACATTTGAATCCACAGGACAAGAACTGCTCTTTACCTCACTTGCCAAAGCCGATGGTTTTCCTGTGACGCAAGATCTGGCAGATGAAGGTCCCCGCCAAGGTGGAACTTGTTCTATCTATCAGTGCTTAGCAAGTGGTGGCGGTCTTACCAACTTGCTTGCACTATGCTTTGGCGATGATATCTCTGCCATTTCTTCCTCGGAATGTAGGATGGTTCGTCAATGTTGGAGGTACCTCGGCCTGAAGTATCTCCTTTTGAAGTGCGGATCTGGGAAGGGATTAGTTGAAGAGGCTGTGGAAGCTTTGGTCATGAGCTGCAGGCGAAGATCTTGGTCCTGCTCCCGTCTGGTGGAGCACGAGTAACAGGTTTAATGCGCACAAGGAAATTGGAGAGAGGTCACACCCGAATGATGTTGGACTGCTAGCGGGTATCACCGTGTTCAGAAATCTGGAGCCAGATCACAGGGTAAACAAAATATAGGCGCTAAAAAAAGCACAGATAGTTCATACGCGCCATTCTGTATGCCGAGATAAATGGAAATATAGTACTCCTACTGTATTTTATTTCTCTTGTAAATAGAGACATGGATAAAAAATGTGTTATAGTTCAAAGTGCATTGCAATATATACCTAGCCCTTTTCTTTTCTGAAAAAAAGGCACAGAAAAGTAAGCATTGCTGTAAATAACTTGAGGCTGCTTTACAGATAGCATATCTAGGTTCAAAGATGACCATATCTTGCACAGTTGCTTAAGCAACTGGCATTTACCTTTCGGAAATGAACCAGGAGTAGAGCGTGCAGATGGTTTTAATCAATAGAAGAACAGCAACGTCAAATATGGTACGCTACGTGCATCAGGCAACAACCTGTGGAGGTACTTCTTTACTAATTTCTTTTTTGACAACCAGGAGAGTGCATTTTTTATATCTGACATATATCACATCACAGTATGTGAGTAGTCACATTTATTTTTTGTGTGCATTTTATGGACTTAGATTCAGTGTTCTTATGCATTTGTAGATGGACCAAACGCAATATAAACCAACTTAAACTTTTGAAAGACAAAAATTCTCTGTAGAAATTGATTGTACTGATATGCTCATATGATACATGTTCTGCTCTAGCTTTGCATCATGGCATCTTCCACTAGCAATTACAACTAACTGGGAGACCTCGATGATTATTATTACATAATAAAGAGGAAAAATGGAAGGAATGAAGCAAAATTCAGAAGGGAAATTACACATATGGTTTAAGGTTGAAGAAGGCCTTGATGTTGATCTGGGTTGAGTGGAAAGACGGAGCCGTGGTCGACGCTGATGCTTCTGATGTCGGTGGAGTTGGTCCGGAGCGTTTCCACCTCCTCCAGCCACCAGTGGAGGCTGTTGGTGCCGGTCATGGTGTCCAGCACCACCATGCGAGGGATCGACTGCAGCAACAAAAAACATCAGGCAGGCATTAGTCAGCTGGCACTAGTTAATTAACCAATCAGTTCCTCTGTTTATATACTTTGTTTACACAAGTTTCTGTATACTTTGTGTTCCATCATCATTTCATCAATGTCGGCTTTTGGAATAATTGTTTCTTCCTTGAAGAATCCTCCTGGTACCGTTTGTCAGCAACTAATTGAATCGAGCTAAGCAGACAAGAATCCCAGTTTGGTTTTACTAACAGAATTTGTTAAAGTATTTCGTTTCGCGACAGCACCTGATTTCCAATCTTGCATGCCACTAGACCACATTGGGCAGCTGGAATAGTAGACTGAATGAAGATAAGGACACTTGACAACGAGATGACAGCAACATTGATTTAGCTGGTACGGAGTCTCTATCTATGAGTCATCACTAAGTGACTGCTATTATTTGCCATACCAGTGTATCTGTGTAGCAGAGGCGCACAGAAAGGTTAGTTCGATATATATACCCTTTCAGATTGAGATTCTTCTATTGATTGTGTACCTATCTGGCTATAAATAATTTCTTTATGTAAAAAAACTGATTACAATGCTACTGCACAGTATACTGTTGCCCTCGCAAGCTACACCTACACTTGATTAACAGAATGCTCTGTTCCAGAAAATTAACCAGCATTAACAAAGAAAATGGGTCCTTGTTGTGCAGGCATACATGGTGAGGGAGCATGGCGACAGCTCGGTGGCGATCTGGTCGAGCAACGGCTACTCCGCCGCCAGCCTCGCCGCCTCCCTCCTCTGCGACCAGCGCCGCGTGCACCCGGTCTCGGTCCTCGCCTCCGGCTTCCATGACATCTCTGACGGCCACGAGGTGTTCCTCAGCCTGCTCACCAATCTAGGCCGTGGCGGCGTCCTCGGCGTCGCTGAGATGGACCTGACCGAGGTCGAGGCTGCACACCTCCGGCGCTCCGCCAAGACGCTCTGGGAGAACTGTCAGCTCCTAGGCCTCTGAGCAAACAAATTAATCTGCTGGTGTGATCTTAAAGGCATTTCCATGAACCATACTGCTATATGTTGCTCTATAGCTTCTGCCACAAGCATGCTTTGTGTAACTTTGGACTGCTTTACTAAAGCTGTAGTAGTGATGTAACGCCTCTTAATTTGCTGGAATAAAATGTGTTTTGTGCCAGCGTTCCTAAATCTGGTTGTATATCGGTGTAGGATCTACAATGTTTTGGCTTCTACAACCGTCAATATTTTCCTGTGTGAATTTTTTAATTTCTGCGGTAGGAGGTAGATGTTTTGACTGCGAAATTTGTAGCTGAATTTTACATTTTGTTGTTGCACACTGGGGTCCTCTGGGGCTCACACTTGAATTGAGATAAACTTTGGAGAGCTTTCTGTACATCAACTCCGGGCAGAAGATTGAATAAACCTTGGAGAGCTCTCTTCACACTACTGACTCTGCAAGTTACATAAAGAACGCAAACAGACATTGAAAGGCCAAGTTGCATAAATCGGATAAAAAACCCGGCACTACTCATCAGCCATCACTCATCAGGCTACTTCATCAGTTTCTGGATTATCTCACATGTCTTGGACCAGAATTTTGCATTTAAAGCTAGTTCAGAAAACCTAGTGCTTTAATCAATTTACTGATGAAGTTTAAAGCTGAAACTCTGAAGCTTTATTTACTGATGAAGTTTAACGCAAGTTCTTTTTTGTCGAGGAAATCTAATACGGGCTTTTTTGTAGTGACAAGGCCCACTGCGCTCAAGAGTTGGGCCAGTCTTCTTCATCCCCTAACGAGAAACACCAGTCTTCACTTCACGAGTCTCTCTGCCACCACCGGCGGCGCTCGTTCCCGCGATTTCCTCGCCGCCGGCGCCATGCTCCGCTTCCGAAGCTCCATCGCTGCCCGTCTCCTCTCGTCTTCCGCTGCCACTCCCATCCCATTCCCTCTCCACCGCCTCCTCTCCGCGGCCGCCGTTTCCCCCAACCCTAGCTTCGCCGTGGAGGACTACCTCGTCGGCACCTGCGGCCTGACGCCAGCCCAAGCCCTCAAGGCCTCCACCAAGCTCTCCCACCTCAAGTCCCCCACCAATCCCGACGCCGTCCTCGCCTTTCTCGCCGGCCTCGGCCTCTCCAGGACCGATGTCGCTGCCGTCGTCGCCAAGGACCCGCAGCTCCTCTGCTCCGATGTGGAGAAAACCCTGGATCCCATCATCACCGGGATCGCCCGCCTCGGCCTCTCACATGCTGAGATCGCGCGCCTCGTCTCACTTGCTCCCCTCAACTTCCGTTGTAAATCCATCGTCTCCAACCTACCCTACTTCCTGTCCATCTTCGGCTGCTACGAGAACCTCCTCCGGGCACTCAAGAGAAACTCCTACCTTCTCGGATGCATCCCGGAGAAGGTGGTCAAGCCCAATGTTGCGTTCCTACGCGAGTGCGGGCTAGATGCTTGTGATATTGCCAAGTTGTGCATCCGGCAGTCATGGCTGCTCACCGCCAAACTGGAACGTGTCCAGGCGACGGTGGCTTGCGCCGAAGCCATAGGTGTGCCCCGTGGCTCCGGGATGTTCAAGCACGCGCTGCACGCTGTTGCGTTCCAAAGCGAAGAGAAGATCGCCGCCAAAGTGGAGTACTTGAAGAAGACGTTCAGATGGTCGGATGCTGAGGTGGGCATTGTTGTTTGTAAGATTCCAACATTGTTGGTGAGGTCTGAGAAAACGCTGGAGCAGAGGTCCGAGTTCCTCATCAACAAGCTGGGGTTGGAACCGGCGTACATTGCTCGTCGGCCGACAATGCTCTCTCTTAGCCTGGAGGGTCGGCTCAGACCCCGTTTCTACGCTGTAAAATTCCTCAAGGAAAATAGGTTGCTAGATCGGGATTGGAGCTACCCTTCTATTTTTACGGCGACCGAGAAGGTTTTCCTGGAGATGTTCATCTGCCCTCACAAGGAATCTGCACCGCACCTTGCTGAAGACTATGTCGCCGCTTGCAGAGGGGATGTGCCGATTAGTTTCAGATCTACATGAACCAAGAACAAACTATGAAAATTGTAACAGCGTGTGGGATGACAGAGTATTCATGTAAGCTGGTAATTCCCATTAGGTTTCTTTTTACCTAACTAGATGCTAGTTTTCTGCTTTAGTATGTGTGCCAGGTTTGGTCGTTGCTAATACCTGATGGAACTGATGATTTGCTTACTGAACTCTAGGTGTTGTTGTCCTTCAGTAATCAAGAAAGCATCGCCTAGAGTCTCTGAAAATGACAGTCCATGAATATATTTGTGCTTTCAGTTTCTATTTAGGATAATGCAATTTGAATGTGTGTGTGCATGTGGACTAATTTTCTTTTGAAACCAGAACGCAGAAAACCAGAAAGCGAAAGAAGTGCCCTTCATTTCCCATTAAATACATCCTTATTGTTTGCTCTCATCCAAATCTTATGTACTTATTATTGTTCCATTCGTTTTGTTGTTCTTATTGATCCGCCATATGTCAGTTAGCACCAAATTTGCAGTCTGTTTTTATGTCTAGATTATGCTTTATAAAATAAGTTTCTGCTGGGTGTCTTTTCTGGCTTTTGAGTTCTTTCCCCTTATCCTTGTAAGATTGACTATCCTAAATCCTTTAGCTGATTTTACTTTTGCTGGGGAAAATTTCCAAACTTCAAAAGGTAACGTATTTGCGACTAAAGCATGATCAACAATGAACAACTCTGTTTGTTTACATCTGTCATTGATTGTCGGAACTAAATCAAAGGATATATAGCATGTATCAGTCTTGTGCTATCTCTACTATTCAGTTCTTTCTTATGTGCTATTGTGCAGATAGATCTGGTTTGAAGTTATACACGAGGAGCAAACCTGCTTACGCTTCCGATGCAAGCTTTATTTTGTATGGACACATGTCTCTGGCTGGGAATATCTCTTTATTTGTCAATGAGGCGGCAACATTGCTAAATTTCCAGTGTCCTGGACTTCTGGCCCTGTTCGCTAGTTGAACTGTCTTTATTAATGAAAATTCCTGTGTTTTGATGGGTATTTTCCTGTGTGAACTTTTTAATTTGTAGATGAATTTTACATTTTGTTGTTGCACACTCGGCCACACTTGAATTGAGATAAACCTTGGAGAGCTTTCTGCAAATCAACTCCGGGCAGAAGATGGTTTCAAAACAAAAAAAACTCCGGGAACAAGATGAATAAACCTTGGAGAGCTCTCTTCACATCAAGTACACGGGCAGCAGATGAATTCGGATTCCTCTCTACATCCCTTGCCAAGGCCGGTGGTTTTTCGAGATCTGGCAGATGAAGGTCCCCATCACGGTGGAATGTGTTCTACTTATCGGTGCTTAGCAAGTGGTGGCGGTGTTACCGGTGCCCAGCTTGCTTGCGCTTTGCTTTGGCGAGGATGGCTCTGTCGTGTCTCCTCGGGTTGTAAGATTGTTTGTAGATGTTGGAGCTACCTCTGACCTGGATGATTATCTTTTTTATCTTTTGTAGCGCAGACCAGGCGAACTAATTAATTGAAGAGATGGTGGAAGCTTTGGTCATGAGCTGCAGCTGAAGATCTGGGTCCTGCTTTGGGTTTGATGGAGCACAAGGAACAAGTTCAATGGGAGAAGCCACAGGATGTTCCCCAGCCATCCATGGGGTATCAGTGCATTCAGGAATTTGGAGCCAATAGAAGCTACAGTAATTTAGTGTCTGCCTGAAATCCCATGGTCGAGGCCATGTCATCTCAGCGGCAGCCGGGCGATAAGAGTCGTATTTGAGACGGACACACAGCTGGTTATGAATGCAATCAATAAACCGGGCGCAGATCTCTCCACTGCTGCAGCGATCATTGAAGACCTCAAGATCCAGTGTGGTAACTGGTTTTCTGACTGTCAATCATCTCTTGTAAGAGGTGTAGCCCATAAGCTAGCTAAAATAGGTGCAAGATGCAATTCTGGGATTCAGATATCCCAGCGGATGTCGATGTGCTTGTTATGGGCGATTTGCCCAACAGGTTATTCGTAATAAAGCTGCAGCTTTACATGTAAAAACGGCCTGCAAAAGGAAGCCTGAGGTACCTGGGCTACTCCAGTTCTCATACAAGTCTTAAATCAGAAAGATGTAGACAACACGAGTATACTATTACAAAAGGAACAGTCCGCACACACTTGCGAATAGAATCGATCCCAGAAGCAGACAGATAGATTACCTGGCATTTCAATTTCCAACGTTATAAATTATAACAATAATAAATCCAAGTTAGCCCGCTCTGGAGCTTTAACACCGGCCTCTATTTGTTTAGTCGCGCTGGCCTCGAGAAAAAGGTCTCCATATGACAAAAAAGAAGATTAAGAGAGATGTGAGACTCTTTCGGTACTCCTTCCATGCCCCAACTCGATGTTGATTGGATTTTGTAGTACTGGCCAATCCAAGGACTGGTCTTAGTGTGGACACAAATAATTCTCACCATGTTACCGAAAATATATAAACACTAGCAAAAAATGCCCGTGCGTTGCTACGGGTGAACCCCATGTGTTTCAAATCGTAAGAATTTAAAATTTTGGTCAGGTGATGGTAGCATACCGCTTGTGTCGCCGTCGTTGAGACTCTTTCGGTACTCCTTCCATGCCCCATTTGCATGTCTCGTCTTATTCCCATGCACACACACTGCTCCTGCCGGTTCAGTGCATTACTGCGTGAACGTCAATTGTTATCGGTGCACGAGTGCCCGTTCTCCCCCTCCTCTTGGATATTTAGAGCAAGTCCAGCGGGCTATGCAAATTGAACTCACCAAAATTTCTTTTGGTTTCCAAAAACTTCACTCTCTTTTTCTCTTTGCATTCCAATGCACTCTTCAAATATCACTCTGTATATCTGATTTACACATATATGTATTGATGTCTTCTAACTACCAATCCTCTCTCTCAAACAATACAACAAAGTATCGATAAAACACAATAATCCACATAAATAAAGTAGTATTAATTCATAGACTTGAACTTTATGATACTGAGCTTGTCAATTCTGTAAGATCATAAAAACTCCATTAGTATAGTAGTACAGTCGTTGATGTGTCTCCACTCTCAAATCTATCAGTATAGTAGTACAGTCGTTGATGTGTCTCCACTCTCAAATCTATCATTTTCTCTCTGCTCCGTGTGTCTCACAGACGAGCTGGTAGCAATCCTCAATGTATCAATCTCTCAAACTCTCTTAATCTCTCTCAATCCACCGCTGAGTAGGAACCTGATCTCCCTTTCTCCTCTCAATCTCTCTCATCCTATCGCATACCAAAACGACAAATCAACCATCCCAACTACGCATCCAGTAATTACAGGCCTTGATTAGCAAGTAGTAGTATCATCCAAGTATATACGTGCGAGCAGACACCGATCTGTTGCTGCTCTTTGCACGCGGGTGCAGGGGACGAAGGTGGCAGGTGGAGCTGTTTTTGCGAGCATGGCGAGCTGAGTGGCGCGCGGCTCTACCGGCAAGCAGGTCCAGTCAGAGCGGGATGAAGGACTATTTGGGCGGCGGAGGCAAACTGAGGCCTTGCCGTTTGTCGCTCCTCAGTCCTCCCCGTCGACGCCTTCAGCGACGTCGCTTGGAGCTGGTCGACGACGTTTTTTGTTCGAATTGATCCGGGGCTGCTTAAGGGATGAACTTGCGAGATTGGATTGGAACGGGGAGATGAGAAACGGTTTGTATGCGGTGGATGAGGAGGACGAAACGGAAACGAACACACGTCTGTCTGTCAGTACGACGTATGAAACCACCCATCGGGAACAAGCACGCGACGTACAAAACCAGGACGACGTACCAAAAAAAGGACGAAAATTGGGAGGAAGAAACCTTAGTGGTTTTATTATTAGGTATAGCACATATGCCCGTGCGTTGCTACGGGTTCCAAAAAAATAGTCTGACACCGTCAAATTCATGCCATCGCTGACGGATTCATGTCGTCTGTCATTCTCCTTATTCCACTCTGATGGCCACCTCCTCCCCTACTATGACGCTCCTCCCCTGATCGCTCCGGAGTCAAAGGTCAACCGAGTAAGCCCCTCGCTTCTGTCCTCGTTCCCTGGTCGTCGTAGTATGCTATATCTTTTATGCTCATCCATGCGGTATTTTCACTTGGACAAAGAAGATTGAAATCTCAACGCTACATGTGTAACTTCCACAGTTTTTTCAACAATAGTTAGATGTTTGTAAAACTAGAAAGACAAGATGCAATAATTAAAAATATATGAAAGACTTACGAGGCAGATAATAAAAGTAATGATTTCGTAAGAGCAAATATATTTTTGGCATCGAGATGTAGAGATAATCATTTGTATAATTTAATGGTTTAAGTATGAATATTGTTTTTTGAACTAAAGCTACATGTTCCTTTGCCCTTGGCAGTATTTCTTGAAGTGCATCCAAGATGCAAAAATAATTACCGTATTCTATTTCTCCTCACACCAGCAACTGGCCTCATCCGCCAGTTGATAATAACCAATCCAAAATAGCCATGAAACTCGTTACTGAATGGCATCTTGCAAAGCACGTAGCTTGTTATACTCTCAGGACTGATATACTTCAATTGTTCCAAAACTACCTGGTCTCGAGTTAATCTTCGATGTATTATATGTCACACGACTCACACCGTGCATGATGACTATTCAAAGCCAGACAGGGGCAAATCAGATCAGAAAAAATTAACTGAAGAATATCGGCTCCTCCTCGAGCTTCACCTAGAGCAGCCTCCATCTCAATTATCACTGGAATCAGAGGAAGAGACCGTGCACCAGTCGTCCGAATTACGTGAAGGAACCACTCGCCGGCAAGGGGAGGCATCGAGGCGATAGGCAGGGGAGGTCACATTGGTGTGATACCAATGTGGTTTGTTGGGCGTCCGGGCCCGGAGGAGCTGGGATAGAGGCCAGTCACGCCGGCGGCGGGAGCAGGTGTCGGTGTGCATGGCGTCGGCGGGGTGACTGGGAAGCGGGCTGCAGTTAGGGCCAGGAGATTCGGTGGTCTCAACTCTGTTTAGGCTGCCATTGGCGGCAACGAACTGTGGTGCTCCCCGCGCATCGGAGGATAGAGAAGGTCGCCGGTCATGTGGGAGTCGGATCAAGACTGTAATTGGAAGACCATCTGAACCAGTCCGGCGCCGGCAGCTTCGACGAAAACGGCGACTTGGGTGTCGACGGTAGGAGGTAGGCCTGCGACGATGGTGTCAATCGTGGACGGGGATTTAGAGGCAGGCCGGGCGTACGAGATATATGAACAAAAACGTGTACGTGTATGAACAGAAAAGGAACCAAACGTGTACGAATTGGATAAGAAACCCAGAGGAAAACGTCTACTAACAGGAAAGGAGAACCCGGGCGTGCGTCAGAGGTAATTGAAACGTTTTTTAAAACTTATTACATGACTTATGGGTGGCAGTGGTGGGTAATTTTTTTCAACTTTAGGGGTATTTTCAACGACGTACGAGAAGAAACTTTAATACTTTTATTATTACTAGGAAAAAGCCCGTGCGTTGCAACGGTTTAAAAAAATGCATACAATAATGGAAATACATGAATATATTTTTTACGACACGAACATTTGTCGTTTCATACTGACTTTGATGGATACAATAACAAATATGGTGTTTCAAGTTTCAGCTCAGTTTTAATCCACTTACTCCAAAATTTGAACAATCACACAATATATAACATTACACTAAGCTTCAGCACATATATGAATATGAAGTAGCAGCATTGTATACTCAGCAAGATTCAACTTGCCACTGTCCCTAGATTTCCTTGAACATGAGCTACCATGAGAACATCACATCTGACTGCCCTCGGAGAAGTGTGAGCAGTAATGCTGCAACTCATCCTCTCCAACCAACTATTAAGAAAAAACGATCCAAGATGCTTGCCATGCTTCTCTATCCTTGCAACGATCAATGTACCTGTCATGTAGCAAAAAGGAGATGCTACCAGTTGTTTCAAGCCTAGTGCTGAGTGACTGCTTGTGAGAGAATCAATAGCATGCCATGCCTGGTGCAGATGTAGTCCAAATCTCGGTGAGCGGAAAGATACTGGCCGGCTAGAACTGCACTTGAAGCACCACCATACCATAATAGGACGCATCAGTATGCCAGGAAGCGTCTGCCGCGGGGACAGCACTTGCGCCGCGCGCACAACAACAACCTGCTCCCAGTCGCTGCATCGAGCGCGAGGACATGACCGGGCT
Organism: Poa pratensis; assembly: GCA_947311845.1. Lineage (NCBI taxonomy): Eukaryota > Viridiplantae > Streptophyta > Magnoliopsida > Poales > Poaceae > Poa > Poa pratensis. The sequence goes on from CAMZMU010000034.1 coordinate 5,271,131, forward strand.
CAAATCCGAATCCAGCTAGCGCAAAGAGCCAGCGGCGGCGAGAAGCACCGCAGGGCCAACAAAATCCACATGCTTGACCATGACCGGCGCACGTAGATACCATCAAAAATTGATTTTCTGCCTCAAAAGGATTATCCCGGCAGCACATGTTCGCCGGAGAGTGACGACCAGAGCGGTCACCATGGCAACCCTACAGCAGGGGTATGACGGCGCCAGCGACCAGGGACGCACAGAACCAGTGCAGGATAGGCCAAGTAGAGGAAGAAGAAGGCATACCATCCTAAAAAGGTTTCTGTTTCCCCCGGAGTTCGTGGATTCCCGGATTCGTCCGGGAGATCACGGAGGAGACCTCCAGCGCCTCCATTGTCGGGGCCGCCCTCGCGCCCGCTGCTACATCGGATTCCACGGCAGTGACGAGGCAAATCGTTTGCTATGTCGGAGGTTCTGCCGTCGCGTTGATCTGATTTTCATATGCAGGGACAACTAAAGGAGGATGAGGAAAGAAATACAAAAAACTAACCGGTATATGACTTATGGGTGGCAGTGGTGGGTAATTGTTGCAAACTTTAGGGGTATTTTCAATGACGTACCACAAGAAACCTTAATGCCTTTATTATTATATATATAGCAAAAGTGCCCGTGCGTTGCAACGGGAGTAAAAACATAAGTAGTTTGTAGAAATACCGAAACAACCCAAATTTATAGCAAAGTTAACCAACCCGCGTGGAACAAATTTATTTTCTAGCATAAAATAGGTCGAAGGGTAAAAATATGTGTTGTACAATCTATCTTTGTAATAACTGGTATATAAATTAACATCCTTTTACTTCTTGGGACGCACTGAAGGTAGATATACCAACTTCTTCTTGTGGTTCGATATATGCAGGGTTCACCATCGCAATTGACTCTTTGCATGGTGTGTTGCGCCTATACTCACGGTTAGCTAGAATTTGTTGTAATCTAGCTTTCTTTTGTTCTGGCTTCATATTTGCATATTTCTTCTTCTTTTGTGCGCACTGTCGTGCCCTTTGCTCCGGCTCTAAATCAGCATACTTCTTCGTTTTTCTAATTCCTTTGTTTTGCTTATAAGCTTCACGACGTTTTTTTAATTTTTCCTTCTTTTCTTCGTCGGTCATCTGTGCATACCGATCTCTATCTCTTTTCCTTCTTTGTTCCCTGATATTCATGACTTGAGATTGCGACCCAAAACACTTGCCTGCATGACATATTGCATAATATAAATGAAACTGCTGAACTGGTTATGATTTTCAGAGAGTGAACGGTCGGGCGGGCGGGCGGGCGCGACCTATTAAGTCTAAATAGAGAATTAATTTTTAGGCTTGGCGTAACATATATCTCAATGTGATGAGATAAAACCAAACGTGAGCAATGTCAAATATATAGGTGGCTGGATTTACGTACGCATGCAATGAATCTTACGATGATAGTTGTTCCATGGTAGACTGGCTGGACAGGCCAACCAATCAGTTCAGCGAGCCTGTACATCATGGATCTGATTAAAGAAGATAGCGTATACCTTGTAATCGTACAGCCGAGGGTACGATAGTAGTGTATAGATGGCCGCGGTTGTAGATGTTGATGACAGCTCGCACAAAGTTTCGTCGCGTTTGCCACGCTCGAAACCCAGAGAATTAGAAGATGGAAGCGGCCTCCACTTTCCGGCGATGGCGGACGCGCCGACAGTCGGTACTCGTGGCCTCCACTTTCCGGCGACCGCGTGAGCCAGTGTACGCCGAGTGCTTGAGATGGATCGGTCGAGGCTTCAGTTCGTCCGTTATTGAAACAGACGTATTATTTGGGGAATATAAGGAAAAACAGACGTATTATTTGGGGAATATCTGGAAACATATTAACAAGAGTATGTACATAGTACGTTTCCTCACCTTTCCGATGCGATTTCCATCTCGCATGATCGGTGACGGTACGTACCAGCAGTTAGAGCTTGACAACGTTTGTACCAGCAGCTCCCTATACAAACTCAATTAAATAATGAAGGCCCAAAAGTGTTTCCAGCGGCCCATGGGAAAAATAGCCTAGACGCAGCGGACACAGCGTTGGACAAATTTAGTACCACCTTGATTAAATATGGAGATGTGGGAGCGCGGAAGAAATAGACAAAGGAATCGAACGAAACTAAACACGGCCAAGCGACGTACGAAGGCGCCCAGGCGACGTACGAAAGCGTATAGCGACGGACGAAGAGAGAAGCGTTAGTGCCTTTATTATTAGGTATAGATTAGGTATAGATATAGATAGATATAGGCTAGTGTGACCAAAATATCTTTTTTTTTTGTTACAATTGTCGTGTACAGTGTGACCACAATATCACAATGGTGGCAAAAGATTTAACTGAAGGTGCCAAAATAAATAAGGTACTATAACGGCAATTTCTAGGGTCTTGGAAAGACCGTGCCAGCTAGACACTTTGAAAACTATCATGAAAATGACGATGTAACCATGGTAATTATTTTTTACGATGAAAAAAAAATCGTGCTGGGTTGCCTGATCTGTACTAGTTCCACTTTGGCCAGAAGTTAATTAATTTTTGCATGCATCTCAATTGCATTCGTTTATCTCTAGATACGTTAAAGTCAAGCAAAATACATGACGATTCCTAAGAAGTGCATATCTAGCATGCCAATTTATGTTCGGATACTACAAAACTATAAGAGGAACTGAATGGTACAACAAAAATTTGCATATTATAATCGGAAGAAAATTTCTTAGATGGGTAAAGGTAAAGACTAAATTTAAATAGGAAACTACAAAGATACCCCGCACGTTGTTGCGGGAATCTTAAAATAAATTATAGGAGTACAAAGAAAGGATATATGATGTATGAAACTGAAAACAGTTCTCGGTAATATGGAGATTTGATTAGCCATAATAGTCAAAAACTCTAAATTTAATCAATATGAAATGTTGTATATTTAACCGCTAAAATTGATGATGTGGAAACTATATGGATGGATGAAACCACATATCATGAAAAACAAGGAACAAAGATATTCCACATTACTATGCGCGAAAAGTAGGGAAAAAGGATTAGTTACAAACAGTCTGCACAAACACAATACAGTTACATTTCCCAAGCAATGTAATCCCAGATAAATAAGGTAGGCTCGGTTGTAAATTTCCAGTGTCAGTGCATCATGAATTAATTCCCTATATTATGTAGCCTTCATTTGATCCTCTTGAAAACATAAAGAAGCATTCTAATTTGGATATACCTCGCTTATCTCATGCAAGCAATCTAGATATTCAATACCACGAGCGCGGCGTGCCGTCACGCCAAGGCCTACTAGTGTGCTCTTAAGTAGACGTTTTCTCTGACATTCATAGGCGGTCTGGTCACCAACGCCTATAAACACTCAATGCCTTCTTGGTCTTGACGTATGCGAATGTTTGACAAATATTGCCTTTCATACCGGAAACTTCTAGCTTTTTGTAGCAAGTGTTATCATGGACAGCAGTGCACACCGAGTTTCCGCCATAGTAATTGGTCGGCCGCCTCTGTTGGTACATGACCAGTTTGTTTTCCTTATCCATTAAAACATACTCGCCGTGAATGAAGTATGGTCGCACCATCTGTTGCGCCGTCCCGGACAAACCTAGGCTGTATTGATGGATCCAGATCTGCTCCTTCCTCCTAATCTCTAGAATCCACACCTATAAGAACCACAGTTTTTAGTTGCTGGTCAAATTTAATAAACTTAACTACTAGTACTACACGCATAATAGTATGTTGTGGACAGGGGAGATTTGCAGAGCAAACTACCTCGATGTACCCGCACCCATAGCGGTAGGTAGTCGTTGCAGTCACAACGCTGAGCCTGCGGTTCACCTGCGCCAAGTGATGGATGGGTCTAGCCGACATGGGCAACGGCTTGGTGCAGGTCACCTGCTCACTCTCGAAGTCAAAAGACATGATCCTGTCCTCCGACCCCTCCGCGACCCAGTACGTCGCGCCGTTGACGCTGACGACGCCGCCGGCGTCGAGCTTGCACCTGGCGTAGGTGGGGACCGAGACCTCCTTCCAGGACGCCTCCCCGAGCGTGAACACGTGAACTGCGTCCTTGGTCTTGAAGAAGCAGGGGACGTGCACCACCTTGTATTGCCCCCTCTCGTGGTTGTACCCGAAGCTGTAGGCTTGGTGCCAGCTCCTGTTGGAGCAACGGGTGTTGTGGCGCTGAAGAGGCCAGCGCGCGGCAGAGGCGGGAGCCTTAGGACGTCGCCGTGCCGGGTTGGCCAGGGTGATGGCGCCGCCGGGCTTGTGTCGTCACACAGGCAGAGCACGCCGCCGCAGACGCCGACCACCTCCATGCGTTCATAGATTTCTTTGCCGCTGGGCCAGACCTTTCGAGGTATGCAGGTCGTGGACGACCGTGCATCATCGAGGAGATACGCCGACTCCGTGGTGACGACGAGCGGCACGGCTTCCTGGCGGTACTGCTGCATCTGCGTGGTGCGCTGGTGGACGAGGTCGCGCCAGGAGCGGCAGACGAGGCGCAGCCGGCGGCGGGTGGCCCATGGGAGGCGCTGCAGGATGTCCACCAGGACATCCGTGCCGATGTACACCATCGTGCGCGACCTACTGCTGCGGCTCGATCGATCTGGCCCAGGGTTTCGACGGAAGTGTTTGTTTGGGTTTTCCGTACGCGCACCGGTTGTCTTCCGTACTTGTGGCGATCCGATCCGTGATTTTTTCTAAGTTTGCGAAGAAGTAATCGGCAAGGTTTGTGCCGGAACGGAAAGACTCAGACGTAACGCGCACGGCCACAGAGAAATCGCAAGTAAGTACTCTAGATGACGAAGCATGTGCCGATCGACCTGAAGAAGAAACTGAAGATTTAAACCACACTTAACCTGACGAACCTGAAGATGAAGAATAACACCTAATTTGGTCTGGACATTTTTCCAAACTACCAGGTTCTCGCAGTACTTGTCACTCTTAATAACACATCTGCAGTGAGACGAAGCTATCACGGGCAAAATCTATGTAGACAAATCAAAATTTTGGCAATCAAAAAAAGTACGAGCCACATTATCACGGGCCACCGAAATTTGCACGCGAAGGTGGCAACCAAATGTGAATTATAAATGAGATGTAAACACAAATGCTTCGCAAATTTTCTTTTTGTGCTATAAATTTCTTTGCTCACTGGAAATTTACATACACCCAGTTAACATGATTCTCACACATTGACGAAACCACGGTCGACAACTGCTAGACATGTTCTGTACTTTATCTGGAGTTATTTTATTTTCAGTAGAGTTGGCGGATGAGTTTTTTCTTTTCTGATTGGGCCACGGCTTGAAGGCCCACCGCAATTACACGCTCTACATCCATCTTCTTCTTCACGAGTCTGCTCTCGCACCGACCGGCGGCGCTCGTTCCCCTCGCCGCCGGCGCACCAACGCTGTCGCTCACCTGAGCCATGCTCCGCTTCCGCAGCCGCATCCTGACCCACCTCCCCTATCCTCCCTCCGTATCTCCCATCCCGTTCCATCCGCACCGCCTCCTCTCCGCGGCCGCGCCCGCCGTTTCCCCAGCCCCCTGATTCGCCCTCGAGGAGTACCTCATCGCCACCTGCGGCCTCACGCCAGCCCAGGCCCTCAAGGCCTCCACTAAGATCTCCCACCTCAAGTCCCCTACCAAGCCTGACGCCGTTCTCGCCTTCCTCGCCGGCCTCGGCCTCTCCAGAGCCGACGTGGCCGCCGTCGTCTCCAAGGACCCACAGTTCCTCTGTGCCAAAGTGGAGAAAACCCTGGCCTCCAACGTCGCGGGGCTCACCGGCCTGGGTGTATCGCGTTCTGAGATCGCCCGCCTCGCCTCGCTCACCCCCGACTGCTTCCGCAGTAGACCCGCCATCTCCAACCTACCCTACTACCTGTCGCTTTGGGCTCCTGCGACAACTTCTTCCGTGTCCTCAAAAACAACTCCTATCTTCTCGGATTCAACCTGGAGAAGGTGGTCAAGCCCAATATTGCGTTCCTGATGGAGTGCGGGATAGGTGCTTGTGATATTGCCAAGCTCTGCATCGCTCGGCCATGCCTGCTCACCACCAACCTAGAGCAGGTCCAAGCGATGGTGGCTCGCGCAGAAGCTCTAGGTGTGCCCCGTGGCTCTGGGATGTTCAGGCAAGCACTGCAGGCTGTCGCATTCCTCAGCGAGGAGATTATTGCCGCCCGAGTGGAGTTCTTGAAGAAGACGTTAGGGTGGTCGGATGCTGAGGTGGGCATTGCTGTTTGTAATTCTCCAACGTTGCTGGGCAGGTCTAAAGACATGCTGCGCTGCAAATCGGAATTCCTTATCTCTGAGGTCGAGTTGGAACCGGCCTACATTGCTCATCGGCCGGTAATGCTCTCTTATAGTTTGGAGGGGCGGCTCAGGCCGCGGTACTATGTTGTGAAGTTTCTCAAGGAAAATAATTGCTAGATCAAGACAGAGACTACTATTCTGCGGTCGCGGCGACAGAGACGGTATTCTTGAAGAAGTACATATCCCCTCACAGTGAAGCTGCGCCATACCTCTCTGAAGACTATGCAACCGCTTGCAAGGGAAAGTTCCTGTTAGATTCAGATCTACGTGAACCAAGAACGTTTATGAAAATTGGTAACTGCTTATGGCACATCAATTTTATAACTTTGTATTAGGCTGACAATTCCTGATTTGGTGTTCGTGGCCTAAGTAAGTTGTGGATGTCTGCTATGGTATGTATGCTAGTTAGTAGTTACATGTTGATTGGGTGATGTAATCCCGGATGCAATTGATAAACTGATTTGTGATTCCTGGTATGTTTATTACATCCTGATGTCATATTGACACACATCTTGGAACTAATTTAGTGAGATGAGATCACAGCTCAGGGCATCCTGCAAATGCTTTCAAGTGCAGTGAGTAGTATATCTGCACACTATCTTTATGTTCTCAATTGTCCATTACATTTTTCAGTGCAAACCTCGGGGTATACCTTACCATGGAAGATGGGTTCTCCCATTGTGGCAAATTATATGAAGTCCCAAAAAAATTCTGTGCATGAAAATCTTGGACTTTTTTGCACGGGGTACAAGTTTTATTTGTCGATGATCGCAATGTGCTGATCACTGCAAATGATGCAGTTTTGATCAAGTATGTTGGTTGCTTGCTTGAGTTCTGAAAATCTCCATTCTAGCTATGTTTACAAAATATGAACTGTTACGAAAAGCGGGTCATTCTAGTTGTTTGTATCAAATTTTCCGTTTATTTCTCTTGTATCTTTGGATGGCCTACTTGCTGATACTTTATCTAGGGACATATGATCTCAAAGCTGAATAGTGCAGTAGTTGGCTAGTAACATTTTTGTTTACGGCCTACACATATATTTCTAAGGCCCTGGTATTTGTAGAGTAAGGAGATGGTCTATGCTATATCGGCAAATAAAGAGCTCTGGTTCGATGATCAGTTGTGTGTCTCTTCTTTGCTGGCTAGCTTTTGAACCGTAGAAACAAGATTAATGCAGCTGAGTAGAAGGGGTTGACTGATGAAGTGACTTACCAGGCCAGTAGAAGATGGGGATGGACATTAACTAAAAAACGTACTATTCAACAAATAGAAGCATTACTGACATATTTACTGAATGTTGTGGAGTGATGGTTTTTTCTTTTTTCCAGCAGAAGATGTGCTAAAATTCGATGTGGATCCACAAGCAGGGGCTTTGCGCAAGGAAAGTTTTCTGTAGTAAGCTCATAATTCCTGTTTCGGTGCCTAACTGGTGTTGGTTTTGTGCTACAGTATGCCTCTTAGATGTTGGTTTGGTTGTTGCTAAATGAAAGATGATAATTTGATTCATGAGTCCTTATATGTGATGTGTCCATTACATAATCCATTAGAGAAACAAGTAGCATGGCTATGAACTTGTTCATCCTTTTTGCCTTGTGACATATATTGAAACTAAATGAGTGTGAGATCACGCCACTGCAAATGCTTTAGTTCAGCAAGTTTAACTGTTGTGAAGGCAGGTCATAGTTTACTAGTTTGATTCCATTTCTTCTTTACTTTTGTCTTGTGCCTTTTTAATGTCCTAATGACATCTCATCTCAAAACTGAATACTGCAATAGACAGATAATTTAAAGGCACATAGTTATCAGCCTCGAAAGCCTTATGTCAATTGAGTTGAGTTGTATTTGTTTGCTCTCAGCAACATCTCTACCAGGCTAGTAGGTTGCAGCTGCTCGCTCATGGTACTTAGTCTCTGAAGGAAACATTGACCCATACTCTTGAAGTACTAGGTTATGTTTCATGGTGCAGACCTCTCAGAAGTGTCCCAGGACATTTGCCAAGCCTGAAGCCATTCATGTCTGTTATAATTGTTTCCATCACCTGCGAAATTTTCAAGCTTAGTGCAAGGTTATTCCAAACATTTCTTCTGTTGTGTACTGAAGAATTGAGCCACAACATGTGCTCAGTAATCATTGTGTGGAAACATAGGCAGGATCATGCTTAGTCCATCATGGTGGCACAAGATCTGGCAGATGAAGGTCCCCATCACGGTGGAATGTGTTCTACTTATCGGTGCTTAGCGGGTGGCGGCGGTGTTACCGATGCCCAGCTTGCTAGCGCTTTGCTTTGACGAGGATGGCTCTGTCGGGTCTCCTCGGTTGTAAGATTGTTTGTTGATGTTGGAGCTACCTCTGACTTGGATGATGATCTCTTTATATCTTTTGTAGCGCAGAGCAGACGAAATAATTAATTGAAGAGATGGTGGAAGCTTTGGTCATGAGCTGCAGCTGAAGATCTGGGTCCTGCTTTGGGTCTGATGGAGCACAAGGAACAAGTTCAATGGAGAAGCCACAAGATGTTCTCCAGCCATCCATCGGGTACCGGTGCATTCAAGGATTTTGAGCCAATAGAAGCTACAGGGATTTAGTGCCTGCCTGAAATCCCATGGTCGAGGCCATGTCATCTCAGTGGCAGCCGGGCGAGTTGATGGGATACATGACGCCTTCATGGCAGAGCTCAAGGCGGTTGAAGAAGCAGTTAATCTGGCGTCCAGTTTGGGAGCGATAACAGTCGTATTTGAGACGGACACACAGCTGGTTATGGATGCAATGAATAATCTCGGCGCAGATTTCTCCCCTGCTGCAGCGATCATTAAGACCTCAAGATCCAGTGTCGTAACTGGTTAGCTAGCTAAATTTTTTTTTTTTTTTTTTTGAACAAGGAGATGGATCCCGAAGGATCCAGGCTGCATTAAACGGTGGGATAACAATTTACATCAAGGACCTCAAAGAAAAAAAATATTACATCCAAGCCCTTGGCTTTTACAAAAAGGACCTCATTTGAATAAAAAAAACACAATCAAGTCCTTCTCCACCGGAAACGAACAGCTCAACGCAGCAGCGTCATTGCCATTGCCGGGGACGCAACCACTTGGCAACGGAGGGACGTAGCTCGCCACCGCGGAACTGGAGCAGGGCCTCCGAACTGGCACATCGGCCTGGAGGTTGAACAATCTCTGGCAGCAGCACTGCCAGAGCACGGAGTGGCCTCCTTGGCCATGAATAACAGAGGCGGAAGCACGCCTCCGTTGAGGATCTCCGCTAGCTGCAGCCGACTGATCTCCCCGTAGAACTTGGAATCCAAATCACTTGCTCTTCTTTTCCGCTTCCTCTGCGACATCGAAGAGAAAGATCCTCGTTTCCCGAAGTTCCACAGAACCTAGCTTTCCACTGCCATGCCACATAAAACAATCCGCCACCAAACTCTGCATCCCTGAGCAGAGGAGGCAGATGAAAGAAGGAGCACCAGAGAGCTAGGGGTTCGGCCTTATGGAAGCTACCTGATCCTTTCTTCCTTGTGAACTCCAACCTCCAGAGCTCAGGCGAAAGAAGAAGAAGAACAGCACAAGACCAGGGCTGGCCGGAGCGCCCCAGATCTAAGCCTCCTTTGCGTACCTTATTATGAGGGATGCGCGTCTCCATCAACGTCATCTGCAGCACCGCTTGCCACCAGTGCGCTGCAACTCGGAAGAAGAAGGCCGCGACGCGACGGATCTGGCCGCCGAGATCCGTCGTCCTACCCTCGCACACATACGGCATATAGCCACATATCGGCATAGAGCCACACAGAACTACGACTAAACCTAGACTACAAGTATGTACAGGCCAAGCTGCTACGCCATGCCCACGCCGAGCGGCAGCGCCGCCGGAGAAGAGCAAGACGCGAGCCGGCGAGGCAGAGGAGAAGTGAGAAACGACTCTCAAAATCACTGTTTGGGAGCTCAGCAAGAGAGGAGAGAGCGGTCCGATTAGCTAGCTAAAATAGGTGTGCAATTCAATGATGAATGTGTGGGATTCTGATATCCCAGCGAATGTAGATGTGCTTGTAATGGGCGATTTTCCCAACAGTTATTTGTAATAAAGCTGCAGCTTTACATGTAAAATAAACGGACTGCAAATGGAAGCCTGGGGTACCTGGGCTACTCCAGTTCTCACACAAGTCTTTAAATCGGAAAGATGTAGACAACACGATACTATTACAAAAGAACAGACCCACACAATTGCGAATACAATCGATCCCAGAAGCAGACAAATAGATTACCTGGCATTTTCAATTTACAACGTTATAAATTATAACAACAATAAATCCAAGTAAGCCCGCTTTGGAGCTCAACACAACACTGGCCTCTATCTGTTTAGTCACGCTGGCCTGGAGAAAAAGGTCTCATGCGATGGTGAGTGACATCATGACAACAAAATGAATAGCGCAAAAAAGTTGAAATTTATGATTTATTAGATCTATAAAAGGGAACTTCATGAAATATTGGAGATGCAACACTAATGCATTACAGAATTATTTTTTTGGTCATGTCCCTTTATCCCATAGGCGCCGCAAATTTTTCAGATTTTCTGATGCTACATCATCTTCAGCCTCAACAACAAGCATGAGGGACATGACAATCCACTGCCACATCAACTGAGACTCTTCCACAGCATATCAAAGACAAGTGATCCGTCTGAATGTATGTTTAACGCCTCGAAGAGACGGGAGAAACTATGAAAGAGTGGAGATGGCGAATCGACGATCATCGCCTCAGTTGCTGCAACCTTCCTAAATGTCTAGCCAGTAAATGAAAGAGTGGAGATGTTAAGCCGCGGCTGGCGTTTGTACTTTGGGGATGTCTTGCACCGTCTTCTTCTGAGACGCCTTTATGTACTTCCAGCCACGTTTGTTCACTCCACTAATCTTTATCGGGGCCTCGGCGACTTGCACACGTGGAAGAGAAACTGGTTAGACAACCAAAGAAGAGAAATCTGGCGAAATATAAACCTGACATTGATAACAGATGTCAGCTGTCAGTAAATTGACTATGCTTGCGGCAAGTTCTAACATTTTTTGAGAACCAGAGTACGCCTTCTGACATAGCAAATCGCTGTGGCAGGCTTGTCCGTTCTGCTTCCTAACAGTTTTTGTCAGACCAACCAGACAACAGTAACCATGCTGTGACTTTGCAAACAGCAATAGGAAAACCCTGATCAGGATTACAAGGCGGTTTAAATCACCTAAGTTCTATCTTGGTCTTGACATATGGACGAAATAATAGCTTGGAGCAACTAGGGCAGCAAACAACTGAATGTTTCGGAGCAGCACTGAACATGAAGCAGAACAAACAGTTTTTTGTAGACGAAAATAATGTCTGTAATAAAAAGAAGTCAGTGTAATTTTTTCCATGTCAATTAAACAGAGACACAAATGACAAACAAGTTTCATATTAATCAGGATTAAAACAAAACACCTAAGCTAGTGTAGGAACCATGTCATCCCTGTACAATTACCACTGTTGATAACCTATTAAGCTATTTTATGTTCTAATGCGTGTGGCAGGTTCTACATAGTTTGGAGACAAGAGTATACCATCTGACTCGATAACTTCAGCCGTGGCAGGTTTCTACATTCTGCTTCATAACAGTCTAGTTGGAGACCAGTCAACAGTAACAATGATGTGACTTGTGCAAGCAAGGAAAAACATGATCAAATGGCCGTTAAAGCCACCTAGTTTCTATCTTGGTCTTGACATATGGAAATAATAATAGCTTGGGGCAACTGGGGTAGCAAATAACTGAATGTTTTACATCGACCAGAAGACCTAGATTGGTGCATTGATAAAATCGAGCACATCAGACAAAAAATCATCAATTGGCTGGCCTCACCTCACCATTTTGATATGTTAGTGATGTTGAAGATGGTACAAATTGTAATTGAGGCATCCATTAAAACCTGGCAAACTGTTACATGTACTACTTTTTTGTGTTGTCCAGCACTATCTGCGTACAGTTTCTATTCGATAACTAACGACGTCTGTTTATTTTATCATTTCTTTTTGGGACAAGACGTTACAGTGTCCCAACAAACGTACCATACTCTAAAGTAGGGCATAGCTAGGAAATTCTAGTTACACTGGTATCCACATGAAGTATTTGAGCGAGGAAACATATTGTTGCCTTACCTAAACTCACTCCATTGTTATCCACATCGAAGTAATTAGCCTAGACAACTATGAACAACTATGACAGTGTTATTCAGAGTCGGAATAATCAGGCATAATCAAATGATTCCGAGGGAGACAAGCTGCAGACAAACGGCATCTCAGACCATCTCGATTGCAACGACTAATGTCCAGCAGAAGCAGTCTTGCATCCAGGGAACATTCATGTTTTAGCATCATACAGTACATTTCTACACTTCACACCAATCCACTAGTAATAAAAGGGCATCATTCAAGAACATCGCAGTGACATCTTCGAGCAGCGCATCATATTACTATCTAAGGTGGAAATTAGGCAGCAGGAGAGAGCATAGACTCACCGGCCTTGTGCCGAATCCCCCACGCCTTCCCGTGGCGACCATCCTGCAATTGGTACAGAAATCACACAACCACACTGAAAAGTCATGGAAATGGACACAAGGGACTAAATCTGGTGCAGACGCGCGCGGGAGGGGTTGGATGGATGGATGACCTTGTAGAGGTTGATCTTGGTGATCTGGTAGGAACGTCGCGCCAGGTGGTCTTGGCGACCTTGTAGCCGACGCCCCAGTCAGGCAAGAACTGCACCACGTCGAACAGGTTCTTCTTCTTCGCCCTCTTCGCCTTGGCCGCCTCTCCCTCCGCCGCCGCCGCCGGGGCGGCAGCAGCTGGCGCGGCGCTGGCGCTCAGGGCCCTCTGGGATGTAGGCGGGGCGAGCCCGAGGGACCGCCGGAGGAGGCCTCCCATCGCCCTCGGTGCCATGGCCATCGGTCCCGAGATGGTTCTCCGGCAAGTGGGGAGTGGACGGGAGAGGCGGCGGCGGCCGGCGTGGGTTAGCTAGGATTTGCGTGGAGTCTGTTTGCCGGAGAAGGGCCGCCGAGTGGCTCTCGCTCTGGCTGACTTTGGTAGATCTGGGCCGCTCGCTGGTCGCTGCACGATACCTCAAAGGCTCAAAGTCTAAACAAAAGTATCCATTTTTTTAAACGAGATTGATTCTAAAAAAATATCAAAAACTATTTTCATTTTTATATGCAGCTACCCATAACATTTCTAGGGTTCATTTTTTGAAAAACTCTTGCTTACATAAAGAATTGAGTTGTGGGTCGTGTGTTCGCTCATTTTCTCTTCATCTCAGACCTCCAAAGTGGGATCATACAGATCCTACGAGCATAGTATCACTTACCCCTCTCCT